>JAWWES010000001.1:44807792-44861802 GCA_035583135.1 Lophotriccus pileatus | reverse complement strand
GGGGCGGGGGGCGCCGCTACTCGGCTCTCGCTCGCCGCCGCCGCGCCGCGCCGGCCCGGCCCGCGCCCTCCTCCGCGCCCATGGGCGAAGGCCGGCGGGTGCCCGCGATGCTCCCACCGACGGACCGGGGCGGGCGCTGAGGAGCCGCCGCCGCCGCCGCCTGCCCGGTGCGCCCCGTCCGGCGCCGCGCCCGACCCGCCACTGTGGGCGGGGGGTGCCGCGCACGCTCTTATAGGCGGCGGGGGCTGCCCAGCGCGCATGCGCCCGCCCCGCCCCTGCCCGACGGAGCGGTACCGCTCCCCCCGCGGGGAGGGGGAGAAAGGGATGAGGGAGAAGGGGAAGGGGCGAGGGGGACGGGGAGAATGGGATGGGAGCGGCGGCAGAGGCCAGCCCGGGGGTCGCGCTGCCGCTCCCCCAAGACCCGCGGTGGCTGTCCGCGATAGGCGTCCTCTCCACGGCTCCTCCAGGCGCTATGACCGAATGAACCCCCCGCCCCCAGAAAAGCAGCCGCCCGTATTTTTGCCTCATGACTTCTTAAAAGTCAGCGGCAAACCAAGGATGCACCTTCAAACACGGCCGAGGTGTCAACAAAGTTTGTGTTTTCTCCTTCCCTCTGAGACAGCTCTCGTCGCACCGACCGCAGCTTTCACGTAAAGCGTGTTACGTCAAGTAAAAAAATACTTATTTTAATAAAAGGGCACAAGCAGGGCAGCTCTGATAAGGGGCACCGGTTTTAAATCCTGCTGGTAAGGAATGTCACTGCGAGGAATGTGACTGCGAAGTATTGTTTATTTCTCTCATTCTTTCAATCTTTTCTTCCTCAGTGAAATTATTGTCCTTCCCTGATAACATATCGGTCCTTCCCCCTCCTTTTTCATCCACCTGTTTTGTTCTCTTTTCAGACACGCTCTGGAGCTGCAGACTTTCATGGAGCTGCTGGTCCTGTGGAGCAGATTCTACCCAAATTAGGGCTCAGGTAGTTGCATTTTGCCCCTTGAGTTTCGCTGTTGCTTGCAGGACTTTCCCAGCCACGGCCCTTTCGCAGTTCAGCCGGTGGCTGGTTCCCACACACCTCACACCTTACTTACTTCAGAGGTGATTAGTAACCCAGAGCAGCTAACCTTTGGAAAAGTCTGTAGTTATCAAGATAAAAAGTGGGATTGCAGGTTCTGCGCCATCAAATCGACCCAGTTGGGTGAACGAGAAGAAACTTGCAGCGATTTGAATGATGGAGTTTGAGATGCTCCATCTCAAAACCTGTCAGCTCTGGCATGAGGAACCCACCACAGACAGCTGTGCCCGATGATGGATTTCGTACACTCCACCTGCACCACCCACAGCACCCATTGCCCAAGACACCCTGGTGCTGTGGGTCAGTGATGAGTCACAGCGAGGAAGGGAGATTGTCTGGGGAAGGAATTAGAACCATGAGCTCCCGCCAGTGACCTGTCTTTGGACGTCTGGCAGCCACAAGTGACAGCACAGCAGCTGTTAAATGCCTCCATTCACAGAGATCTTCCTGCAAGATCATTTTCTTCAAATCTGGGTTGGAGTCACATTTTCATAATAAGAAAAGCAGCTTCTCGATTCTTTTGTACGTGGCAAGCAAAATACTTTCCCAGCCCCTTCCTTCGAGTTGATGGTTCACTGATACTCAGTAAGGTGGATCTCTTTCAATAGCAATAACAGACTATGAGAAGATAGGTAAAAAGCAAATTATCTAATCTAACTTATCTGTACTCCAAGTTAGGAGCCTCAGTCACAACAAAATACCAGCACCAGATCTCCTGCAGAGATTATCTGTAACAGGTACTTTATATATTCAAGCTTGGTATTTGTTTCAACTTGTATGGGGTAGCAGCAGAGATAATAGCCTACCTTATTATGCTTTTGTAAAACTTAAAAACATTTGGCACTTCACAAAATGCTTTAGATCCTATTAAGCAAAAGACTAACTAGTGGAGGGTTTTTTCCCTCGCTGTCTTTACAAGCTGATCGGGTAATACCCCTATGATTTAAATTTAAAAGCACACAAAAAATCCAGAACCAAAATATGTGAAAATACGTAAGTATAGCAACAGTCATTTCTACTCTGTGACTTTCCCCCTCACTTTCTGGTGTCTAGCATAAATTAACTCAATCTATTTCAATATAAAATAAACTCACCACTAAGGTCCCAGATCCTGTAGGACACAAAACCCGCTTATCCCATCAAACTGAGTGTTGTGCAGCTTTTAGATATAACTGAAACATCATATAGATGTAAGAGTAGGAGGAGATTTTTAAAGCCTAGAGAAAATCAATAATGATCACATAGTCTATAAATCTCTATCTGCTTCAACTTTCTTTTAATTTTTTTTTCTACAAATCTCTGAATTTTTGGTCCTACTACCAGGTGTAGTTTTCTGAGGCCTATGGGTGAGTATACATGTTCTTTGCCCTCTCCAGCCAAAAGCATGAGCTCAGGAAAGCGAATAAACACATTTTATCTCAGTAATTTGAAGAACTCACCTGCTATCCTGCTATTGCTGAAAAATCGTCTCCCTTAGAGCAGGGAAAATAAGAGGTTAAAGAACTTTTGTTAGTTGTCTGAAACTGTTAAAGCACATTTCCCATATAATTTTTAACACTCTGAGCTGCAAACTGTCAGTGCAGCAGTGCATCTACGGCACTTCACAGCTTCTATAGGACCCAGGGTTCAGCTGTTGCACTGGCTGTGCGAGAGCAGTACCTGCACATCTGTGTGCCTGGGCATGGAGCTGTGGCACAGCTCCCTGTGCCGCTGATCCTTGCTGTGGATCAGTAGAGCTGCTGCGGGATAATCGCCACCGTATGCTCAAGTGATTGCGTAGGGCCAGTATGTTCTTACCTTGTAAATTCATTTAGTCATTGCATTGACAGACATTCTCCAAAGGCATTTTTGCTGTTTTTCTACTGCCTTCCCTCTACAGATGGGAATTTTATGTGCCTTCAGAGCACGGTGCTTTGCTTTCCTAAGGTTGGCAGGCCTCATTTACTAAAGCTCTTTGCAAATACAAACTGCTCCTACTTCAAAAAAAGACAACAATACCAGAAAAGACATGAAAAGAGAGATAATACAAAACCACTTTCATCCTGAACAGCTTGCAGTTCAAGAAGGGATAAAACAAGGACACCCCACTTTGAGTCTGAGCTGCTGAACTGTTCACAGTGAGGTACCGCAAACATTTGCCAGGGCTGGCTGTGCCAGCACTCATCAGACAGGAAGAAAAGAAAGGACAAATAAGAGGAATTTGTAACAGTAAGTAAGAAACAACAGTCCCTCTCCCTCCCCCTTGGGTGTTCATCCTCCATGATAATGCAGGAACCCAGACCTCTCACCTTATTCTATATCTCTGTCTGTTTTGGTTGGAATCTCCTTAGAGCTAGAAAAAGGAAAACCCTGCAACGCAACTCTTCAAGCTGCTGTTAGCTTCTGTGGGTGTGTAAGTGGCTCTCGCTGTTAGGGATGTTTTGCTTTCCCTATCGTATTTCCAACCCACGCTGTTGCAGCTTGACACATTCCCTTGATGGTCAGAGAGACACACAACCAGCAGCAACTCTTATTCTCTTTTCCTTTTGACCCATTGGAGATAAATTTTCAATGGTGGATGGATGCTTTCTTCTCTTCCCCTTTGGAATTTTCTGTTTTGTTATTGATAACCTTGTATAACTTGGGTATAAGTGAGATTGCCTGCTTTTCATTGCCCAGACCTGGATGCCAAACAGGCATTTTTGTACCTTTCTCGTTATATTTAGCTCATGTACCTGTCATTACTTCATTAGCATAAAACACTTGCAGCCTTATCAGAAATCTTGAAAATCTGGATTTGGGAATTACTTTGGCCCTACAGCTGTGTCCACGACATTGCAAATCAGGATTGTAAATTAAAACTCGTAATCTGAAGTCTCCTCCCTCCCTTCTTCCAGAGAAAATCTAGAATTCATCATCATGGTACTATTGTTTAGATGATTTGGCATGTAAAAGCCAGGCCACGTTTACCACAAGAGCTGCATTTTATTGCAGTTTGGACACTTCTTCAACAGCAGAGATCCCTCTTCCTGGTAACGTAAAATAAAGGAAACCATTCCAATCCAAAACCCCATATAATTGTTTGTGTGTTTTTTTAACTTATAAACAAATCACTTTGGAGCCATGGGTTGGCAATCCCTGCATCTTTTACATTTGTCCTGGCAAAGTCGCTTCTGAGGAAAAATTGTATTTCCCGCTGATAAAGCAATGCCTTGCTGCCCCCATGTGAAGTTAGTGGGAAGGGTAGTGTTATTCAAACTTCATCACTGTGGGTTTTGTACCGGACAACTGCTGAATTCAAGACTGCAATCCACACTGACAGGTTTTACTAATGTAATTTCCCAGATGAGAATAGTTACCAGAATATATGGGCTTAACTTAGTAGAGTTTCCTTCTCTTTACACCCTGGTTATTAACTACTTTTTACACTAGTGTAGCTGTACCTGTGGTAAGCATAATTTAAACACCATCAATACATTTAAAGCTCGAAACTGCCACTCTGATTGTGGTATTAGTTGCATAAGCCAGACTGTTTTTTATTTCTGCTTAGGGACCGTTTTTAATATCTATATTTTAAAATACACATGTATTCATAGCAAAAGGCTTTCTTTTATTGGCTCTCATTTCCTGGAAAATAATTAGATCAAGATGACCCAAGGAAAAAAACCAACACTCACAGAAAGAGGCAAAGGACTATAAAAGTAGCTTTGAATGAAATGATACGAAGTTAGCACACTCCTCAGGGGCTGGGCTGTGGATCTGCAGTGGCTGCACCGGCACCGAGCACATCAGTGGGCAAAGCTCGGCTCCTGCTGTCAGTGCTCGCTGTCTCAGCACACACAGCAGTGACAGCAGAAATCAGCGCTGGCACCACCTTATCACAGCCAGCACAGACACCTCCCCTATCGCATGTCTGGCTCCAAAATGCACCACTGTCTCGATAATGGGGTTAGGGGAAGCAGGCTGAAGGGAGGTGAGCAGGGTAACAGTATCTGTGAGTGCTGGGGGACATCTCTGTCCAAATTCACCAGTGTAGGAGGAGGCTGTTTCTCAGAAAACATCCCCCCAGTTCCAACGCAGAGCCCTATTGGACTGGGGCTTTAGGGAGTTTGTTAGCATTGCCCAACTACTCAGCCCTGATCAGTAAAATTGTCAGGCTCCCTGGAGTCTTAGTACACTGATTTTTGGAGTTTCCACTTACTGCTGACACAACAGGATGTAAAACCCTGGACACAAAGCTGATATGCACATCTTCAAATTGAAAGGGATGCTGTTTCCTAATTGAATTATTATTTCTGCTCTAACCAACCACTCCAGACACTGGCAAAAAACAAAAGGATTTTAGCCGTTTTTTTTATCCCACTCCCGAGACAAAAACAAAGGAAGAATTACCTGTGGACTACTAAATCCATCTTCCCACTGCCTGGCCTCACAGTGACACTCGCCTATTTGATAAAGCATCATTTTTTAAAGTTATTTCAACTAGAAAAAGAAAAAGCCAGGAAAGCTTTTGGAAAGGAATTTTCCACATTCACACTCCAGTTTATGACACATGGGGCATAAAGCATAAGCACTTTATCAAATGCAGGAAGAGAAAACTAAGGATAATTTCAAAACAGAAATTTACTGCTGCTGACCTCCTGATGCCATAGTGCAAGACAAGGATTTGGTCACCATGTAGTGAAAGCAGCATCATCACACAGCTGTAAGCCCAGGTTATTGCCTGTACAGTAAGTTTAGAGAGCTACAGCAAGTAAAAAAGCTTTTCTTCTCTGGATACAGTTCAACAGGACTTGGTACAGCTAAATTTGCAGTTTGGGCTTTTATAGAGGGATTATTTCTGCAGATGAGTAAGAAGCAGCAACTTGTTTTGAAAAACTAACAATATTTATGAGAATATTTTCTAGATCAGGACATTTTTTATACTGCTTACAAAAGAAGCAAAACAGACTGTATCTGCTTGCGTCATTCCTGTTTTACTTGACATTAATATCATAGCTCAAATACGACTTACCTTAAAGATGATCTAGACTGGCAAGGAGGCTTTGGAATTTATCCCCCCATCCACTTCCCAAGGCTAACTTTAAATGATACATCCAGAGTTCTGCAGGGATGTTCCATTTTAATGTTATTGTTTCTGTCACTGCTGGAATGGTATCACCATCCATTTGCCTGAGATTAGGATCTTACCCCTGTATCACTTTTGCCCCCATATTTCCCAACAGCTCTGAAGCCTGTTAAGTCCTGATGCCACCCCAGCGTGGATACTGTCATGACAGAGCAACATGTAACGACTGCACCAGCTACTGCAGCACTAGAAATAAGTCACAGACAGAGGGGATGATGAAGGTGACAATTTTGAAGTGTAAAATCACAAATTACGCAGAAGAGGATTTCTAGCTAAATACTATTACTAATGAAGTATAAATTTAAGCTAATAGGCATTTGTATTAGACCTGCATCTTCACTACAGAAATTAAATCTGAATGAGCTACAACTCTTTCTGCCGTGTCAGCCCGTTCTGCACATCCCTGATGCAAGCAGGAGGTTGCTGTTGGCACTGACAGAGCATCATCACACCTGAAGCCAACAAAAACAATGTGAAGAGCCTTCGCTTTTTGCCCTCAGAGCAGTGCTCAGCATCAACTTCACTTTGCTACTGTGGGATCAAATAGGAGCTTTGCCCTGTGATCCATACTGCATAAGCTTAGCTGGTAGCCAAAGATCTGGCCCTCCCTGGAAATAAGGCTTGCTGCTGGTTTGGCAGCTGGAGATATGTGAACATGTGCCTGCTCCTTCAAAGATACTGTAGTTTAAGCATTACACTGCTACTGTGGGGGTAAGCAAAGACAATGTTAGGTGCAGTGAGTTCCTTCAGACAGCCACCAGTTCCCTTAGTCAGCAACCAAAATAAAAGGTAAAAGAAAGAAAGACAATTCCTATTTGACACTGATAAAATGTGCATTGCTAAGTCTCATTTCCATGGCATCAAGATTAGCACTTTCCTTTTGCTATCGCTTCTGTTGGTTCACTTTGACCTGATGCTAAATCAGAAGTCCCATAGCTGCCTTCAGCATTGCTGTTAAGGATAGAGGAGGCAACACACTGGAGAGCTGTGCCGAGCACAGCTGCACTGAACAACAAAGGCAGCACACTGGTGAGATACAGGTATGCTCACCGTCACTCCTCCACACATCGTCACAAAGTGAGCGTCTCCAGCAGAGATGGAGAGATGTCTCCACACTATTAAGGACTAACTCCTCGCTGCCATTTCATCCACTTAGCATTTGTGCCCACCCATTCCAAGTCCTTTTTTGAAAGATAACTTTTTTTTTTTTTTTTCAGAATGGACACCTTTATCACATGTATCTTACTTGGTCCCCAAATAGAACAACAGTGAAAGTGTTTATGCTCAAAGGTTAAATTCCTTTGTGCGGATGTTGATAAAGAAATAAGGGTAGCCCAAACAGCCCAGGAATGCTAGCACTCTTTAACAGGATGAGAGGGGTTTGGATGTTTTTTCAGTTTAGGGTATCTTCTACTTAGGTACTCAACCAAGGAGTTAATAGACTACCCAACTGTACACAGTGTGTGCATACTTTTTTCCCCAAGGTTTCACTCAACTGCAAATCTACTTCAGCTGCCTGTCATCATCTTTTTTCCCCATGAGAATTTACCCACATCTTCTCTTAACAAGATTACATGGTATTTTTCAGAATTTCAGGTTTTGTATAATAAATAGTTTGATTTTGAATATTCATCAATTCTGTGTTTCTTTCCCTTTTTACTACAGCATAGTGTCTGATCACAACCTCATCCTCCTAGCTTGCTTGTGTGACCGGGGCCATTATCACCTCAGAAGTATAACCTGTTAACACAAAGTGCCACATTAAATACAGAGAGCCAGCAAGGGATTTTTTGACCAGGAGGTATACACCAGCCTCTAATCAGAACTTGATTTTGTAAGCAATTATATGTTCTAAGGAGCTGCCGTCCTTCTGCCCAAGCGTGTGCCTTAGGGTGACACCTGCATTAACGAGAAAAGAAAGAGAGAAATCCATCAGTCCCTGAAACATTACTGAACAAACATATGAAGTATCTTTTACTCTTTCAGCTGTCGACCTGTTTAGGACAGGAATACGTATTCCAAGTTTTCCATAAACTGTTCAACAAAAATGACCTGATATCCTGCTGGGTGCCAATCTATACTCAAAAGTAAAATCAGCCCAGAAGCTCTTCTAGTTTGTAGATGCTTCTAAACTTAATCACAACCTGCTCATAGTAAGCTAGAATTGCCTTACTTCTAGAAGGTGAGAAAAAAGAAAACAAACCATTCTTTGAAAAAGTTATCAAAGCTAAAGAAACACATAGCCTACTCACCTCCTCACTGTGGCATTTAACTGCAGCCATGGGCTGTAAAGATTAAATTCCTGAGGCTGAGTGAAAAAAGCATTAAGTAATAAACCTCCTAGCAACAGGAGTCAAATGGGTCAGGACTGTTCAAATATTGAAGTTTAACAAAATTCTACCACCTTAAAGAAAGGCATTTAAGAGAATGTTTATGATGTGGAAACAAAAGGTGACATGTCCACCACTAAACCATGCCCCTAAGCACCATGTCAGTGTGTTTTTTGAACACTCCCAGGGATGGCAACTCAACCACTTCCCTGGGCAGCCTGTTCCAGTGCTTGACAACAAGCCTTTCAGTGAACAAATTTTTCCTAGCACCCCATCTAAACCTCCCATGGCACAGCTCAAGGCCATTTCCTCTTACCCTGTCACTTATTACCTGGGAGAAGAGGCTGACCCCCCACCTCACTGCCACTTCCCTCCAGGCAGTTGTAGAGAGTGTTTTCCCTGAGCCTTCTTTTCTCCAGGTTAAACAAGCTCAGCTCCCTTAGCTGCTCCTCATAACAGTTGTGCTTCAGACCCTTCACCAGCTTCACTGCCCTTCTCTGGACACACTCCAGCGCCTCCATGTTCTTATTGTGAGGAGCCCAAAACTGAAGATAGGACTTGAGGTGCAGCCTCACCAGTGCCAGGTGCAAGGTCAATCACTGTCTGGTCCTGCTGGCCAAACTATTGCTGATACAAATGCACCCATCTAAGCCATGATCAGCCAGTTTCTCCAGGAAAATGCTGTGGGAGATGGTGTCAAAGGCTTTACTGAAGTCCAGGCAGACAACTTCCACAGCCTTTCCACTCCATGACCTTCCCTGGCACCGAGCTCAGGTGGACAGGCCTGCAGTTCCCTGGATCCTCCTTCTGCATCATCACATTTGCTGACCTCCAGTCAACCAGGACCTCCCTGGTTAGCCAGGGCTGCTGGTAAACGATTGAAAGTGGCTTGGCCAACTCTTCCACCAGCAACTTTAGTACCCTTGGGTGGATCCCATCTGGCCCTGCAGACTTGAGGGTGGCACAGCAGGACACTGACCAATTCCCCACACACACTGCATGACAGGGCTTTGGGGAGGTGGTATGTAACTGGCAGCTTCCTGCCACCTGGTGAAAGCAGCATTCTCCATCAGAGCTACTGGAATCCTGATAGGATGCCCTTGATTTTATATTTTAATTCATTTAGTTATGAAGTTATAATTTTCTAATTATTTAATTTTTAATTATTTAATTTTTTATAATACTTGAAGTATAAAAAACCAAAAAATAAAAAAATCACCCACATAGAAAACGAAACTGCTATGATCATCTATTTCCACCTACTAAACAAAACATTCAATCAATACAAGAAAATCATATTACAAATGCAAATATCAAGATATAAATATTTAACATTGAGATCTGAAGAAATGATCCCAAACTGAATTAAAATGAGTTGTCCCACTCACAGTAGGGAGCCTTGCACACTACATCCCCTCACCTCTTCCCACACTTCTCCTCCCTCATCAGCTCCATCCTCTTTTTAAGCAACGTACCAGTCTGGTCGGGTGGAGATGGCACGTCACAGCCGGGCTGGAACTCCACGCGCACTGTCACAGCAGGTAACCGCTGCCTTCCAGAGCTGCTGCGGGCATCACCTCCCCTCCCCAAACCCACCTGCCCATTCCCATGAGAAACTGTACCAGTCTACTACAGGGATACTTCAACCATCCACCAGTGTCTGGAGGCAGCAGCCACAGCGCTGAAAGGTACTTAATGAGAGGGAAGAGAGAAAAAGACTGACAGCTGTTTCCTAGCAATTAGTCCAAACCCGACATAATTTATTGCTGGAAATTTTTGTTCTTTGAATCTTTTGTTCTTAGAAACTTGGAGAAGAGTTTTAAGGAAACAAACATTTTACAGAGCATAAAGCATTTATGCTCTATGGTACAGATAGATTTTTTTATATTGTTACTCTTAACTTCTCATTAAGAACCTGCAAGGTGCTTCTTTCATAACTCCTGTTGAGACATTCCAGGCATAACATGGAATAACATGTAAGAGAGCTGACATGATTGACTCTGGATTATTTCTTCTGTTGGCATGAGTAGCAAAGTGGAAAAGACCAAAGAATTACCACTGATGTCAAAGAGGGAAAAATAGGCCACTAAAACTGCATTCCTGAACATTATTTTAATTCAAAAAATTTTGTTATAAAAGCAAGCAAGGTTGAAAACACAGTTATGTGACAAATATGCAGATGGAAGGAGTATAGCTGCATCTGGATTTTTTTGTAGTGAGGAAGATGCATAAACTCTGTCTCACTCCACCTTATCTCAACCTCCTCCCTCACAATCTACAGGAAAGCAGTAAGTGTAGTATCTAGCTAACAGATTTGCCAGAAACAAATGTGAGGGCAAAGAAAGTTCTGGACCAGAAAGAGGTTTCTGAAACAAGCAATCTAAGGCATAACTCTCTCCCTCCTCCTGCTATCTTCATCATAGGAAGAACACTGACGAAAATACAAGTTATTTCTAGTAAAGAAAGAGGTTATATACATAGATTTACACCACAGCTGTACAACAAGGCACAAATAAACACAGAACCCCACCTTCCTCCAGTACATACTTTTCTTCCTTTATAGAACAGATAATCCAGACTTGATTTAATTTCATGTTGCTTAAGTATAGGTCAGCTTCTTAACATGCTTTGTAGAAAACCAAGCCACCCCTTCAATGTATTTGTATTTTGCATTCTAATCATATTACATATCTTTAAACTGGGGGGGGGGAAATAATTTGAAACAGCGTTTACAATGTTGATCCCTGAACATTGATCATGGCTACATTCAACCACCCAAGTAAATATTCTGGGAACATAATTATTTCAAATCCCATTTTGACTTCAGTTTGTAGTCCAGCATGTGATTATTCCATTATATAATCCCATTTTCACTTAGACTAAATTAAGGGCGTAACTGTTGCTTTAACGTGAAAAGAAACCGAGCACAAGTACCCAGGAGGCTCAGGCTGCTTCCCAATTTACAAAGCCATTCCTAGCACTGTGTTACATTACACCGTGATCCAGGTTTATATAGCGCACTAGGAAGAGATTCTAGAGAAACCCACAACACAATACATCCCTTCATTCCACACTTTCAATCCAGAGATCAAGTCCCTAAATTCAGCAAGAACAATTTTGCACTATATAAATTCTAGGAAAAATCATTCTTTGTATCACTAATGGGGTTTTTGTTTCTCCTATAATACAGGAGAACAGCAGGAAATGATCTTCCAGATAGGCAAATATGTATTACAAGGATCACAGCATTATTGTTTTATTGTTTACACAATGATAAGTTGCACATATGGACAAACAGTACACATTTAGAATTAGTTTCACGAATTAATACATAAGAGAGTCCAGTGGTTTAACATATTAATTATTTTAAAAAGCAGTAACAAAGGAATACAAACATTACAGTTTTGACTGCAGCCCAATAAAAGTTTAAAAACAGGTCGAAATCAAAATTAACTGTGAGCTTTATTTTTCTGTGACATTAGAAAACCACATTATATCCCTTCCTAAGAGACTGCTCACAAAGATGCAATAACATACAAGTACAAAAGTGAAGAATTCTGTGCTTAATTTCTCTTAATTTTATCAGATCAAGTGACAAATTGAACATTTGTCGAAGAGCAACCACTGCTGAATGCAGACACTTCCAAAACATACAAAATGGTAGTAACACTTCAACAATAAAAAGCAAATGACAAAATCTCTGCATAAAAAGCAACTTGGCTCCAAAGTTCATGCTCACACTTCAACCCAGTATCGTTATTTGCAAAGATTCAATTGATCTATTTCCTCCTTAAGATATTTTTCCCAGATATTCCTAGTGCACACCAAATTGGAGATGCAGCACAACAAGCTATGATGCTGTAAAATATAAGATTCATAAACTACTGTTGCAATAGCTTTAACCTTTAAATTACATAGTTTTCCCCCTCCATTCGTTAGCAGCAACTTATTTTACTATTACTTTGTATTAAGAGCAGATACCTAACTGCTTTTAAATCAATGTCAGCGGTGCTGATAAGAAGCTGGTGAATCAACTCGGTTTTGGAACAGCTAATTCAGCTAATTAGAACAGCATATCCTATCTCCCTCATTTGCAGGCAAAAGCTCATCCAGCCCTGCTTGCACACAGACCTTGTGGCATCCTGAGCTTTCAGCTGAAATCCGGCAATGCCTTCCTCTTCAGCTCAGGAGAAAAAAATCCTAAAATTGAAACAGTTTGGGAACACCATCTATGAAATGTCTATGTTGAAATCTCAGATACTTCTTTAGAATTGGCTGCTAAATGGGCCAAGAAAAAAGATTTTAAAAACCCAAAAACAAAACAGCTACTAACCACTATCTACCAAGCTTCATGAAATAGTAAACATTTTCAGCTGATTTTAAACAACAAAACACAAGAAGCAATGATGACATAGCCTGGGACCCACTATTTAAAACTCTGTGGGACCACAGAGCAACACGGCGAAACAGAACACACAAGGAAGAGGAGATCTGTCTATGGGGAAAGGTATGCACATCTGTGTTTTATACATATATATATATACACATACATACACACAGATGTGTGCACTGTACTGTATATATTTACATCCATATACACAAAGACACCCTGAAGTAGATTTAAAGGCCATATCCAAGAACAGAAGATATGAACTCTAGTATTTGTACTAGAATAGATTTTTATCTGTACAAAAAAACCCAAAAAACAAAAAACAAATATGCATATATTCATATGGTATAAAGCTTATTAACAAAAAATATTCTGCTACTAACATTAGGTTAAATAGATGATTTTACAAGATTCTTTAATAATAATGCAGTATAGAACATTTCTAAAACTAGGGCCCAAAATAAAAATACATAAACGAGTTTCTATTCACAAGAAAATAGCTGTTCAATATGATTTAATTTTCTATTTCAGACAAGGGAAAAGTAGCAAAATTTTTATAAATCTCCTGGGATGCAATTTCATTACTGCATCAATCTAGAAAAATAGACTTTTCAGATGAACGAAGTTGATTCACTTCCCCCTCCCTAAAAGGGATGCCTATCTTTTCCCTCGCTTGTTTCCAGCTGGAGGTTTCTTCAGCTGAAGAAGCTGCCCTCCTGTCCCAAAGCCTGCAGATGCAGGATTAGACACCCCGAACGTCAGGCCAGCTGATGCTGTGATGCCGGGATTGCTGAAGTTAAACCCAGATGTAGTCGAGCTCCCAAAGCCTTATGAAGGAAGGAAAAATATTTTAAAATACAAGTTATATCAGAATTGCAAGTCTGTTCTCCTTGAAGTTATGAACACCAGCCACTTTATTACCAGCATCTGTAATACTTTATACTAACATTGTAGAACCCATTGCTAGTGCACTTGGACTTGCCAAGACAACTTGGATATTACAGCACTAACACAGCCTACCTGAGTGCAATTACATCCTACATCACAAGTCTGTTATAACATTATCCTCCAACAGTAGCACCCAAAAGTCCCACTGAAACTGTACAACAGAAGAACCATTTTCTTGAGATTCCTCAAGTTCTCAGCATTATTATGCAGTGCACTCCTAAGGTGGGAGAGAAGGCAGAAGGTACAGGTGGACCACGGCCCACTCAGTTCACTCACAGCAGATAAATGACAAAGCTAAATGACATGAGCACCCAGTCTTCTTCCTACAGCTTGGATACCTTCTCCTGGCTTTATAACATAATATGCATGGCACATACCACATCTTAAATGTGAGGCAGAAAAGGGTCAAAATCCTTTCCAAATTCTTTATATTTAAAAATACCTTTTATGACTTAAACTAAAGAGCAAAACTGGAGACAAAGCTTTGGAAAAAACTGAATGACTATGTAAGCAAATGGTGCTACTTTAACTCCTCCACCCTCTTCTATCAGTGAAAACAAATTGAACATTTGGTTGTTCAGCTATGAAACAATATCAGTTGAAGAAAATCTGCCTCCAGTTTCCAGCAACACTAACACCAACTCATTTAACTTTCTTTTATAAATTTATATCACTTATGAACAATCAACTTGGATAATAATTGCAACTATTACAGAATGCTAGAAATTTCTCCAAGATCAGTTAATAAGAAGCAGAGCTTCATAACTTCCCTTTATGTTCTCTCAAGTAACAAAAGAAGGCAACCAATCACACAAAATAACACGTATGATGCAAGCAAGTTAACATTTTAACAAAGAGCTTCATGCAAGTTGTACCTGGAAACCTGTAAACAATTAAAATATTAAGAAAAATGGGACTGGTTCACAAGTAACAAAGAGTATATTCTCAACATCCATTACTTAACATTGTTTCATTAGTTCTCTAGTAGTAAAGCAATCCTTTGATCATATCAGTATGTTCAGCTCAGTGCCTAAGTATTTTTAGATTACAGAATTAAAAACCCAACTGGTTGTCTCATCAGAATCCTGAAGCAGCTCTCACAAGGTTGTGTCTTCTGTTCTTCATCAGAGAATCTCATGAATGAAAAAAACATCTTTTAATAACCAAAACTGTGCTTGCTAAGTTACCTTTTTATTTCAAGTATGTACCTGAGATAACAGGTAAGCATTGCTTCCTATAGAAAACATCATTAATGCCATTCATGATAAAGCTGTATGTGAACTATAGTGTCAGAAGTTCAGCATGCAAGGGTGAAGTGTTCATAAATTACCTCCACCTTGCTGTTTCTAGATACAGGGATTATTTTGAAGCATGCAGGGAAGGCAGCCTCAGCTTTGAGTAATATTAGACTAATTAGAGTAGACTATGTGATAGAAGATGGAACACATGCTTGGTAATTTAGATACAACTTGGAAAGTAATAGCTGTTTTATGTTAAGAGTGCCATTTTGGGGCAGCCATAAAAGTGTAGAAAGGCAGATGGGAAATTCATCTACATGGTTTTGTCCCACCATAGCAGCATAGCAAGGCCATGGTACGGTACTTCCTTAAAAGTAAACCAAACCCTAATGCTGAATACTCAAATGAAAAATCTTCAGGAAAAAAAACCTTAAACAAAGTATACATTGAGTCTTATTCTCATTGCAAGGAGAGAGAATCAGCCACAGAAATAGCTCAGTTTTCAAGGGAAGAATCACACAGTCTTGAACTATAGCTACAATGTGGTCAGCAATTTCATTGTTGAAATTAGTATTACTTATGTGTAAACAGCCATTTTCAGAAAGTAAATGACAACCTGCCCTTTGAAGGCACAGCCTTTGCATCTCCCTGAGGGGTGTTAAGAGCTTTTGCATCTCTGCTTCCATTAACCCTTTACTCAGGTAAGCCAAAGACGAGTACACACCTCCCCATAACAGTGTTTTTAATTTATTTTAATGCTATATGGATAAACAACAGTTCAGATCTCAAAGCCAATCTATTTCTGCCTTCATCCCCCACACCACAATGGGTGCTGTAGATCTAAAAGTATTTCCAGGACAGCTTTGACTGATTTATTATAGCCTCTGTATCTAAAAGCTGCTCATAGTACCCATGGATTATATTCAGGTCCATTTTTCAGCAGTATGAGTATGTCCAGCCGTGATCCCACTTGATTATCTCTTATCTCATTTTCTGAGGCTGCTATTCTTCAAAAAAAACAAGTCTCCAACAAAAATTCTGAACTCAGCTCTTTAAAGAATATTTAGCATGTGTTTTCACAAAAATTGTGTCTGTACACCTCTTCCTCCCCTTAACATTTTATCTATAAATTCAATAGTCATTTTTGTCCTTTCCCCATCACTCTGAGAATCTTAATGCCCTTTACTCACATCGGCCTTTCTAGTTGCCATTAAATAAATAAGAGTAGGAATTAAATGTGACTTGGTTTGGAGTCAGCTTTCCACAGTGCCTGTATGTGTTTCAGGGGGAATCTGGAGACATTGTTCCATCTTGCAACTGTGTGCACTAAAGGAACTGTGAGAAGGCTGCAGTTGCTCTGCTTTTCATCTGCTGATACAGCGGACACAATGACTGCTCCTGGACTAAGCCAAATTTACTATTAGAAGATGCTCAAGTACTGTCAGAGGACTCAGATTTTTCTCTTCAAACACAAACTGAAATTGAGAAGAGCAGTAATACCCCTAGAAACATCCTCAACTCTTTTAAAGCAATTAAATCTAACTCATACACTTGACAGAAGCAATTTGAGGATCTATAGTTTTCATTCTAAGATAAGAACAAACTCATGGAAAACATGTGGAGGAGACTTGGGGCATTTTCTAAGCAGCCTAGAAGAACAGGGTGTTGGAATACTTACTAGACATTAGTCTGGGGAAATATTTAAGATCTCATATCTAAACAAAAGCAGCAACAGTAAATCCCATAGCCCATATTCACCCCATTTTTCTAAAGAAATAGATTCAGAACAAGACACAACTATTATACGGTAATATAAACCAAAATATGGTTTCAGGATCCTGTAAATATTAGCTAAGAAACAAGACACAACACATTTAAAAGAAAATATAACCTGGCTAGCCTCAGGCATCATTCAAACCCATTTATGCACCCTTGACAATATTAAACTGAAGATCACATGCAATCCAGATGCTATATAACATAGGACTATGGGTATAAAAGGTTAAAATTAGTGTGTTTCTGGCTACTGAATTTTTTATAGAGGTGTCTGTTCCATAATCCCAATCTAGATCAGGACTTAATGACCACTTAATTTTCTGGTACAAAATAACAGAAATTACATTTCATCTTTTCCTGGTTACTACCTTCTGTAGCTGAGACTCTTGAGATAACTGAAAATCTATGTTTTATTGGGTCCAGTTCCTGCAGTTGCAAATGAGAGACTGGTGGCACTGGTTCCATGACAAAGCCTGGTTTGAGGCATACAAGGAAATGATACCTGAAATTGCCTCTGCACACGACCAACATAGCTAAGACAGACTTGCTATTTACTTTTGTACCTCCTTAGTGATGGAGAACTGATCCATACAACTGGTTTTCCAATTTTATTTTAAGTACACTAACAACTAAATGATGAACTTTGTACTTGGGCTGGCTGAACTGCTGCAATATTATTTATATAAATAATATATAGAATAGTTAATATAAGTTTCAGGAAAAATAAGCTACAATATAAAAACTTAAGCAGTCTAAGCCTTTCAAGTGTTTCTGATATTAAAGACAAAGTATAAGAAGATTGATGCATATACACTGTATAGTGTAAAATCAGAGAAAGTTCTATCAAGAATTTACTAGGTTGTTATACATTCATGAATGTTACACCAGCTTAGTGAGCCATTTCCACCTTATGATACAAAGCCCATGATACTTTACAGGCCACGCAACTCATCACCAACCAAGGAAAATACAGAACAAAAAGCACAGCACTTCCTAATAAATACTAGCAAAATGCTATTTTTGTATTAATAGCCATTAAACAAACATTTTGCTTTTAAAAAAGAAACATGCTACCAAAAGCCCATCCCAAGAGACATGTTCCTCCTTCAATCTGCCATTGAACAAAAGATTGTAAGACAGACTGGAGTAATATATTTACTTACTAATAGCTTAGTAAGCTATTACTCCTATTTAAAAGGTAAATAGAGACGCAAGCTATAGAAGTTACTAAGATTTCAGACATCTGAGTTAAGGAGCAATAGGATCCATATTTTAATTTTATCACCCCCAACAAAATGAAAACAAAAAGGTGAAATGAATGCTGTGTAATTCAATTGCCACAGAAACGTTTTCAAAGTAGTTAACTTAATGATTTATGAATATATACAGAGATAAAATATGCATAACTCACTATTTAAATAGAAAGAGTAAGCAGTTATACACTTTAAAGGAAACCTTCTGGGCTTCCAGAAAAGAATTTTAACTTTACTTGTAAATACAGGAAGTCAAATTACTGGTATATTTGTCACAAATTTATATACTAATTTCAATAGCTCAGTAACTGCTGCCGATGCATTCAAGTAGACACTGCTTTTCTGTGCCTCAGACTGCATCGGATCCAGTCTGATGCAACTGATCTCCTGCTTCCACTCCTAACTGGAAAGACACCATCAAATGGGAAACATTACTATGCACTCAATACTGTCTACCTAGGAGACCTTTAACAGAACCTAAAAACCGATCTGCACATGGTGTATTTAGTAAGTAAAGTTACTTCACTGGTGACATACACATGTACCTTTAAGCATATTTGTTTCAGTAGCTTTCTTAGACTGAGCGCAGCAGTTTGATTATAAGACTTCTGCTTTAAGACAACCTTGAATTTCAAATTCAAAAGAAAAAAAAAAACCAACCTGCACTTAGACTTCCTGATGGCTTACTTGTAGTTCCAAACCCAAATGATGATGCTCCTGTGGCACTACTTCCAAACGCAGAGCTACTTCCAAATCCTAGTAGAATAATAGTAAAGATATACAATAAAAAAAATTCAGACACAGCAATTAAAGACACATTCGTTTTGGGTGAGTATTCTAAAACCAAACATAATACTAAGCATTATTTGGTAAATAATTAGTTCTAAGATTACTGCCTCAAGAGTGTTTTACTCTCAACGCAGCACTGTGTTAAGAAAAGAGTGCAAAGTAGAAAAATACTACCTTCAAAATCCAAAACTGAGTAAAGGCAAAGCTATAAAAACAGGTGTTGTAAACTATCAGAGTTTAAGAAATTTCTATTGAATTGCTGTTAAATTGGCAAAAAAATGGTAACCAAATGGGCTAAAACGAAGAAAATTCAGATACAAGTTGTATCACTTCTATTACAGAAAGCCATAATCTTCATCTATAACTCTGGGAGAAAAATCATGCTTGAAACAGAGTAAACATTTTTTTCAGTTTACATTTGGTTTATTTTAACGTCATGCCTCTTCCAGGTTGTTGGAGATTAGCTTTATCTAGGAAACTACTGAATAGGTTAAGCAGAGAGGAGAAACAAAATTTTTAATGTGAAAAATCATCATATAAAGGACAGCCATAAACATATAGCTGTACTGAAGCTCATTCTGTTAGTTTTGTAATAGTCCTTTATAATTTCACAATATAATTTTTTAAAGATTTCAAATCATGTTATTAATACAAGATCACGTCAAAGGAAAAGTAAATTGATACTTGGAGTTTGAGATAGAGGCCAGACAACAGAAACTGTAAGAAAACTATATTCTCTGATTTTGTCTGTCTCATGAGCTTTTCCAAGAGAACAGTATTTGTATTTGAGGAAATTATGCCCCCATCTTAAGTTTCAAGTGTCAGGAAAAATCCTTTCATTTACTGCAAACTGAGCCTTTACTATTCCTTTACAGAAATAATTTTGATATTTTAAGACTGGTAAGGATTGACCACACTATCTGAAGCAGTGTTCCCTAGTTTTCTGAAATTTTTTAAATCAAATGAGGTTTAAGGGTATATAATGGCAAGTATCATTTGAATGTAAGATAGTTCATTTAAATGATACACTCTTTTGTCCTATCCAGGTTGAAATTGATAACCAACAATCAGGCAAGGTGTCTGCAAATATTTAATAAAGCATAGGATCTATGCTACATAACATACACTTACATGCAAAAGCCTCTGTTTATCATTTTCAAATTCATAGAAAATTAATCAAGAGAGCAAATTTCCCCAATTAAAATGGTGTTTCCAGAGTAAACATTTAAAATTGTCCCATTCAAAAAAATCCAAGCCCCAAGATTAAAAAAAAACAAACAAATTTAGGTAATCATTCTGCTATTTTCTTTCCAAGAACACATCTACAGGTTATTTTGCAGGTACGTGTTTATTCTTCTACTTGTCTCTATCAGATAGTCTTTTAGATTCATCAAAAGACAAACATTTTGCAAATGAATAATGCAAACAAATACCTTCCTAAGCAGATAGCTAGAAAAAAAAAAATTACAACTCAGCTTTTTCTGACAAAACTAGAAGCAGTTGGAAATGTTCTTTTATTTACACTAGTAAGACTGGTGAACAATCTTAAGGCTACAATGTTTTTGGCAGAAATGGAAGAATTTTATAGGTTTTTTTTTTAAGGCATTTAAAATATTGTGGGAAAAACTGGTAACTCAGAAGTAATTTCATTTTAGCCCACTATTCTATATTTTTCTTGTTTAGGTGTACACAGATTTTCTTCTATCTGAAAAAGCTTAAAATCTGAAGAGAAAGGACACTGGTAGATTTAAAGATAATTTCAAAGTGATTATTTAAGGTAAAACTCATGTAATGTTTAAGTTACATCACCTTTCCAATACTGAGTGATGTTTAATTATTTCAAATACGTTATAACACTGATTTGTATGTTTGGCTCATAAGCAAAATGTCGGAGTGTGGACTGAGGCTGCAGAGAAGAGAGGATGTAAGAAGAGAAACCACAACACGTTATGTTTGTGCTCAGCATATGTATCAATTTTCTTTGCAGATCTTGTAAGAGCTTTAGAGGACATTAGTGTCTGTAGGAACCCCCGACCTACATAGATAGGAAATTTACATGCACATTAGCTTCTACTAATCACTTAAATTCTATCTGTAATTCTGCTACTGAGAACACATTACATTTAAATGAAAAGGTCTACATTAATTTTATAACTTTTTTAATACCACCTACTCTTTCACAGTCATGTGTCCTCCTGGAATATATTCCCCAGTAGCATTATTAATATTTTGGTAAGTATTTTTCCTTCACTTTCAAATGTTGCTTTTTCAGCTGGAGGTTTTTTTTTTCCACCTCAGTACTGAGGCACAGAGTGACTGCTAAAGTAAATCTGTTTCAGCAAGCAGAATCCCACAACTGTAGTAATTTTTTAAGATTTATTCTTATCTCAATCCAAGCAGAAAGGCGTCCCTATAGTTAACAAGTGAGAAAATTCCATGGATGAGCTACAGCATGGCCTAATGTCTCAGGTGTATAACTTTCATATATGTAAAATTAAGTTAAGTTGTAGTTACAAATGGATGTCACTTGATGTACTTCCCTAGCTTTAAGAGCACAGCTTCTTTGTGATTACCTCTTCCTGTTTATCCTGGGTTTTCACTACAATGGCTTAGCCTTAGCAACTCCTTCTGCAAGGCAGGAAGAAGCCTGAAAAGCAGAGACCTCCCAAATTTCAAGGTCCTTCCCTGAAAAAGATCATCCTCCCCGTGGAGTTAAAGGTTCGCAAGAGATTCAGATGTGCGGTATAAAATTCAATGAAAGATTAGAAAAGTTAAAGTGTACCTCCAAGGCTTGAAGAACCTAAGCCACTTGATTGCAAGCCAGTGCCAATACCTGAGCCGAATGGCGTTCCAAAACTAACTCCCAGAGATGGCTGTGGCCCTGGTATAAAAAAAATGAGAACAAACTTGCCTTACTCTTTCATAGTAAAGAGGTCCTTTATTTACTTATTCAAGTACTTGATAATGTGAACATCATTGCTTTCAACAAACCCCATTAAGATCCCAAATTTTACCTCATTAAAATTTCTCACTTAACTGACTGACTCTACATTCACCTCGTAAAAATCTAAGAAAATACTGATTGTAATAAGGTGAAACTAGTCAAAACTAATAACATAAGAACATAATTTAATATTTTTTAAAGTTAACCAGTCTCACCTTAAACTTTAAAACATTAATCAAAACCTTGAGATAACTCACAGGTAACAACATTTTGCCACCTTATTAATGGAATCAGAGTAAGGGAAAACCTTAACATTAAAAACATAAGAACTGACCCTAATGTAACTAAAACTGTATTACCTAAAGTTAATTTAATAAATAAGATTCTTCAAAACTACTTAAGTATTCCATCCAAATTTATACAGAGCACTAAGATAAAAAAACAAGACAATGACTTTATTTTATTAAATTTATTGTTCATTTTTAAGCAAGTCAAGTACACAGTAACATGACAATTCATTTTTTTTCCACACAAGTGATAACTGAGTTCTGTTAAGCTCTGCTACATAACACCATTCAATAAGGTAAACTAGTCAAACCACCTGTTTAAATAAGCATTTACAAAAGGCACAGTTCTGTGTACCTTAATGAATTAGATACATTCAAAATTTCAGAGTCAGAGTTTGTTCCATAATTTAAAAAAGTTGACAGTATTTTCCCTGCATATTCACAGTAAGATGCAGGACTGTCAAAAAACAATTTCAGTCTGCCAAGATGAAATTTACAGCCTCAGTTCCTTTTTTTTTTTTTTTCTCCTTAAATTTGGGGAATAAACAATCAACTTGCTAGCCCATTACTAACACATTTTAAAATAATTAATTCTGATAAATAATTAATATATTTTGACAGTTTTCACAGTACAATCTTATATTCCTGTCTTTTTCAAACAGTTTTCAGTGCACTATTTAAAAAGTTTAACCATTAAAGATAAAATACAGTGCCAAACTCTTAATCCACAGACATCCACACCTTTGCTCAAGATAGTCTTCTCATCTTTGAACATACTTTACACACTGTATCTGTGAAAGTGATGATGATTTATTCAAATATTACTATAAAGCTCAGATGATTTCAGCCTTTATCCTAAACCATTATCACACTTGGGCTACATTCATTCAAAATTTCTACCTTTGTACTACAAAGTTTCCCATTAGTAGTATTTACATAGAATTTTAAAATGTGAATATTTTCAAGCTTTTAAAATAATTTCAGTATTTGAACATTTAAATGGAAAATCATTTTGAATCAAGTGAAAGGCACTGTATATTGAAAAGTAACATTTTTTGCTAGGAACACAAAATTCTTATGTGATCCCAGCTGAATAACATCCATATACTCCAAGTAGTGTTAAAACTAAATTTTAAGGGCAACTAAAGTTGTTAGCTTTCAGTCTCTGCTTAGCAGGGAATAGCTGGGAAACCCGAGCTATTTTTTTCAACTTAAAAAAAGTATACCAGATGTTGCAATTACAAAATTTCACATAGATTTCAAACTAAAGTTGTTTACATCCAGTTTAAATACTGATACGTCTACCTAGCAGCTCTTTAAGAAAAAAATTGTTAACAATAAAAAAACAACCCCCCCTACACAAGTCAGTAATCTAATAAACTAAAAGAATTCAAAAACACATATCCAGTTCCTTCTCAAGTACACAGGTTTCTATCTCAGTAGGAGGCACTGTTAGTGGAAGACCTTTTAAACAAATCACCACAGTCCTCCAGGCCAAGCTTTTTACCAAATGCAACATGCTTTTTAGAGCCAGTAAAAACATTATACTAAAACACCTCAGATCATATAAAACAGGATCTTATTCCTTAGGCTAGCAAGCTTTTCACTGAGCAACAGCATATGATATTTGTTGATTTTGTACCATAATGTTCTGAAGGTATCATCACTACTTATAGTTCTTGTAAATAAAACATCATCTTCAACAGCAAAAAAAACTAGTAAGATTCTTTGATGCCAAAAGCACCAGAAAAAAAAAATGGCACTTCTGGCTATTAAAGGTATGAGAGAAAATCTTTAGAACAAGTATTTTAACATTTTAAGACTTGATGTATTTTGCCCTGTAGAGCATTTCAGTTTAATGAATAGGACGCATTACAGAGAGTCCAGACAGGTCAGTCAGATTTCCTAGTGACATTCCGCAATTTTTAAATCACAGCTGGTCCAAAGAGTGAGCAAATTTAGTGTCACAACTTAGACCTGATTCTGACAAAGTTAATTTTAACCAAAGTCAGTATCAAACTACGCAATAAAATTTTTAAGCGCTATAAGGATTTCACTATCCCTTCCCATTAGCGCTTGAATCTCATACTGAATCAAGTCAAAACATAACAAAGCGTGCTAACAGCTTGATCAAGCTTTGACTAACTCTGTACTTCACCAGTTAAGGAGAGAGCAACTAAGTTGTTGGGGGATACTGTATGTTTAGAGGAGAAAAGGTGAGCTTGAAGAAAAGCCTTTCTTTAAACAATTTAGTCTTAGGCGAGAAAGATCGGTTTCAACCTCGTACATTTACAGGTCTCACAGAATTGTATCATAGAATGCTTGGAGTTAGTAGGGACCCATAAGGATCATCGAGTCCAGCTCTTAAGTGAATGGCCCATATAGGGATCGAACCCATAACCTTGGCATTATTAGCACCATGCTCTAACCAACCGAGCTAAATAATGACTAGGCTTACATTTCCTCTGAAAATCTTACTGTAGTCCAATCAATAATAATAGGAAGATTAGCCACCATCACTTTAACTTCCATGCTGGTCAAGATTTCCCAGGGAAGGTGCAGGTGGGGAAGAGCTTAAAACTCTAGCTGCTATGGCATAAAAGCATGACCAGCCTCACTGCTATCAACAAAGATGTGCTCGGGCCAAAACCGCTAAACTAGGGAGAAAGGTCGTGTGCAGACAAAAGTTAAACATAATTTTAATAACTCTATAATTTTAATAACATAGCTTCAAAAAACTGCACAAAACCTGTGCTTCAATGTGCACACCACAGTCCTGGTGTCCTGATTATCCATCCCAGGTGCCCAGTGGAGTGCATCTTTGCTCCCTTTTGTCCATATGGCCAGGATCCACTGGCTTTATTTATTTCAACAGAAGCCAGACATGTCGTGGCATACAGAAAGAACACAGGGTGCATATCTACACCCAGGAACTGGCATTCCCTGATCCCATAGCTTAGATGTAGCAATTAAACTTTACACTTCTGAAAGCAAATGTAAAATAAATTATTATTTATCTTTTCCAGAGAAAGAACAGTAACTAACTCTAACAATCTTATGAGAGATTTAACCATGTAAACATCAAATATTTTTTTAAAAAAGACTAACATCCTGATCCCTCAATACTAGAGTACCATGTATTACATTTTAGTCAAAAACTTTAAAGGCCAGATTATTTCTTTTGTTTTATTCTTATCTTCAAGAACAGCAACAGCAGGTCAGGTATTACACAGACACCCCCTAACCCTTCTTTACATATACCTCATTTCACAGCCTTTTCTCTCAGAACCTTCTACTATCCCTCATCTACCCCACTCTTTAGGATCTAGATCTTGCAAAGAAATATCACAATTTTCACTTCTAGCAGATAGTTTATCCAATTCATAACATAACACAAAGTTAAAACATGAAGCATTTGCAGTTCTACTGCAGCAAATGGCCATCTGAAAACTCAAACAAGGAAAAGAAAAATAAGAGAGAAAATTAAAATTCCTGCAAAAGTGAAAGAAGTAATTCCCCTCCTTTTTCACTACAAGTAAGACAAAAATTGGCAGCCTTAATCTGAAGCTGGGAGAAAGCCAAGCACTAAAATCAGTAATTTAGGAAAGCTATGAAAGGCTCCCATCTAGCATGCTTTTAGGACTTCAAGGTATCTCTGAAATAGTTTAGGCCTAGTAATTCTATTTTTGAACTAGAGGGAACTCAAAGTACCTTTTCTGTTCATCTAACCCTACTTTTTAAGAGTTTTAAGTATTCTTGAAGTGCCACTTAAAACATCAATCTATCTCCACTTCTCCAGGTCTTCAAATGAGCTGCATGGAGGGTAAAAGTATTCCAGCTGAAAATGTAGTAAAAAAAATAATTGTCATCTACTTCTGTTGGCACGTTTGATGTAAGTTAATGGCCTTGCTCTATCTGCAGCACTCTTGTAGTTGGCACATTCTTGGCTTTTGAAATACTCAGTTCAAATCAACCAACCAAAAAAAAAAAAAGAAAAAAGAAAAAACCCAAAATCAACCTACACACACTCCCATTTGCTCCTTTCACTATAAAATTTTATAGTATAGTCACCTCAGTTCTGTCAGTACAGGTCAATTCTTCCTTTTTTCTTCTTTCTTTTTTTTTTCCTTCTTCTCTTCACTCGTATTCGTAAGAGAATATTCATGAAGTTATGCCGTAAGTGGCATAATTTTACTGAAGTTATTGGCAGCTCCCTTGAATCTGGACTAGGAAGTCCAGGTACTTCAAATCCCTCACCTCAATTCATGAAAATGCAAGAATGATTTTTAAATGTGACATCCTAAGTGTATGTCTTTCATAAACAACTAATCCTGTAATGACTGTGAACAGTATTTTAAAAAGCCAAATATAACAGGGAAAAAGATAAAGAAAGGATGAACTACTTTGGCAACATTAAGCCGCACAAGCCACAGTCCTATCTGTATTAAAAACCCTGAAGTGTGACATTATGTCATGTTTTTTATTTAAAACCATACATTTTTTAGACTTCATTTCAACAAAATTTCCATGGGTTAACATAGCAGCAACAAAAAGACTGTGGCCTATGATTAAAATGTAGAAGAGAAGTATTCCATAAAGACTTTGTATTTTGTTGTGTTCAAAGTATTTTGGCATATTTGTTATTTAAACCCATCTCCTTGCTGTTTAGAAGGGCCAGGGCTGGAAGCACATTGTATTTTCCTCTTAAGGAAAAGGCAAGGACAGTCTAATAATTTGTCAAACTTAAGATGATTGCTGCATAAATCTCTAACTAGAATCATTCAGAATACAACTGCTGTTATAAGACAAGAGAAGGAGCTAATATGATTTTTAGTACACTTGTGATAAGCATTTTAGAAAATAAATGGTAGAATGAATGCTTTTCATAATTTGCTGACATAGACACATATCCATGTTCAAGTAAAATGAAATGGAATTTACCTCATTTCTGTTCAATGATTACAGTTCTCTATGTTCTGGAATCCCTCTCAGAGAGGGTTGGTTAGTATAACAATGTCAATTAAGGTGCCTTAAGTTATTTCCTTTCCATACATATCCATTCTTCATTAGCAGTGGGTCATACATTTCCTCTGTTTTAGTCTTCCTCTTACACACATGCGGAACCACTGACCCACTCTACTTCCTGTACTACTTATTCACAACAGCAGAATGGCCAGCAAAAACTGCTCCAACACCACACTGACAAAGGAGTTGGCTATAAAACAAGCCAGGCATCTGACTTCCTATTCTACAGATGTTTGCTGCACTATCCTTCCTGTTCTGCAGCATTTTTTATTTTACAGTTCCAAAGTGCTATATAAAAATGCATTGTTAATTTTACATAAGAAAAAGATAGTATGCATTTAGATATTCTCTCCTCACCAATTTAAAATAATTTACTATAACGATACAGTTTCTGGAAAGAGGCTATACTATGTGTATTCAGAGATGTTACTTAAGAGTGAAGACTCACATTCCAAGGGGTAAGTTAGAACAATACAGTAAATATCACTAATACAAGTAAATTCACAAGATTAAGTATCTGTTGTATAATTATTGCTAAGTCTACCCTGCATTTTTCTATTGGCTATGTATCAGTAACTTTGCTTATCACAACGTTTAGATTTTTAGTCTAACACACAGGAAGACTTCATAGAAAATTTTACACAAATTTATTATGGTGGTAACACTAATAATCTATAACTTGAATGCACTCAGACCTGTAGCAGGCTGTTGCTGCTGAGTAAGTGTTGCAGCCATCGCAACGGCTGCTGCATTTGGTATGTTGCTGAAAGGGGTCGGTCCAGTGGTAACACGTGGCGCGCTTTGCCACTTCTTAGCTTCTGTTCGTCTTGCCTCAAACACATCCATGGCATCTCCCAGAAAGCTTTTCCTGTAGCCGAGGTATTGGTCTTTGAGCATCTGAAGGGGGTGGGAGGAAGCCATTTTAGTTCCATGTATTTGACATAAAACCTTAACTTAATAAGGAGAGAGACACCGAGTTACAAATAACATTTCCTAAAAAAACCCCCACAACCTGACCCCCCCACCAAACCAAAAAACACCACCATCAAAACAAACAAGAAGCTCCCCCCAAAACCCCAAAAAAACTTGTCAGGCTATGACCTAGAAAGAATTGTTTTGCATCAGCTACAGCCAGAACAGGTTCCTTACTTTAATTCTGCAAAGAAGTCAAGCATAACAGACTAACATCCTAAATGTTATTCAAATCTTTCAAAGTTGGTGCAAATCAGCACAATTCAATTTGTATCACTGTACTAGCTGATCTAAGAGGCAAAATAAAGACATATTACTAGCTTATAAAATAACACCCCTTTCTTCAGTGCTACCCTTTCTTCATGGAGTCTGCTTTTGCTCCCCTGTCTTTCTCTCCTTCACCTGTCTTTCTTTCACTCTTGCATTTCTTTCTTAGCACAAAGCTAAAGAAGCTACCAGTATTTTAGAATTCACTCTTGTTTCTGATGCATTCCTTTAATTATATTTATATTACACAGTCCAAATGCAATAGATCATTCTGCCTTGGAGTAATAAGTAGCCCAAGCCTGTTGTGTTGTGCCACCCCCCTCCCCTTGCCGATGCCCTTTCCTTCCTCAAAACTCCACCACTTTCTGTGGCAATACCAGCAAGGCCAGTTCATCATGAGCAATTTCTATCTGTCACAGATGAGGAAGCTGGTTATCTTAGGTAACAAAAAAACCATAAATAGCTTTAACTAAATAACTGATAGAATGACTTCCATCTTACAACAGGAAATCTTTAAATGCAATAGACTCACTAAAGAACAACAGATTCAATTTTATGGAAGGCATACTACGTTCTGTATTCTTGGCCAAGGGTATGTTTGTTTCCTAGAAAAAGAGTTTACAGCCCAAAAATTCTGACTCACGATTTGAACAGGTGTAATCCCAAATCTACCAACAACAGCAAGCAACACACAAAAGAATAACTTCACTATCACGTCAGGAGTGCTGTCCTTGGAGAGAAAAGGCATTTGTAGAACTCTGATGAAATCTAATACAATGCCATACTGACTGCCTTAGGAGCTGACAAATGCCATGAGACATCGTAGAGCAGTTCTTAAGGCTAATCTGTGCTGAATGATAATAGTAGATAATGACATTATCTACTCAACTTGTGCCCAAGCACATTTTACTTTTCACTGACCTGGGATACAGAATGCATCTACATGTTCATACATGATATAAATATATTTAGCAACCCCACACAAAGATGTTTCAGACCATGTGTTGTGGGGTTTTTTTTGTGAGCACAGCTCTGCCTTCACAAACGACATCACAACCATCAGATAAGGCAGAGACAGCAGTTTCAAAACTGCTCTCCTCTCCCAGCATCTTGTAGCTGATAGACTAAAACAGATGGTTATAATGACAGATTCAGTTAAGCATTACATTAATTTTTCTGGTTTTTAAAGCTTTAGCTTTAAATTGCCTTCCAAAGTACCAGCATTCATATCTACCAACTAGATTAAATCTCAAAAAAATTTCCCAAAAGAAAAATCCTCAAGCCATCCCCTTAGTTTCAAGCAACAGAAACTTAAACTGAAGAAAGGTCTTTCCTATTCACTGACAAGGTACTGAAGACACTATTGCTTATATTTGCATACTAATCCAGCTGTTCATACTGAAGAGCAACAATAACTCATCACAAAGACCACTGCATGAGTTCAGGCTACACAGAGATCTCAGAAGTGAAGAGCCCTGAAGACATTTGTGACACTTTTTGTGTAATTCTGATGAAAATATGGAGGAGTTTACATATTCCATACCTGGTACCAGAACAGAGTCAACTGAGAGCAGCACAAATATCTGACAGCAGGTAGCTGTAAACCAGTGAGTACCTATGCTGACAGAAGCAATGCCATCCAAGCAATCTAGATCATACAAGATCCTCAGTATTCCCGAACTTTGTTCAAGAAAAGTAAAGTTTCAGATGTTCAGAGAACAGTACTTTGCAGAAGAAGCTTAGAGAAGGAAACAAGAAGAGATTTAAGATATCTATTTAAGATATCTATTTCCATTAAGGAAGTCACTTAGCAGGAAGAAACACTTGTATTCTTCTCTAAGTTGGTTTGTTTTGGTTTTTTGTAACCAAGAAGGGTTCTGATGTTTTCAAAAAAATTATGGATTGTAGAACAGTGACATTTTGTCAACATATCCAGAACTGTAAATAGGAAAAAAATCAAGCCAGAGTCCATGATGGAAAAAAACAGACCTAACTAGGACCATTGATATGTAAGCATTTTTTCACAGGAGTCTTTTTTTCCTTCTATACACAGAACTTACCATGAAATCCAAGTTTAAAAAAATTAAAATAGACAATGCAATTTGAACCTCATTTCTTTGATATGCTGAAAAATCTTACACATGGAAACTTACCTTTTTTTCTCTTATTACCTATTTGATCAAGTGCAGATTTAAATCATCTTTGTTTAAGATCAAGAGGTCATTAGGCAAAAATCAAAATATAAAAGCAGGAGATCAAAGACAGACATTTCAAAAACTGATCAACAGTTACAAGGACAGGAGTTAAATGAAAAACATTTTGTAACCCAAGTGACTGTGGCCAGTTGCTATCATCACTACCTGTAAATACTTCAAATTAGACTTTAGTTGAACAAAAGTTACTTTTTTAATCAAAGCACTTCTCCAGGACAGTCTGAAAATTTTTAAAAGCAGTGACTTTAACAGAAGGGGGAAAAAAAAACCAGAAAAGAAAACCTAAAGATTTATTTTCAAAAAATGACTCTTTGCAGTCCTTTCACTAAATACAGAGGAGCACATGAAAACAACATACCTTTACATTTTCATGGATTGATTGAAGTTGTGCAGCTAAAGCTACAAATGTTTGATAGATTTTCTGCATAGCCAGAGACAAATCTGTAAGAGGTATGTAAAAGACTTGTAAGTGACAATCTCTTTACCAGAAGATTCAGTATTTATACTAAATTAAGAAGCTCACCCAAAATCCATAGAGCACAAACATGTGAACAAGTTAATGCTTATAAGAAATACAGGATTACAGCAATGGGGTGACACAAGGCTTCAAACTTTATTTTGAAAAGTACTCTTTTCTCAGAATCATAGGAAATTATTTACTGTATGTATAAAAATAAATCTATCATCTGCAAACCTAAAAGATAATATTTAAACTAACTTTATCCAATTACAAAGGAACATTTTTACCTCATCAGCTTTTACCTCTATACAGTTAAATGAAATTTTCTTGCATTTGTATATATTTTCCACTCTTTCTGACTCAAAGCGCAGTTAAGTGTTCAGTTGATTTTGTCAGAGACAGCAGTAGAATGGAAGATTTATTTGCATTTAAAAGACATCATTTTAACAAGCATCATGGGAACTCTTAATCTACCTCAACCCACAAGCATGTCATAAACAAAGAAAACAACAGGTACCTTCTTGCTTACAAAAGCCTTGTATTTAGGATTATACTTCCTATAAAGATATGGAAGTATTTTCAGGGCATTGACCCAACTAACACAAAACTTCAGTATTAAAGCAGAAATCTCAAGATTTTGACAAAATGAGGCATCTGCTGACAAAAAAATGCTTTTCTCAAAGAAGCACTGAAACAATGTACCAAAGTGGAGGACAGAAAAGTGAAGTGGCTTTTCATTGTAAAAAGATCAGCTGTATTTCCTCTGAAGGATGCATATAAGCTACTGAAATGCAAATAGTAGCTATCAAGTTCTTGAAGATGCATAGTTCTAGCAATGATTCTTGAAGTGAAAATGTCTGCCTCTCCATGGGGGAAATTCTCCATTATAAAAATGAAAACTTATGGAATTAGCATCATGCCACCCAGCAGGGTTGTGGGGGCAGTGGTGTCTAGGAAGACAGGCCACAGGTTTCCAAAGACTCTGGAGGTTATCAATTGATACTGAATACTAGCCACTTCAAAATTTTCAGGACATTCTGAGTCATGGAGTCCTGCACAACAAATTAAGTTTTTCCTGTTTGGAAAGGCTACATATGCAATACAGTGTTGACTAGAGTACTACATCATTTGTTGACAGTGTTGGGAGAATTTTGAATTATAATACAGGCCTCTTTTAGTGCACAATCTGTTTTTCCCACAGAAAAAGCACAGACCGGGAAACCTTGAACGGTTCATAGGAATGAACTGTGTGTATAAACAAAAGAATGATAACAGCACCTGCTGTTTGTCTGCTAGGCTGTGAGCTATCTGAATATGCATGCAGTTTTGAACTTTAAGGACCAATAGAAAGGAATCAGCAGGTGCCCCCTTGGGCCAATGCCTTTGCAGAAAAATGATGTATTCTACCCTGAAAAGGTATATATAAGGATGTATCTCTTTAATAAAGTTCGAAGCATTGTGGTTCTTCTGTGAAGAAAATCAATGACTTCGGAGCTCCGCCCACAACATGACAGTATGCTCATAATGTCACAACAGATTGAGCTTGTCCACACAAGCAAGGAACCTTTAGACTATAGTAGAAAAATCTGAAAGATACTGCTGAAACACCTTAGGAAAATCTGTGAAGGCATCCCTCTCATACTCTTGATGGACAAGAAGGCCACACAGAAAGAGATTCAGCAGATCTTCTACTCTGGAAGCTAGGTCTACACAATCCTCTTGCTTTTTGACATATAAGGTCTGTAGTTTATGTACCATCCTGTGATGGCAAGATGTTCAAATTTCGTTTAGCACAGAAAGACATGCACTTCAAATCACTGCTTATTGCAGGACCTGTATCTAAATGGCCCAAAAGATAAAACTGTCTATGATCACAGGAATGGTAACCAAACAGAAGACTACTGTATAGAGAGGTCAGTATTCTTTAACCAGAAAGGTTTTCTCAAGATTGAATGATGTGGCAGCAAACAAGCCTAAGTTTTCTTAGTCGATCAGAGCTGAAGGCAATACCAACAGGCTCCAAACTAAGGAAAAGTTCCCATTTTGACCTGGAGCTGGCAGAGGAGGCACTCATATTTGCCTGGTCAGACAGCCCAGTGCAAGACAGAAGGTGCTAGACATCACCCAGATTCTGGAGGGAGATGTGGATGTCAAAACAAACCAAGCTTACAAATCACACCTGAGAAACAGGATCCATCTTCAAAAGCTCAAGAACCTTTATGAATTTAACGTTTCATTCCAAATCCTTGCATTGAAGAACTAAGGAATACATCTGAATGCTAATGTCTGTACATTAAATGAGATAAGCCAACAATAACAAGAGAGGAGAGAGATTAATTACTAAGTTTATGTTAAAGGTATAAGTTTGCTTAATTCTTCATGTATGAAAGATTAAAACTGAAATTTTTACCTTGTGGAGTTATGTGTGAATTATTTGCTTGAGTAGCAAGATGATTTTCCAGTTCTTCAATCTGTTGCCTGTATTGTTGCAGCTGTACTTCAAACTGTTCGACCAAGATTCTGAAGTAGCTAGATGAGTAAATCAAAGAAATCATATAATTATACTTCATTAGTTTGCCAATACTTTTTATCTGATCTTTATTAGCTGCCAATTTTCATTCAATTCATTGCACAGTTATGTTCTATGACATTATTGACGTCACTTTAATAATGGAAGTCTAAGACACTAAGATAAATTAAACGCAGAAAAAGCACTGATTCTATGAAGCACTCCATGCTACAAGAAGCAGAAAAAAATTATAGTAAGTTCACAGTATCACAGAATGGTTAGGTTGGACTAAATGACCTTGAAAGGTCCCTTCCAAATCTTCTGCCATAAGCATGGAATATCTTCAATGAGATCAGGTTGTTCAGAGTTCTGTACAACCTGACCTTGATTATTTCCAGGGATGGGGCATTCACCACCTCTTTAGGCAACTTTTTCCAGTGTTTCACCACCCTCATCATAAAAAATTTCTTCCTTATATCTAGCCTGAATCTACCCTCTTCAATTTAAAACCATTACCCCTTGTTCTAATAGGCCCTACTAAAAAGTCTGCCCCGTCTATTCTACAAGCCCCTTTTAAGTACTGAAAGGCTGCAATAAGGTCTCCTCAATTCTTCTCTTCAAGTTGTATTATTGACTATTTTTTATGAATAACAGCAACTCACTCTGCTGGGGCTGTATTTTCGTGCTGAAGACCAGGAGGAGTTTTCTGAGTTCGTAATGCTATTTCTGCATTCTTTAGCTCCTAAATCAATAGGGAAAATTAATAAAATATAAGGTTCTGTGTGAAGTGTTCAAGAAGAAAAATAGCTAGGACTCTACTATTCATTCACATAAAGTATTTTCTTCATATATTTATGTTAAGATCATTATAGAATCTGACCAGAATTTCTCCAAAAAGAACAGACTGCCAGAAAGTTGGAGAACTGCAAATACTAACAGAAGTTTGGGGAAGGAACAAAAGATAGCACATACTGAAAGCACTTTAAGCACTCAGAAGTTGAGAAAATATTACACTAAGCTGTCAGAGATAAGACTTTTCCATTGTATTTCAGAAATATTGTTATAATTACTGAGGACTAAAAAAGCAACATTCAAGTGCAAGGAAGTAACACACCTAAAAGAGAAGAAATAGAGGAAAAAGGATTATTTTGCCTTTTTAAAAAAATATTAACTAATTTAGAAAAATGCCTCTCTATGGAAATTATCATGTTATGCATGATAATTACAGCATACACTTCTGTTTAATATTTCTAATAACTCTACCATTAAGAATTTCTCAGTGCCTGGTTCTGTGATTATACTCAACTGCATCATGTATAGAAATGAGAATTAACAAGGTTTTGTTTTCACAGAAAACTGTTGGCAAAGCACAACTAGAGAATAACATATAGAAAAAAATCAACATTTTTACTTTAGAATAAAATATTATTTATTTATATAGCAATACTTCACATGCTAGATGAAATAAAAAGTGGTACAGAACTTCACCTAAAAAGCATTTGTATCAAAATTCAAGCTCAAACTGTCTGCAAAGCTAAGACACAGACTGGTGGACAGAGTTGTGACTGAAGTTCACTAAATGCAAGCTAGTGCTAATTAAGACATTTTGGTTCCTGAAATATTATGGGGTGCTTTTTTGTTTGGTCATTTATTTTCAAAGTCATCAGCACACATACTTGCATTTCTGCTGCTCCAGATTGCAGCACGTTGTTACAAATGTGTCTTCACTAGCAGCTGAATATATTATTGAAACTGAATTAAAGTGGGCACACATTCCTTTCTGTTGCCTCTGCTAGGTAGGAATGCTTTCCTCAATAAAAGTCATTTGACTGCTTTGTACTCATCTGAAAATACTGACATCACAGATTTCAGTCTCCCCCAGTAACTTCAAATAGATCAGAAGTGATCCAATTTCTCGTTTTGTTTACAACTGGTTTAGTTTGGACGCATGTGTTAACTTTACTGATAAAGAAAGCTAGTTATCCTATATGAAACAATCAACATACAAACTCTACATAACGAAATTTATATTCATTTATACCTGTGCAGTTTCAACTTTCAGCTTGTCAATATTAAGAGTGTTTCTCTGTAATCCACTGGCAACTACAGACAGAAGCTGTTTCAAAGCTTTAATGTCTTCTTGTACTTTAAGCATTGCTTTAGAGGACATTCTACTAATTTCTTCCTGAACTTGTTTTTGTTCTTTCACAAATTTCCTGGGGAAGGTAAAAAGATGGCGGTGAGGAAGAAATAAACATAACATATTGAACCTGAAGTACCCAAGTGTTTACCTCTTGGTCACATTACTTAAACAGCTATTATTTTTTCCAAAACCAAGTACTGAACAATAAAATTACTGTATGGCATAGTACTATCTTAACTCCTAGCATGCTAATACTGTAAAAAAAAACCAAAACAAAAACGAAAACAACCCCCCTCCCCCAAAACCCTTAACTTCAAGTAGTGTTTAAACATGTTATGATGAATGACAAACAAAGATATATTTTATGTTATATATATATAGTAATACATAGCACCTATATAAAAGCAATTACTATTTTGAACTCACAAATACATGCAGCCAAGTCTACAACCCATTTCCTTCCTGCCTGAGGGAAGGCTCTTCTGCAGTTCTCTATTCCATGAGAGCCACAATGCACGTGCAATACGGACATAAGGTTCAATACTAACTACGCATGTGCAAGAAGCTTAATACTCCTTGGGAGAGATGGGTAAGATTCCAAGAGCATATTGTTGGGCAGGCCCATTTGCATAAACCCATGAAAAAGCCAGTCTAAGGCTTTGGCTACTAGAACTATCCATCCACTCTGTTCCCAAGGTTGACCTGCCAAAAGGCCTTGGGCTAATTTAATCGTCCTTCATGCAGCCTCCAGTAGGGTGTTCCTGACATAGAGCATCAACAGCACACAGTACTTCAGCTAATTGATTATCACAAATTAAAACCACTACTTACTGTAGATTTTCTACATCTTGACAGATTACTGGAGGTAGGTTTTCATCCTTCAGTGCTTTGCTATCTCTGTGAGAGACAATGAACATTTAGATGGTGCTTTCTACTGCCAAACATTTTTGCATAACTACCAAATATTGCTAAAACATTCAAGTGAGTGATTAGTTCTGCACCCATTGCACCAATACTGCAGCTAGGAATGATTAGGATTAATGCACACTAAAGATACTATGCCAGGGTGCAAGCCTGTGGTGTAAGCATTATACATGTTTGCAGAAACCATTTTTCAGACCAGGATGATCAGCCTATAGCAGCTGCCAAAAAAGCTGTAGGTATTGAATTTAAAGGAAGAATTGCCACATTTAACATGATGAACGAACGCTACTAAACTGCTCATATTGCAAGTGTTGGTTATGTACATTTACTCTTTTTTCAATATCAAACCAGTAGAAAAGCTAAAATATTTGTTTAGCTGTTTTCTAATAAGACATGGAATGCAAAGAAAATCTGACACTTACTCTGGTCTTGTTCCTGTTTTGTCACCTAGAAAAATAGAAACAGTATGTCAGAAATAAAGCTTTGAAGAACAAACAAAACAACCTTAATAAGATTTAGGGGAAGAACTAATGACTACAGTATGCTTGGTTTCTCTTGATAAGCAGAACAGACTAGACTAGCCTTAAAAGGAAGAAGGTTTTAATTTACACCCCCTCCACAGATAACTATCTTTTCACAACCAGTGCTTCAACAGTTGAGGTGCTAATTTCTTGGCACACAGAGTAATGCAAAACACCTTTTGGCACTATGTAAGTCACTACAAATGCATAAACAACTGCAGTTGCATAAGAAATCTGTTCCTGCTTATGCAACCAACTCACTTAGACCTGCACCCACAAAACATTCAAGTGTTTAAATTCAGCAACAGCAGTTTCCTCTCAAATATACAGGTAATGAACATTTGCCGATTGGAATTCCCTAAGAATTCTGCTACTGCATTAACGAGGTTTTGCAGAACTGAAGATGTTACTGCTTACCTACCACCTGCACAATCCAAATTACACATCTGTGGATCAAGATGCTAAATGTCTCTCAGCGACAGAACACAGCTGAAAACAGTATCATGAATAACACAGATCATGACTATTTCTAGTTATGGCCAGAGGCAGTAATTGCATCCCATATCACAGCAGTCTGCTAGGAAGAACACTCACTCAGAAAGCCCAAGAAACTGACTTCATCTTTAGCTAGATCCAATTCACATCCTGTCTTCACTTACAGTGCCACCAAGACAGAAAGTAGCTATGCAGCCTAGCTAGTACTACAAACTAAGTTCTAAGTTGCACAAGTCAGGTGCTCCTGCAACTAAGTATGCTTTGCTTTCTCTCTCCAGCCACTTTTTCTCCTAATTTTTGTTTTATTGTTGCTATACATCAGGACAATACTTATAAAGTAAAACATGAAGATTTGAAATCAGATTTTGCTATTTTCTGGGCAAACAAGTGCCAAGTAGGCAAACAGATTTTACATTTTTTAACATTCTTTCTAGCAATCCATACATAAAAATTAGAACAGCTTTTTTTTCATGCACCCTCATTTTAAAGAAATACAGAACAGTTAGTTTTCAGAAGGAAAAGCTTTTATAATCAATTCCAGAGGAGAGAGAACACAGGTGCTAGTCCCTATCTGTCCATGGATCCCTAGCCGCATCTCCTGCTTCCTTTTTTTCATGAGGAAAAAAGAAATAAAAACCTCTAAATCATAGAAACCACCACTCTGAAACCTTAACACAGTTCCTCAAATAATAGTACGAACAAGTGTACTTACAGAACTAAGTAGCAGCACATAAATACAGATATCTGTCAGGGCTGCTTAAGCCAGCATTAGCCATTATGAGAAACACTCCTAAATTAAAAGAAAACCACAAAAAACAGTCTCCTTTGACATTTCCCACTGCTTAGCTAAGGGATGTCTGCTTATCCTGACAGTGACAGTCCAACTCACACAGTTCCACTCTTCAACATATAGGGGAATTCAGATACACACACAAGTTTCTGCCCTAAGAGATGAACGAAACAACACTACTACCAAAGTAGATTTTGATTCTGTGGTTCTCTGGTCCTCATTTTATGACACTTGTATTTTATGGAAGCATTGTGATATCCCAGTATCATGGTAATGGAAATCCCACAAGTACATAGGAATCAGAGCTTTTCACAACCCCATTTCAGTATTAAACTCCAAAAACAGTATCATGAAGAGCACTCCAATTTGGACAGGTGATATGCCCTCTCTCTCCACAACTTATGTTACTCTGTAAAAATGGTTTCATAGAGTTTCTATATTTTTCTTCTCTTTTAGCCATTGGCATACCCGATTTAAAATTTCACTCCTGAATGAAATCAAGAAATTAAATTAAGAGCACTGATTCACCAGAGAAAATGCACATTAGAGTCAGTTTAAGCTAAGCTTACTCTGGAAGTATAAAAGCAAGACTAATTAAGTGTCCATATATCAATGCTCAATAGTTCTTTACTGAAGTATTTTGAAGCTACCACAGAAGTAAAGTTTTTGTAACCTGTTATAACAACTTGATAGAATGTATCAGATAGAACTACGCACCATCAGAAACACAGCTTTGAAGAACAACACGTAAAATTAGTCCATTTTAATTGTGCAGGCTTTCAAAAGAAGAAACCAAGTTTAAGATCTTTTATAGCTGGAGAATGCTGATTTCGAAGCAGTACTTTTCATATTTGCACTATTTAAACATAGCTCTGTTCCTCCCTCTAGTGACAGTCTGACATAGAGCTCTATAGAAACCTGCGATGGCACCTCAGCAAGCAGCCCCCCTATGAGTCTTCACTCACAGAAAGCTAAAGGGTTTAGATCTTGGTTCTCAAGCATTACACTAGCCTACACTTATTTTTACATAAATAAGTTCATTTACATTACATTGCATTTGCACACAAGATCTTGTTCTTCTGTACAGGCACAATATCTAAGAATGAATTTAACTGCAATGCCTTGTAAGGGAGACGAAGTTAAAAGCTGACAGCTTCAATTCCCCACTCCTCACACAATGAAATAGTGTTTGCTGTGGTGTTCTGATAATTCTCTCAACAAAAAAGAATGTTTTATAAAAAACTTACTCTTTTTGTCTGAAGAACTACTAAAATCAATGCCACCAAGACCTTCACTGGCAGTAGTTGAAGGAGCTGCAGTTGTGCCCAGAGTCAAACCCAAAGCATTCTGCCCAAGTCCTATAAAAAAACCCAAAGAGCATTTTTGTGCTGAAGTGTTGATAATTCAAACTTATTTTAAACTAAAAGCATACATAAACTTGCTCACAGTTTCACAGTGTTCATTTACTACATTTGGATTAAAAAATACACGAAATAAGCAGAGAAGGAAACAAATTGCATAAAGTTTCATACAATTTCACGCGAGAGTTTTATGCAATTTCTTCACATTACCTGGTAGCTAATTAGATCATTAACTTAAGCAAAGAGCCTGTTTGAGCCCACCTGATGAAGCTGAATAGCCATAAGTCTGTGATAACACGCACCCCAAAGTCCTGAGGGAACTCATTGATGATGTTGCCAGGACACTCTGTCTGAAAAGCCATGGTGGTCAGGCAAAGCCCCTGGTGATTGGAAAAAGGGAAACATCGCTCCTATTCTTAAAAAGGTGAGAAAGGAAGACCTGGGGAACTACAGCCACTGAGCCTCACCTCTGTGCCTGGAAGAGTCATGGAGCAGACCCTCATGGAAGCAATGTTAAGGCACACAAAGACAAGGAGGCAATTTGAGACAGATAGCATGGCTTCACTAAAGGCAAATTGTGCCTGACCAGTCCGAGGGCCTTCCATGAAGGAGCGACTGCAACTGCTGACAAGGTACGACTGCCTGTTGTCATCTACCTGCACTTGTCTGAAGCCTTTGATGTGGTCCCATGCAACATCCTTATCTCCAAATTGGAGATATGGATTTGACGGGTGAACTATTTGGTGGTTAAGGAATTGGCTGGCTGGATGCAGCCAGAGGTATGGTCAATGGCTCTGTGTCCACACCGAGGCTGGTGATGAGTGGTATCCCCTCAAGGCTCTGTTTTGGGACTAGTGCTCTTCAATATCTTCATCAGTACACAGGCAGTGGGATCAAGTGCACCCTCAGCAACTTTGCAGAGGACATGAAGCTGACACAACAGCACATAGGGATGACATCCAGAGGGACCTGGACAAGCTTGAGAAGTAGGCCCTTGAGAACCTCATGAAGTGTTAAGGTGCTGCACCTAGGTGGGGGGGAAATCCCATATTGGAATACAGATCGGGAGAACCCACTGAGAGCAGCGCTGAGGAGAAGGACTTGGGAACTCTTTTGGACGGAAAGCTGGACGTGAGCCAACAGTGTGTGCTTGCAGCCCAGAAAGCCATCATATCCTAAGGCTGCATCAAAAGCAGCATGGCCAGCAGGTTGAGGGAGGGGATTCTGCCTCTCTACTCCGCTCTGGTGAGACCCCATCTGGAGTGCTGAATCCAGCTCGGAGGTCCTCAGCACAAGAAATACATGGACGCATTAGGGCGAACCCAGAAGGTTACAGAGACGCTCAGAAAGCTGGAGCACCTCTCCTATGAAGACAGGCAGAGAGCTGGGGTTGTTCAGCTTAGAGACAAGGCGGCTCCAGGGAGGCCTCTTTGTGGCCTTTCTGTACTCAAAGGGGGCTTACAAAAAAGAGGAAGAGCAATGTTTTACATGGGCAGACAGTGACAGGATAGTGGTAATGGCTTCAGACTGAAAGAGTGGGTTTAGATTAGATATTAGGAAGAAATCTTTACTGTCAGAGTAATGACACACTGGCACAGGTTGCTGAGAGAATTTGTGGATGCCCCGTCTACAGAAGTGTTCCAGGCCAGGCTGGATGGGCGCCTGAGGAACCTAGTCCAGTGGACGGCATGCCAGCCCTTGGCAGGGTGGTTGGAACTAGATGATCATTAAGGTCCCTTCCAACCCAACCATTCTATGATAGCATAGCTATCTTTCTGTTTCATTTAAGTGCACTGTTACCAAAACTACAGCAAAGCACAAATTCTTCCTCTAGAGCTGGAAAAAGGAAGCCATGAAATGACAACACTAACAGTGAAAGATTTTATTCAGATCAAAACCCATCAAAATAAGGAGCTTTCAACTTCTCCAGTTATATTTTTGTATCATTGCCCTCTCCTACATATGATCAACTTTCTTGAGTCAATTACGACAACGACAAAGATTTCCTTGCATTTTCATTTTAAGAAAGTATTAAGTACACATGTTTTTTAGAATAAGACAGGAGCCAATTATTTCAGATATAATTTCTATTGTCCATGGACAGCAACACTGTTCTTAACTGTAGCACTGTTAAAAATTACAATTCCACAGCATTAAGACTTTGCATAAACTTAAGTTATGAGTTTATACAATCACACATTAAATTTCAATGTTTTCAGACAGAAGGAGCAAAAAAACTCAAATAACTTACCTGTTGCTGCTGTGCTTGTATTCTGGAAGAGTGAACCTCCTAAACCCGCTAAGGCTCCTCCTAAGGAAAGGCCTGTGGAAGCAGTTGTAGTTGGAGCAGTTGTGCCACCCAAATTTAATGTAAAGCCAGTAGTTCCTGCCAAGAAAGGAAACGAGCTTCATGTAGACACTGCATTCAAATGTGTCCATAGACAATCTCAAATAACTGAAAGGTCTGAACAGTATGTGCATCATAATCAGATAATAAACTCAAACATTTTTATTTCCTTCAAATTTTTCAACCACAGCCATAGACTTCTGAATTATATGTTATTTTGTTCTACAACCTCATAATCCTGATCAGTCCATATTTACCTGCAACTATACAGAAATTCTGTCAGTCCCCCAGAACACTAGAGAATCTAGAACCTGGCACAGAATTTATTTTACAGCATAATAAAACTAATAAATGCTACTGATTTTTATACAAAAATGCTGAAATTTTAATGTTTATGCTTAACATTAAAATATTTACACAACACATATGATACAATAACATTTTCATGGTAGTTCGAGCTGTCTTCTGGAATTAAGTATCCCGGCTTTTGGTAGGACAAGGGAAGAATCAAGTAGGGAAAAGCCATAGGCATAAAGGGACAGAGCAGAGGGCACAGATAGCTGAGCTCAAATGAAGTCTCCTAAGGCTAGGAAAAATGAAATCCAGTCTAAATTATTATCATGCATGGTGCAGTTCAGCTGAGTTAAATATGATGGCAGCTGTATGTCAGTACAAGAAGTAACTTGGAAAAAACCTTATTTCTACTACTAGTTAACCATTTCAGGCCATCTGCAATAGGTACACATTTTTCAAACTTTACAGCCATGAAAGCAGGAAGCTTTCAACCTTCAGTGGGGTTAACAGTAAGAAAAATGATTTTACATGATGAATAGCTATTGCTCTTCACAGCTCTTGATACAATTCTAATGACTTAGATCATATACTGTCTACATCACCTGGTATACTGGCTGTAATTATATCTGTACGAGAGTACCTAAATTTAGAACTCAGGAAGTTCAATGAACCTTTTCATTGAAGTACCATAAAATTATGTAAATAATAGAAAAATGAAGCATAGAACTGTTTTACAATAGAGATTTACTGTTAAAAAAGCAAACAACCCCCCCCACCCCTAAACATTTGCCTACCTGCGGCAGGAGTTGATGTAAGAGCAGATGATAATGACAGGCCACCCACTGAGGTAGAAGTAACAGGTAAAGCAAATGGTGTGGCTGAACCTGCAGGTTTGTTGAAACCTAAACTAAAGCCTGTAGTAGCTGCTGATGTGGTGGCAGGCGTGCCTAAAAGAAACCCAAAACCAATTATCACTTTTGGAACATTCTGTTTCGAGAATGAATGCTAAATTCACCATCTTTTCTGCATTCTTCCCATTTAACCATCATGAGCACCACGGTGTGCAAGATCACTTGCATCACATAAAATATCCCCACTCTGCTGAAGGATGAAACTCATTAGGTGAACATAAAAACAAAGCCTAACTTTTCACTGTGACTATTGTACAGGAATTGAATAACCCTTTAATAAGTAACAGTGCCCAGAAGTGCAGGGCCCCACTCTGGTTTGCAGCCTTCAGTTTTGGGCTGGCATACACATGCTCACATATGATCACTAACTCTGTGTTACAGGAAAGATCTATCTCCTGGGGTTTTCTTGTGTCTGTGTAACATTACAACACAAATTAGGTCCTTACCTAGTGTCAGTCCTGTAGCAACAGTTGTTGCTGTTCCTGCTTTAAGAATGAGAACAAATAAACAGAGTAAGAACAGTAATTGAAGACCACAGAGAAGCTATGATAATAATAAACATGAAACAAAACACTGAAATTATGCAACATTATGAGGTAACTATTTTTTTCTGTAGACTAGTTTTTTCTGTAGTGTGTTTAAAATAAAACACTAACACAGAAAACAGTATTTGTAAGCACTAGCAGCACAAATCAAAGCATAACTGACTTTAAAAACCATTTTTCTTTATAAGAAACTGCTACCAGTGAAGCTGATTTTAACACAGCACAATAGGAAATTGTATGAAACTTCAAACAAATGAAGGTAAAAAAAAGGAAACTAGTAACTCCATCAAGTATTTTTTTCAGCCATACAGTAGTATATAACATCAGCATGTAAGCCAGCAGATTTACAGTACAATGAAGAGGATTATTAGAGTTCAAAGTCCTTGTAAAATCCTGTGTCTCAGTTTAGGGTTCTGCCCTACCGGTAACTTGAAGAGATTATTCTGAACACAGTGTTACACCATTTCATATTTTAAAAACCACCTGACTAGAAGATCAAAATAGTCACTGAGAGCTAAAAGAAAATTACCCCAAAGTAGCCAACCACAGTAAAACAGGCTTTCAGTCTACTGTTGAATTTATCTGTAGTAGATTGGTTCTTAGAACTTTCCCTATCTACTCATAGCAGCGTACAAGAAGAAAAAGACCATTTTGTCTAGCAATATTGGAGCCAAAGCAAAATCCATTATATCTGCTTGATGGCTGAAAAAAAAAACTTCGAGTCAGAAAAGTTCTACTCTTTTGCACTTTGTTACTTCCATAAGAAGCTGTCTGTTTGTAGTCTGAATTAGAGACCTAAGAAAATATTATTCAATTTCTTCATGTGTACTGCTAATATTAAAAACCCCCAACAAACTCAGAAATGTTTACTACTATAGCATTACATATACTGCATTACAAATGCTAACAATTTCAAATGTTTTAAAATATTATTTCGTTCAAAATACAGCTCATTTTTATATCATAATTTTGCGCATCCTGGACTTAGGACTCAAGACACATAGCCCATGCAGTTTTCTGGTAATTGCATTTATGTTTCTGCAGCACTGGTACTTCATGATTCACAATTAATGCTCTCTTAAACTGCTCAATTAAGCTGTTTTACAAAACTATGTAAGTTTTTGTGGACATATAATTTATTTTTTTACTGCTGAATCAAATTTCTGCTGTACAAGAATTCTTTTCTACCTGTACTGGTGCTTCCTAGTGTAAAGCCAGTGGTTGGTTTTGATCCAAAAAGTCCACTCCCAAAGCCCACTGATGGAGCTGATGTAGTTGTTGTAGCAGTGGAAGAGCCCAGAGTTCCAAAATTAAGTCCTCCTGTTGAGCTATTACAAAATAAGACTATTAGCAACAATTACAGTTCCAAATGAAAACATCCACCACCACCCCTCATTTCAATTTCTTTGAAATACCATCATTCACTTACCCAAACCACAAACAACCCAGTTGAGCAAGACAGAGTCCAAGCTCACTGCCACCACACAGAAAGAGGAAGCCCAATTCCCTTTTTAACTTCCACAGCTCTCTAACTCCCATTGCTTCCCCGACACCAACTCCATCATTTGTTCAACTCCTGCTAACTCCTAGATCTCGCTGGACTAGTGGAACATTTCAACTTTTCTCTGTTAGATCATCTCATTAGTTCTGCCTGATTATTCTTCCTGTTCCACCGAAACAGGAGAACAAGTGCTAGAGGAAGCACAAAAATGACAACAAATCCGCAAGGAGATCTTTTCAAAGCAGGTTACAAGTCCAATTAGTTACCTCTGACCAGAAACCTCAACCAGTGCCGCTTTCTGTCATTCTTAAGTGATAAGCAGCGACACAGAATCATTCACAGCAATAGCACAACTTTGCCCTATCTTACCAACAAAATACACTCAAGCATGAATTAACTTTCTTACCAAAACACTATCCTTTTACACAGGTGCCCAACCACACATGACCCACGCCTACCATACTTTCTTTTCTGTTTGTCTATGTGTCAGAAAGTTACAGAAATAAGCTTCCATAGCTATTTTCACAGGTGAAGGGGAAGAGAAAGGATGGGGGAAAATCAGAGGTCAGTCACCGCTAGGAAAATTAAGCCTTTTTAATTTCTTTCGAGATTATTATAGAGATTTCATGCCAAATAGAGACCACGCTTTGCATTTAGCACAGAACACACTGTCACTGTACAGAACACAGGCGAATACAATTACTATCTCCAATCACAGCCAGATGACTAGGATTTTAAAAAATTTGTTCTTAATAGATGAAAGATCAGGTAGCAACTTCCTGCTCCCATTTGAGAGTCTTTTTAGAAACAAGGTAGGTTTTCTCTAAATTAGACACATTTTGCAAAAGTATAACAGTAGCACTGAAACAATATGCAATTTAGACTTCCATGTAACAGTTGTCGAGGAATGTTTTATGTTTCAAGTGTTCAGTATTCTCTCACTGTTCCTTTATCTCCTCTCTCCTTTTGTATGAAGGCAGCTCCTAACGTAAGTTAAACTTTACAAAAGTAAATACGTTTTTTTTAAAAAAAAAGGCTATCATTAGCTTTTGAATTAGAACTTTACAAGCCATCTACAAAACCACTCATGGCAAGCCCAGTAAAAGTTGGTTGCAAGTTCAGAATCTAGGTGTGAGTTATTCTTAAAGAAGTTATTTGGGAAGCAGAATAGCCAAGAAGTTTAGAAAGACTGTGTCTGAAGTATCCCATGGGATCCAAAGCATTTCAGTGTTCTTTACTCCCAAAATTTCAACATACCAAACTACAGTATCATGACCTAACTGCTTGCAAACTTGAACATATAACATGGTACTTCTCTCCCTAGTCAAGAGCTTATGCTTCTCATCTTCTTGCAGTCCAGAAAAAGATTACTCTTCTGTGAAGAATTGTCTCGTTTCATTATTCCAGTAGAAGAAAGCTAAGGTACAATGCAATTCAGCTCTATAGGAGGACAAAAAATATCCTGAACCAAACCCAATCCAAATAAAATGAAGTGGCATTTTGTTTGGATTTTAAGATAGGAAAATTCAAAATGTAGGAACAACGCAATGGCAGCATTCTCAGCAGAAGAAAGCATGGGCCAGAAGGACTATCTACTCGCCATGGATGGAAGGAAGAAGAGCTCAGGTCATTCAAGTCAGGTCTTAACTTTAATTTTAGACCTAGAACAAAGCATTGCAACTGGCTAAAACATACAAGAGAACATCAATTAAGAACGTGTGTAAGTACCTGAATGGCTGTTTGTACAATGCAGGAATTAGAGAGGTTGGCATGTCACAGAGGCTTTGGACCAACAGAATATAATCTTGGGCCGGTCACACTCATGAACAACATTTATGCTTGGACTAGACAATAAAGCCCCTTTTCTCTCAACACCTGGAAATATAAACTTAGACCCAACCCAAAAGAAGAACAGCTTCTTATAATCTCAAACGTATTCTCAAGCAAACCAGCTCAGAGAGATGTTCAAAAAGCAGTAAAAAGGCCTCTTCCTCTATGATACTCCTTGACCAACAGCCCTGAAGACTAGCCCTGCTTATAAGAATAAATAAATTAATAAAAATTCAGTGACATACCACTATTAATTAGTACCTGTTAAACTTTAAGAGATAAAAGCGTCAGCTAGATGGAAAAAAAACCCCAAACAACCCACCAAAGATACTTAAGTTCAATAGGCAGTTTTTAACAAGTACAGATCAACAAGACAAAAGAGCTTGCCTTGTTTCAGTACATTTAGAAGACTGTTTTTGAATAAATAAATATTATTTTAACTTGCTCATTTTAATCACAGGAAATCTGCATTAAAATAGCATGAAGCAAAAGAACCCTAAATTTTTTACGAAGTCCATATAAGCTTTACTGTGAGAGTTAAAATAAACAAATATCAATTAAAAAAAAAAAAACAAACACAAACCCCTAAACAAACCCTCCCAACAAAACCAAGCACAGGTAATGCAAGAAAAGTCACCACCCTGTCCTGACCACAAAATTTACACTATTACGAGGACCTCAAAAACCTTGTTCCCCCTCATATGGGCTTCAGATCCCGATGTTCTAGTCCCTTCCCTCACAGTGCTAATTCCTGACACTTATGACAGGCGTCTGCAAATACATCTGCTTCAGGTGAAGTTCCCTTGAGTAGCCCACACTATCTGTTTAGTTTACACTGCAGTGATCAGTTTTGCCTGATCACATCTGGTAAATACTCTGATGCAAACCCCCACAACAGCCCTTAATCTTCAACTGAGGCACAGCAGCAAGCAGGTCACAATAAACAGTGTCCGCTAGTATAATTGTGTGTAAAGAAATAGAAAAGGGGAGAAAAACCAGCAACAAGACTTACCTTCCTTACCTTCACTTTTACCAGGTATTCTGAGAAACCTAAATCATAACACTTTTAGTATGCCACATGCACATCAAAGGGCTTCTTTTACTCCGAGAAACTCTACACCAAATGCGAGGTTGTATCAGAGGGCATGAGGTCGAATCTAACTTCGCAAAGATATACCGAATTTCACCTTTCAGTGTTGTACATTAGAGCTTTAAGACCATCGGGCTTCGTACCGCACACACAAGCTCAGGCAGGCTGACTGCCAAGAAACACCTGGACACGCATCTGATGCACATCCTGCGCTCAGAACAGCAAGCAGAACCGCGAAGGGGGGCACCCAAAGCCAAAACAAAGCGAAATCAGAAGAGCAGTTCCCCTTTCCTATGAGCTGCTGAACAGATCGCTCCCAACGGTACGCTGAAGGCGCAGCCTGGGCAGCAGAGGAGGCGGGAGGGGCGGACACGATGCACCGAGGGCCGTGCGGGCCAGACCCCGGTCCGCCCGGGGGCGGTGGAGGCGCCCCCCCGGCACTGACCCGCTCCCTCACACACGCACGGGCCCAGGCCGGGCCCGCTCGGCAGCTCCAGGCCGCGGGGCAGGGCCGAGCCCAAAGGCGGGGGGGTAGCCGCGTTACCTCGGCGTGGCGGCTCCGAAGGAAAAGCCCCCGCCTGCTCCTCCCGCTCCTCCCGCGCCGGCGGCCGCCGCGGAACCCAGGGTGCCGGCGCCGAAGGAGAAGCCCGCAGACATGGCGGCAGCGGCGGCGGGAACAGCCGGAGAGCGGGGGCAGGGGCCGGCAGGGGCCGGCAGCGGCGGGGTCGGGTCGGTGGGCGGGCGTGTGGGTGTGTGCGTGGGTGGGGGTGGCGGTCCCTCAGCCCCGCATGGCCCCGGCGCAGCCCCGCACCGAGCGGCGGCACCGAGCGCGCGGGCACCGCCGGCCACGCTCCCTCCGCGCGCCCGCCGCAGTGCACCACGGGACCGCGCGCCGGCCCTTAAAGCGACAGCAGCGCGCGGGAGCGGGGCCGCGAGAGACCTCTGGCAGCGCCCTGTCCGAGCGGCGGCCGAACGCCACGTCTGGCCTTTCCTTAAACACCTCTAGGGACGGTGACTCTACCACCACCCTTGGAGGTCCATTCCGATGGTTAATCTTTTTTTTTTTTTTTTTTTTTAAATCATCCTCCCCCGAGCCTCCTTTTGTCCAGACTAAACAACGTCAGCTCCCTCAGCTGCTCCTCATAAGACTTGTGCTCCAGACCCTTCCCCAGCTCCGCTGCCCGTCTGTGGACAAGCTCCAGCACCCCATTGTCCTTCCTGAATCAAGGGGCCCAAAACTGGACACAGGATTCAAGGTGTTGCCTCACCAGTGCTGTGACTACCCCTGAGTACAGGGGGACAATCACTGCCCTGATCCTGCTGGCCACACTATTGCTGATACAGGCCAGGGTGCCTTCTTGGACACCTGGGCACACTGCTGGCTCACGTTCAGCCACTGTCGACCAGCAAAATATTAGCAGCAGGTCGACGTGAGGATCCTAGCGTCTGCATGACTGAAGCCCCTCTCCTGTGAGGAAAGGCTGAGAGCTGGGAGTCTGCAGCTTGGAGAAGAGAAGGCTCAAGGGCATTTACAATACACATGTATTCCTGAAGGCAGGGTGCCAAGGTGACAGACTCAGGCTCTTCCTGGTGGTGCGCAGTGACTGGACCAGAGGCGAGTGGGCACAGACTGAAATACAAGAGGTTCCATCTTAACATCAGGAAATGCTGCAAGAATGACAAAGCACTTAGGAGGTTGCCCAAATAAGTGATGGCGGAATCTCCATCTTTAAGGATATTTAGAACCTCCCTGGACATGTTACTGGACAACTGGCTCTGGGTGGCCCTGTGTAAGCAGTGGGGCTGGACTAAACATTTCGCACCTCCACCTCTTTGGGATGCTACAGCAAAAAGAACAATCTTCCAGGAATACCCCCATTCACAAGACACAAGGACTGAAAGAGGAACTTGGATAACCCGAGAATGGGTCTTGTTTCCCACATACCTACTTGTCACCCCTCCACAGGACCCAGGACTCTCAGTGCCAGATTTTTGCCTGGCTGGCAGGCCAGGACTCTCATCGCCAGATTTTCACCTGGCTGGCAGGCCAGGTTTCACAGCCAGCACTGAGCTCCGTGGCTCCCAGCACAGCAGCCATTCCCTGTGGGACACAGTGTGGCGCCACTTGCCAGTGCCTCCCGCTGCAGCTCCATTCAGGCTGCCCCTCAGCCATTCCTGTCCCTCAGCCATCCCTGCCTGTCGCGTGAAAAGGGGAGATTTTCTCAAACCCTTAATGTTTGGTTAGGCTGTCAGTGCTCCAGGAAAGCTCAGCCCCCTGTGCCCAGCCAGCTCGTCAGTGCTGGACCCTTCATTGAGCAGTTTGCCAGATTGAAGGGAGGTTTGACTGACTTGCTCAGGGTCACACACCAGTGAGACCACCTCCTGGGTCTCCACACCTTTACCCACAGCCAGGGAGTGCCAGTGCCCCTGAAGGACTCACATTAACAGGTTACAGAACAGCGCTCTTTATTAATAAGATTGTTATAGGCTAAGGTTCGAGGACTGCTGGTGATAGTATCTGACTGCAAACGTATTTAAAGCAATATACTAATTCAAAGCAATATACTAACAAGCTCTAATCCCTAACAAAAGATAGCTCAAGATAATCATTCAGTGTGCACAGAGGATGACTCTTACCTGATGCGTACCTATGGGGGAGAAGACGCGTTCAGCCCATTGACTGATCCCAGAAGTTATGGTGGAGTCTTCCCCAACTTCTCCACTTTCTTAACTTACTGTTATACTATTTCTTTCATTTAGGTGAAGCTTGAGTGACTTTAGTCTTACCTCTTACTCGATGAGTGGTTGTACCTCGGGGGCAGGTACCTCAGTAGAGTATCTGAGGTAACCTTGGGATGGGGACACATGTCAGTCCAAGGGGAGTGATTTTCGTCACGGTTGCTGGTTCAAGAGCAGGACATCTTCCTTTATCTCCCTTGGCTTTCAGCTGCTGTGCAGTTCATCATTTAGAAAGTACCACCGAGTTCCCTCCTCTGTAAGGGTTTCGACAGACTCCGGCCGCAGGGTCAGCGCTCCGCTCCACCCTCCGTTTAGTTCCCCCTTGGATTGTAGTGTGTGTAGGAGGTGGGGTGCGCCGACCGCGTTCCCACAGGAGGAGCAGCAACCGTGTTTTCTTTCCCCTGTAACTTCCGTGCCGTTATCTCTTTTACCCGCGGTCATTTTCCCGCGCCGCCCCTCAGCCATCCCTCCCCTCATCCCTCCCCACCCTCCCTGCCCTCCCCTCAGCAGTTCCCGCCGCCCGCCGCCAGGGGCCGCTGCAGGGCGCGCGCCCGGCGCTGGCCCCGCCCCTCTCCGCGCGGCCCCGCCCGTGCCCGGAAGCGCTGGCGGAGCGGCCCGGCCGGGCTGTGTCGCGGCGGGCGAGCGGGCACGGCCATGGAGCACATCCGCACCACCAAGGTACTGCCGCCGCCGCGGGACGGCACAGGGGCGGCAGGGAACGCCGGCGGGAACTGTGGGGCCGGGAGGGCCTGCCTGGCCCGACCCGGCCCGTCCGCCGCGGGCGAGGGCGTTGTTGTTGTTCTTCCTCCCTCCCTCCCTCCTTCCCCTCCCTCCTGCCGTTTTGTGGCTGTACCTCCCCGCGAGGGGCTCTGGAGCGGTCCGTGCCGCTGGAAGGGGTGGGAGCTCCGGTGGCGAGCTCGATGGCGCTGCTCCGGAGGGGCCGCGTCTCGATAATAAGGGGGAGATGCTAAAAATCGTGGTGTAGCGGGGGGTTCTCTGGCGGGGAGAAGCTGGGATTGCACTTGGTTTGTGTGCTCGGGATGAGGCTCCGTGCAGCTTTTCACAGCTTTGGAGGCAAATCGGTTGTGAAAACAACGCTTCTGTTTTTTTCTTTTTTGAAGACTCCGGTTGTTAAGGACGCAAGCCGTCAGTGCATGTCCAATGTGTATTAGGCTATTCAGAAAAACACCAGCTAAGCTCTAGTTGACATTTTGGACTTGCCATGACTGTAAGGGCTGCTGAAAAGACTGCCCTTTTCTGTTTGGTCCTGGAAATTGTGATTAATTCCTGAACCCGGCAGTCTGATTTTAAAGTAGATTTACTGGTGTGTTTAGAAAAGGAGTGGTCATACTTCGGTTCCAAATGGTGGGTATATAACCAGCAATTACATAAAGGAGCAGGCTTTTAAATTTTTCTGAGTAGTAGCTTATGTATCTTTTATATAAATGTGTATAGCTCCTTTTATTTTTTTGTATACATTTGTATGTTTATGTGGGAAACTGGAGGAAGGTCTCTGATGAAGCTGTTGTTAGTGACATTTTAATTCACTGGGTGGAATAATCTTTCACCAGGCTGACAGATTGGAGATAAAGTTTCTGTATCAGCCTATTTACTTATAAACCTGAAACTCCTTGTTTGGGAACTTAATATTGTACGGTTACAGTCAATAGCTGATTTCAAAATGATAATTAAGTCGAAGTCTCTTGATGAGCAGAGGAGCTGTTTAAGTTTCAAACCTGCAATTGAGACGAGAAAGGCTACAGATTTCTTTGCATCTGCAAGTGGTGTTTCTGCATGTTTTTGGGGCCCTGCTGTGGAACTGAAGAGAGAAATGAGCTCTGAACACAACTTGTGTTCAAACTTCCTACCTGAAGCAATTATTTTTATAATTCATACAAAAAAGTTATCCATTCAGAAAACATCAATTTCATGGCTAGAAATAGCGTGATTTTTTTTGGTTACAAATGTGATGCTTGCCTAGCTTTTTGTAAACTTTTTGTAAACTATTTTATTGAATATCCAGTTGGATTAAATGCATATAGGCTAGATGGTGATAATTGAGTATTACAACTATAGGAAGCAAAAAACCTGACGTACAACCCGCACTGTAGGTCTTAAAAGTTCAGGTTTCATGTAGGTTCAAGTTGGATCTCATTCCAGCTGTTCTGAAACATACCTGTATTTTTCTAGTCTGAGAGCACTCTTTTTTTTTTCAGTTTATTTGATTAAAGTCATAGTGAAATATAATTGAAATAACTGTAGTTTTGCACAGGTTAGTTGCTCTGCAGTGCAACTGTTATCCCTAGGAGAGGATGATGAAATAGGTTTTATACTCCTCAAACTTCAGTTTGCTAGAAATATTGACATTAAAATTCTTTTAGAACTGTCAGCACAGCTACCTGAAATTAATTTCACAAGGAGCTAAACTTTAACTATTCAACATATTTATGTCGAATAAAGAAGTGCAGTCAATTAAAAATTACCTAAGTGCCGCATCCAGTCTCTTCTTAAATACCTCCAGGGACGGAGAATGCACCACCTCCCTGGGCAGCCCATTCCAATGCCTGATTACCCTCTCTGTAAAGAATTTCTTCCTAACCTAAACCTCCCTGAGCAGGGATAAAGTAGCAATCCCTGAAGTGAAGGAGATTATCGAGGGATGCATTTGGCAAAACAAAGGCAAAATATATGCTATTAAGAACTTTTTGAATAATGCTTTCTTCCGAGAAGAGACTGGAGCATGGGTAGAACTAGTGGAGGAACATGATGGATAAAAAATTGCCATTGAACTCTGGCTGCGAATTGAAGACATCAAAAAACTTAGCAAATATAATGAGGCAAAACATGGTAGAAAAGACTGCTGGATTTTCTACTGGAGATGGAAAGTTTGCTTGGAATGACTGCTAAATCCTAAACTTACATTTGCAAGCCTAAAATTT
>JAWWES010000001.1:44753364-44798182 GCA_035583135.1 Lophotriccus pileatus | reverse complement strand
ATGTTTAGTACTAGTTTGCTCTGTTCTGTGGTAATGAATTACCTTAAACCTTTAACTTCAAACTGTAAACCCAATGCATGGAGCTGTTTTGAAGAAAATTGAATGGCACGTATGTCTTGGGTGAAGTTGGTTAGTATGTCAGTGACTTTTCTAGGCACATGTACAATGTAATAGAAATACACGAAACTGTGTGTGTCTGTACACACATTTTTTTGTACAGATTATCAGTTCTTCAAGGAGCACTTTGTTCCATAGAATTTGCAGTGAGCATATGGTCTGTATAAAACTTGAGCTCTTTGACCTGGTGAGCCACTTCTGTGCTTGTAGGTGTTTGTAGGGAAGGGGGCATGGAAAATGTGAGCCACTTCACCATGCCACTGCCTGCCTTCTGGTGGTGAAAATGGAGAGGCAGAAGTATGTTCGTAATTCTATTAATATTGTATTTAGGTAAACAGCTGAGAGGAAATTTAAGATGCTTTGTGGAGTAGTAATACTGAGATTGGAATACAGTGGCAGAAGTCTCAGTTCCACGCCTGACAATACGTGTGTAAGTGGTTGACTTCCAGAAATATGCAAATATTTCCAGTCATGGAGAAGGCTTACGCTGGTATGGAAGCCTGTGTTGATGAAGACATTCTGGCTACATTAGTCAAGAAATCTCACAAACCAGTATTGTAGTCTTACTTCACTTTGATTGAGCCTGGATGTGCTGCTAACATATTCTTTAGGCACTCTGCACAGAATCCTACTGAGCTTTGATAATATGTATTTTTCCAGTTATTCCCACATGTACTTTTTCTGAGGGAAAGACAAGAAGCATGATCCTGAGCTTCAGTTTTTAGATTGGGCGTAATCTCTATTTCTTTTACTAATTTCTTCAATTCTAGAAAACTTGCTAAAAAGTATTGATTATTATTTTTACTTTTTTAAGAGGCTTACTCCTGTGAATATGGTCTGATGCAGTAATGTGTGTGTCACACACTTAAGCTTCACAGAGTTCATATTCTTAGCCATTTGACTTAGCATCCCACCAACAGTACTTACTAACTATGTTTCTGTAGCTTTCTTTAAGGATGGAATATGTTTTAGTTTTTCTTTATGTGAAGAATTTATTTATTTAAACTTGATTGAAACAAAATCACGAGTGATGTCTATTAGTTGTTCTTCAGATCAGGTTTTTTGGTAAATGAACACAGTTGTTTTACCTGTTTTCAGTCTGTATAATTCACTAATTTTGCTGAATGCCACTCTAGAATTAGAATCGTCTTTGGGGTAGGAAGGACCCTTAAAATTTAGGGATGTATGCAATAATGTATTATTTAGACCCCTGGCTCATCACTTAAAATGAGGAAAATGATGTTTAGCTTCTGTGTACTCGTTTTCCCTGAACATGCTGAACTGAATGTTCTCAAATCAGGAGTGTGATATCAATGACCTTGTTTGTTCAAGGGACATTGTAACTGGGACCGTCCTCAGTTGTTTGGGCTTTTAATGACAAACAACTGTTATTCATTCTTTGGCATGTGTCTTGCTCCTAGGTTTTGTGTCAGAATTCCTTCAGAATCTAATGATTCCATTTTCAAGTGGAATGTAAGACATAATCCTCCCCAACAAAACTTTCCTAAAATAGTTTTCTTCAGCATGAACATGACTGCAGATGGGCAGACTACAACAATAATGGGAGAATCTTCACGTAGACAGAATTTGTGGTTGTGACATTAAATACAGAGTTCAGGTTTTATATATTCAAAATATAGTACTGCATATCAGAAAAGATTGAACTCTAATAAGCAAAAAGGTTTTGTGTATGTCAGAGACAGCATTTCTGCAGGAAATATTTGAGGAAAAAGCTCAGTAGTAGCTGCAGTGATCTGTTATGTATATTTTGACGATGGAAGTGTGTTAACTGAGGGGGTTTTGTGGGAGAAGGGGTTGTTTAGGTTTTTTTGTTTGTTAAAAAACAATTTCTGCCTGCAACCCACTGTCCTTCACTCTGCAGGTCTAGTCACCTCTTAAACTGCTGCCTGAGGCACTGCTAGTAGTATGAATAAGGACAAACAAGCAAGGGAATTATGAGGTTTTGGGACTTATAGGGCTAGTGTTTTTTACAGTGGCAACCATGAAGTCAAAACTGTCTTGCATTATATTTATAGTGAAGTAGCTAAACATCTTAGTGGTACCATAAATCTTCTTTGACCATTTAAAAGACCATAAGGATTTGGAAAGTTATTTTTTTTCAGCATATAAGTGTTGGAACAGTGTCACTGCAATTTCTTTATTTAATCACCAAGTAGTGTAAAAATGCCTGTGTTAATTCACAGAAATGGAAAGTAACTCTATGGGCTCAACATATGTGTTCCTATCTCTACCTCTATTTATAAAAGTCTAGAGATCTAGCTAGAACGGGGAAATACTAGTGGTGAAATATTTCTGCCAAGCTGAAAATTTTGATCAAAGGAGATTTTGACAGCAGTATCTGGGTGAAAACAAACTGAGGGCTGGAAGCCTGTTTGTTTTCTAGCTGGAAAGCTTCTGCTTTAAATCATAAGGTACAGAATATGGGGGTGAGCTGCCATGAATAGTGCCTCTAGACATTACCTTGTTTGTCCAGTCCCTTCCCTGCAGATGTTTGAATTTCCAGATATTTGACTATTTTTAGTTTCTTTTCTTCACCACAGAGTGCTGGACCTTTTTGTGTACTGTTGTGATTGAACAGGTGTATGGAACCACTGGTAGAGAGAGAATGTCAGCTAGCTGAAAGGATCAAATAGTTCTCTCATGATTTCTTCCATGCGCTAGACCTTTTGGAAGTGGAACTCTTGCCTAATGATGCTTTTCCAAAGACAAGGGAAAACTAGCTTGCTTTTACTGATATTTACAGACTAACCTTTAAAATTAGGTCTTGTATCCAGGGGTTTCTTGGTGTTTTGTTACCTCGTTGTGCTGTGGTTTGCTAGATAGTTTTGTAGATGATAAAGATCTATGGGTTTTAGAAAAGGTGCTGCAATACTTGTTTGGAAGCCTGTCTTTGTTCTAGTATTCAGTATCTGCCACTAAAAATCCTTCTGAGCAATGGAGAGTGTACCAAAATTTGTTTGGCTGAAAGCTGAGAAATGTCTAGTGCACATATAGGAAGGCTCTGTGAGGCAGTGGTTTAAGAGTTTATAGCTTTCATTACATCAGGGGCTTTGCTTGAATATGAAACTGCGTCACAGAGAGATTTAGTGAATTTTGTTCTCTACTTTTGCTGCTGACTCACTTCCTTCCATGGTCAGAGATAAAGATTATTTTGGAGCTGTTATATCCCTACTGCTGGCTTTCATCTAAAGAGCCTTTTTATTTTCACTGGGGCCCAATAGTTTAGAATCGTAAAATCATTTAGGTTGAAAAACTTTTAAGACCATCAAGACCAACTGTTAAGCTTAGTGGAAAGTAGGCTTCCACTGTGGCAGGGGCAGGTATTTTTGTAGGTTGCAGCCACGGATACCTTCTCTTAGAATTACACATAGCTGAAGTTATATTAGGCAGCGAATATTTTTTTTTTAATTGCCAAAAGTTTGTCGTGTTTGGACAGTAATGTAGTTGTGTAAGTTGCGACTTAAAATTGTACAAGAATGGGGTTATCTGTCTCATGTGATTTGACAAGTGTCTGCGTGAGAAGTTTTTAGTCTACATTGCTTGCTGCTATTCTGCAAGGCATCTTTTCTTTAACTCGAGTTCTTCCTTGCCCTCTCAATTGGCATTATTGTTACAGCATCAAAGTATATTAGGGAAGAATGGTAGAGATCAGTCAGAAATGTAGTGTGTCAAGTCTGGAGGTAGACAAAATCTCGAGGGATTTAATTTCTTCACCGTGTCCTTGTACTGCACTTTATTCTCCTAAGCAGAGTGGAGGTGATGAAACTCTGGCAGTCTGACTACTCTGAACTGTGTATATTGTCTGGATGCAGCTACTTCCTACTAGCAGTAGTAATCTTTAAGTATTTCTGGTAAGCCTTTGGCATTTGCACTGACTTCCTTGGTAAGACAAGGGTAAGGCTCCCTGTTGGGGATAACCAGTGGATTTATTTGGAATGTTATTTTGCCAAAAAGACACAGATCTTGTCACTTGTGATTACTGTAGTTCTACAGAGTTGAATTCTGGATGGAGATGATTTTGTAGTACCCCTCCCTTAAACCATTTGAGTGGTGGTTTCCTGAAAGATTTCTAATCAACTTACAGCTTAGGAGATTAGACACAAAATGCAGTTATTCTTTCTACATTATGGGGTTCAGGTGGCTGCAACCACTTAAGGCTTTTTAACTCTTGATTTCTTTCAGTCAGTGGCACAAGGGGTTTGTCTGTCAATGACTTCCTGTCTGGTTTGGAGAATTCTGGATGGCTGCGTCACATCAAAGCTGTGGTGGATGCTGCTGTCTTCCTAGTCAAGGTAACTTGCATGCTGCCTCTTTATGTGATAGGAATTTGACTTGCTACCCGGCAAAATTATGCTTAATACTATGCAATGTATAAAATTATGCAACTGACCTTTTCTGGAGGTAGGTGTTTAGTATATATACCAGTACTTTGAATATGCTGTGTAAGTATTACATGTTTCTTTATGATTGAATTGAGTTTTTTAATTTCTTTATGCCAGCTAATGTTTTGGGGGTTTTTGAATGCTGTTTGGTCATCTTGCTGGGAGATGAATGGGTTCTTATGCTTCCTGGTTCTTTAGGTATTTCTGAAAGGTGTAACCAATTTGGAGGAGGATGGAACAAACTTATTTAGTGCACCCTGAAAAACAGAGCTCCTGGGGCAGTAATTGCAGAGCAGCCAAAGTGGCTATGCTGACTTCATTTGGCCAGGAAATGGAACTCTTTATGAGGAATTCAGGGGAACAATTGCTTTTGCCAGGCACTTTTGAAGCCAAGGGCTTGACCTGAGAGGGCTGGGTGAAGAAAAAAACCTGGATCTTTGTTTTTACTAGGTGAAATAACAGCGACTTAAACTCAGTTAAAAGTGGATGATTCTCCTGAAGATGACCCTCAAAAACGTCCGAGCTAACAGGATTTAATTTCTTAGCTAAAGCTAATAAACATTTCCTAGGCCTTTACTTTTCTGTAGTATAATGATGAAGAAGTGGGTATCTTTAATGATGTATTGGTGGTGTTTTGTTTTTTTAATCTGTAATTTGTAATTTAATTCTTTTTTAGTATACCTTGCGAGCTTTTCTTGTAAATTTTGTTTTATAAGGGAGAGAAAGAGAACGGGGAACCACTGGAGATGTTAGCTTATGCAGAGGTGGTGGTGGAATTTCTTTTCTCTGTAAGGAGTTTTCTATACTTCCATGGAGAGATTTCTAGCTTTCTGACAGTATCAAATCCTTTCCTCATAAGAAACATTTTTCTAGCTTAGTAAATAAAATGGCCTATGCTGTGAATGTGGGATAAATATAGCTTTTTTATTTCTCTACTAAATTTTGAATTTTGTCTGGAAAAGAATATTCATCAAGAAACAACCGTGTTTTATAGGCAATAGCGGTGGAGAGCGCAAGTGTATTAGTGCACTGCTCAGATGGCTGGGATAGGACTTCCCAAGTTTGCTCTCTTGGAGCCCTCTTACTAGATTCCTATTACAGAACAATCAAAGGATTCATGGTAAGCTAACTGTTGTATTATTGAGCTCTTCCTTAGTAAATACAAAATGTAAAATGTTTGAGTGTGAAAGGGAGCAGTGTAAACATACTGCCTCTTTTGTGTGGTTACAAAGGTAAAATGAGATTTGCAGTATACTGATAAATCTTTCTTACAGAAATACTTTGCTACTGGAAAGAACATTTATTTAAAATCTAAAAAACTGAAATACAAATAGCAGATTTCTTTAGGCACTATGCAGAAATGTTGCAGTGATTGTCTTTCTTGAATCCAAAAAGCCCATTATCTGTGACATACAGGGATTCCAAAGTGCTTATGTGAGATAGCAGATGTACTAAATTACATTGTCTCTGTATTTTATCACTTGTCCCCAAATCAACATTTTTAAAGTGTAAAATTGACAACTCTGTCAGTGCAAATTTCTTCATTTTTCCATAGAGAGGAAGAGGAATTTCAGTATGATTATTCCAAATTTTACAGTGGGAAAATCAGTAGTGTTCTGCAGTGGCAAGGCAAGGTGTCATGGAAACTCCTCAAGGGTAGTACATGAAACTGCTTCAATATATTGATTAGAGCTGTCACAGATATTACAAGCGATGAAAGTGAAATTGAAGATGAATTGGAAGAGTATTAAGTTGTTGAGAAATGTGTGTAATCTTTAGGGAAGTCATTCAGTCTTCTGGGGTTTTTGATTACTCCTTGCTTTCAATTAGATTTTTTGAAGGCTTTTGTAATGGTCAGATGGTCCTGTGTTCCTTTTCGTGCTTGATACTGTGACTGAAGTGATAAAACAAGCTAGTGTAGATATTAACAAACTTACTGCTCTAAGTGTTAGAAAGATTATATTGTGTGGGTTTATGTAAACTGAGATAGCAGGAATAAAATACTAAAATTTTTCCTATGCTTTGCTGTATTTTGAAAGTTGGTTCATAATCTAGTGAAGCCATACATTATGCTTATAAAGTGAGTCTGGCTTAAGAGCAATTATCTGACTAGCAAGTTGCTGAACTCTTTTACTAGTTTTGGAAATGTGCTTTGAGAATCTCCTCTGAAAGGCTTCCAAGAAAATAAAGAAGCTACAAAGTGACAAACAGTTGCTCCTACTGTTATTAATTGGACTCAGATTTAATACAACTTAGTCAGAATACAAAATAATCAGATTTATTGATACAATATATGGATAACCTGTGGATTTAATACATGTCAGATTGAGTAACATTTTTCATGAGAATTTGGTTTGTTTACCCTCTAGGTCTTGATAGAGAAAGACTGGATCTCTTTCGGGCACAAGTTCTCTGACAGGTAGTTCACTCCTCTAATATAGTAAAATGTATACAGCAAACTGAACTAAGATTGTGGATGTTAAAATTCTAGCAACACTGCAGTAGTTTAGCAGCAAGCTATTTTCAGTAGGCAATGCACTGTGTTCTATTTATTCAGATACATATTGGATAATTGATTTATATTGTAGACACAAATTTTTAGTGCTACCGGTGCCCTGGTCTCAAGTGCTGATGACAGCAGCTAGGTCTGCACATATGTATAGACAGTGCAAAAACAGTCTAAGGCTATGTCCCAACTATTTAGGCAATATGAAACACTTAGTTTTGATATCTTTAAAGAAGAGTTTACATTTATGTTTACTTTGATGATGAACTCACACCTACCTTTAGAAGTTCTGTATGTTCAGAGTTCTGTTTTTACCCCTTGATCTGCCTGTCATCAGCTATGACAATAGCCTTGCTTCTATTTACTGCTTATTAATTTGCTTTTAGCTGATATACTCTAAAGACTGTGAAGATAATAGACACAGAGGAACTCAACTGTTTTATGTTGCTATTCTGTACTGAATACAAATGTGTGATTACTTGTAAGTTAGAAAAACAGGTTAAATATAGACTTATTTCTATTCAAAAATTGTCCCAGTTCTTGAAGTAAGGTGCTCAGTCTCCAAATCAAGGCTAGTGTCTGATTAATGTGCTGCCATTTAAAAACAATTTCAGGTAAGACTTTTTTGATTTCTAACGTAAACTCAATCTGTTTATGGAATCTTTTTCAGGTGTTGTCAGTTGGATGGTGATCCAAAAGAGATCTCCCCAGTGTTTACCCAGTTTTTAGAATGTGTGTGGAATCTGACTGAGCAGTTTCCACAAGCCTTTGAGTACAATGAAGTTTTCCTCCTTCAAATCCATGAACATGTTCATTCATGCCAGTTTGGTAACTTCCTTGGAAATTGTGAAAAAGAACGAGAAGAATTAAAGTAAGCAGGCATGTTGTAATGTGTCTTTTGCTTATTCTGTCAGAATTTTCCTTCTTCGTGTGAATTTTCCTTCTAGGCTCTGAATAGAAATGGAGGCAGGATTAGTAGTACTGAAAGCTTAAGTTTGAAAGTATCACTTCATTCCCTCCCCCGATCTCTTTTTAGGTAAGCTTAAAATTCTTGCCTGCTCAGGACTAGCCAGTTGGAAGAATTAATAGGGTAGCTTCCAATGCTTTCAGCTGGCAAACTTCTGTGAAGTTTTTGTCAGTTTGTCTCACACTGTATTTTAAAAGCAGTAGTACTTCTAAAATTGGCATTTCTATCCAACATTAGCATATACCAGGAAGAAGTTGATTTTAATAAGAGCTTTTAATTCAAGACTTATAAGTATTTCTGGTAACTTTTTTTTTTTTTAAAGATTGATTTATTAGTTGAAGAGCTTGTGGTTTTTGGCTTGCAGTCACTTTGCTGACCTTCATCTCTTTTTGCTTTAAGAGTAAAAGAGAAGACCTACTCCTTGTGGCCATTCCTTTTGGCAGAACAAAAGAAATATCGGAATCCTCTATATAATCCAGACTTTTTGCCAGAACTAACTCTTTTGGAACCTAATACAGTATCATTCAATTTTAAGTAAGTTTAAATAAGATACAGTATCTCGTCTTCAATTTTGTCATTGTCCTGCATAGTTAAAACTGTTTGCTTCATGCAGGTTTTGGAGAAATATGTACCATCAGTTTGACCGAAGTATGCATCCCAGGCAATCTGTGCTCAATCTTATAATGAATTTGAGTGAGCAAAATAAACAACTGGAAGAAGACATTAAAGAACTGGAAGCTGTAAGTATTACAAAATAAGTGTTTGTGTGACTTCTTGTCCTTCAAATTCACATTTAAAGTTGTAGTAATGCTGCTAGCTTTCACATGAATGTCACTACTGTATGCCTGGCACTTCCTCTGTGTAGTGTTGACTTTAGACATCCACTGTATGCTTCTATGATGAATGCTAGACTATGCAGCCAATGTTTTGCCCTTAACACTGTTTATTCTGCTTTACTGATGAACTGCACTATGTAAAAGTTCTCCTATCAAAGCATTACTGAAGATGTTTTAATGTAGGTTAAATTTCTGTGAAACTTATCTTGGATAAAAAGGTACCTATCATAGCTACAGCTGTATTGCTAAACCAAGGAGACTGGAAATGTTTTATTTCCATTATAGCTACTAAAATGGAAGCAGTAAGTATTGTCCTTTTAAATTCATTTGCACGACCATATTTATGGGTCCTGTACAATGTAATGCTTATTTCAAGACAGGGCTAAATTCGGAGATAAGATGTATCTAATTGACTTCTAGGGCTAGTGTAAGCAGCCAGCATAGGCTGTATCTGATTTTATTCTAGTATGACTTACTGGCTTTTAATTGATACTGCTACTCAGTTAAGGTGCTGGAACTTCAAAATAATATGTTTTAAGGAATGCAAAAGTCTTCTGTTTATCAGTTTTACTGCTTGTGACTAGCTAGAAAGGTAACACACTCCTGTTTGCTATGTTGGGGGAAGAAGGGGAAGTACAGCTTTTCTAAGAGGAAAGATTTTATTAAACTGATCCTACTGTAATGTAATGAATGTGGGTCACATGTACCATTTCAAATGTTAATTGTATATTTAAAAGTTTTTATACAATTGAAGCAACAAGGTGAAAACTCAAGATGAAGCGATCTAAAGAATAACCAAGATGTACAGGGAAGTCTCAGTTTTGAATTTTCCAGAACCTCATTCCAAGATGTTAAATTCACCTGAGCCCACATTTCTCACTTGAGTGATGAAGAGATGTAGTTGTTAAAAACTTGATGTAGATTTGCTACTGCTGTGTCCATCTTCAAAAAGTTGATGTCAAGAAACACCAAAGTCTTCTGAACTTAGTCTCCATTCTAATAGAACACAAATACACCAACAAACAAATCTGTTCAGTTAACTAGTGCAAGCTCCCAGTTACTGGATGAGTTTCAATTAAAAACAAAACCAAACCAAACAAATAAAAAGCCCAAATCAACTGAAAAAAAACTTAATCCAAATCTTTTCCTATTCTCTTACTCATGCTTGCAGGACAGGTCCTTTTTTCCAGTCCTGCTTAGTTGACGTGTTTAAGTGTATTCCTGCATTTGAACAAAATGTATTAGTATTTTTTGGATCTGAAGCGTTTTAGCAGGTTTTAGGAAGGCCATATAAGGCTTAGGTATCAAACTGCTTTGTCTTTAAGAGATTCATAATCTACTTATTAGCAAGTTTAGTCTACTTGCTAGTTACTGTTAGCAAGCTCCCTACTTGTTATTGGCAGGCAACCTTTCTGTCTTCTGCTCAGCTACAAATTTTGAGCAAACAGTGCTTGTAGCATCTGCTGTGTGGAATAATGTCATATCCAATAGCATAACATTTAACGTGACTGTTACGTATCGAGCCTAGGGTATGTCATACAGGATTCTGTAGATGCTGAGTTGGCCAGCAAAAGAAGGGGATTCACTTCCTTTTGAAGCAGAATATTATCAGTAAAGAGTCATGCCCACTGTTAGTAACTGTTCTCTGTATTTCAGAAAATAAAACAGAGAAACGGGCAGTCAGATCTGGTCCTTGTGAAGGAACATCAGCAGTCTGCTCACCCTGCCCCCGTGGCGCTGAAGACCCCTCCATGCTTCAAGAAGGAGCAGCCGCCAGTCCCTGGGAATGATGCCGTGAGAACTATAGAGGGCAGCAACACAGCAGACAATCGTTACAGTGAGCTTGTGTCCGAGTTCTCCAAAGCTGAGCCTGCTGTTGTCAGCTTGGAGTACGGAGTGGCCAGGATGACCTGCTAATTAAAATCTGGAATTCTGCTCTTCTTGACTGATTGAATGGAGAGATGAATTATTTTGAGGATGGGTCTCTGCTGCATGACCAAAACATGATTTGTATATCAGCAAGTTTTGTTAATGTAGACTAGAACAGCATGCTAGTTGTCAGGTGCTTGCTGTTCTTTCAAGGGGAAAAAAAAAAGGTCTAATTGTCTTTTAAAAAGAAACAGGGGCATTTGGTAAGCAGTGACTAAAAATCAAGGAATGGTATGTCTTTGGACTTAGGTCAGTTTGCACTAAATTGATTAAAATAGTAATATTACTTTATTAATTATAGGAAACCACAGGTGATCTTTCACAAACTGATTTGATTTAGACAAGAAAACTTGAACTTTCTATTTTAAGGACTGAAGCAACATGTATATATCGCATTAGATATGAATACGTATACCCTTGTTTAATGTCATCTAGTACTAACTTCAGTGTATTAAGTGCCATGGAAAAGTATGACACATTTCAAATCATAAATAGTTGGCCTTAAACCTGTCAGATCAATTATATTGTTCTTTACTACTGCAGTCTACCTGGCTCTGTTTACATTGTATTTGCTCAAATTTTTATATCCTTAAAAGAGGACTGAATATAAGGAATGAAGCATGCCTAAGCTGGCACAGCCTTTCAGCAAATAGCTATATGAATGTTAACTTACCACTTAAGACTGTTTTTTCTTCCATTTCCTCTGTTGTTTAAAATATAATAGATTGCCCTGATTTTCCTCTCTGGCAGCTCAGTAGATGGAGCATCATTGAAGCTACAGGTTGTCTGATGTTTTAAGTCTGAAAACTTAAATGTTTTCATTTGGGAACAAGGTATTTAAGTGTAGAGTAAGACATGTCACATAAGAAAACAAAAACTTAGCCAATAACTGAATAGTCAGGTTCTTTTAGATTGTTTCCTGTGTGCTGTGCAGTTGTTCAAGTTGCAGGACTGCAAGCAGAACTTCGGAAATGTAATCTGCTGATACTGTTCCCAAGTGGGAAAAAAAAATAAATCATTCATGTGTCTGAAGCTCATGAGAAACTGAGTGCCTCCTAAATGTTTCATTAAAAGAAAATTTTGGTTATTAGTGAAAAGCCCTTCCCATCTTGTCAAAACTTGTTCAACCTGTGCATATTGTGAGTAACTTCAGTATCATGTAGAGATTCTTACGTAATTGGAGAGAGGAAAAAAACTTCTAGCAGGATGCAGTAGAGATCATGGGACATAAGAAAGAAGGGGGAAACTTACAGTTTGTAAGCTTAATTAGGTATCTGTTATTTTCTAGTAAGAGAGAAGGTTTTTGCTGAAGTTTGTGTCATGATAGATTTTCTGAGAACATGACAGATTAAGGAAGAAAAACGTTTGTGTCCAGTTTTTAAATAGAGGCATAAATTACAACTTTGTGTATTAAGATCCCTAGGTATGATGTTAGGTTAATGCTACTGACCTTTTATCTCTTGATTTAAAGAATTTTTGGTTTCAAGTGAAAATGAGTTTATTCTCATCCAAAAACCTGTGTTTTGTCAAAATTACTGGCATGCTGCATAATTGGATATGCAGCATTTCCCTCTGCACTGTATTGGACCCAGGACTCTATTAGCAAGGCTAGTATAGGTCACAGTCAAGTTGCACTTGTGAAGCTGTCTGGGAGAAATTAGCTGTGACTCTTGTATTTGGCTATTGATTCACCTGTTTCACTAATTTGTTTTTTAAAAGACTTTTGATGTAAATAAAGGTTCATAAGTATTTTTATTCCCAAAGACGTAAGCATATAGTGTCATATTTAAAATACATTATCCAGTTATTTAAACACATTTAGAATTTCTCCACTACAGTTTTTGATAGTTTCATGTTTGCACAAGTGGTGCCTTACAGGGTTGCAACAAGAGAGGTTTTTGTGCCTTGTTATTTATTGTCTCCCCTCCTCCCTCACCTTTTGTATTAACTTTGTTCTGTGGTTTTCCTTTGGAAAAACATCTTGTATATTAAGCCTGTATTATACCACAAACAAATTTATCACTGAGAATATAGGTAAGTGTTATCAAGTTGTACTTGTTTGTTTGGGTTTTTTTTAATATTTAGCTGCTCTGGTGTGCCATGTACACTTTTCATATTTATTATTTAGGGTTTATGGACTTGAAAGATTATATTAAGCTTTTTTGCAAATATCATTGTATTTTGTTTTTACTTTAACAGTCATCTGAGTAACCCTGTATACAAGGCTTTTGGAGAGAAGATCTGTTGCCTTTCAGTACTGTTACAGTGTGTTTATTTCAGTCTTCCAGTCCTTTTAATTGGCAGAGTTCACTTCTTAACAAAAGGAATCAGAATGCCATTTTATTTTAAATCAAGGTAGGCATGTTAGGTCACTTATAAAATGCTACCAAACTGTCTGCTCAGGCACCAGACCTGTTTCTCTGTCAAATAATACAATACTGCCTGATCCGAAGTAAATATTTTACTCCCGTTAATATGTGAATAGTGTTTTATAAGGCTGTTTTGTAGAGCAGCCATCTTAGGAGGTTGAGATTGCTCTGCCAACTCAACTCCCAGGGTCACCAGTGAGAAAAGTTCCTGCAGAGAGGCATCTGTCTTTTCTCATTTGCTGTTTAGGCTTAAGCCAAAACTACCTAAAGCACATGGGACCCGTGGCGAAGTGAATAGATGGTAGTGAAGTGAGCTCCAACAGAAAGCTTGGCAGGATGGCCAGGACTGAGCACAGTGGGGCTGTTCTGTGTCCTTCAAGGAGGGTTTAAAAAACATCAAGTTGACTAAAAAACTGTGGCAGTAGCCTAGGAGCAGAAATAATTTTAATTCTTATTTTAGTAGATGAGCTTGTCTTCATCACGAATATGCTGCTCCAGGAGCAGTTACCATACTGTAAGTCACCTCATACAGATCAAAATAATGTGCAGAACTCTCTCTTTCAAGCTGTGACATTACTTTGTGGTTGATTGCTGCGCTCACCAGTTGCTTGGGAATATAATGTCCCAGGCAGAAAATTGGTGCAGTTGATTCTGCTCCATAGGTTGGAAGACTTTGGCACTTGTCAATTCTGCTCTTCATCTTCAGGAAGTCTTCACGAAGTCTTTGGGTTTTTATATTTTTTGCTATGCTTGATCTTTTTTCTTTTAGTGAACCAAGCTGATATTTATTTCACTAGTACCGAAAGAGTTGGGCTTATTTTTTGGGAGGCTTGCTAGTGTCATACGGTATTCTTCCATACAAGTTTAAATATCCAACAGTTCTATTTTGTAGGGTGTCTGCCAAATCAACAGACTAAGAAATTAATTAGGCAGCACTGAACTGAGCCTGTGCATTTTCTACACATGTCCAATTACTAGTGACCTAAATCTAGGGCAAAAGCCTGAAGTCTGGAGAGTCCACTTAGAGAACTGGAACAGCAGTCTTTCCATAAAACCGCACATTCCTGTGTGGAACAAATGCCCTAGAATGATGGTGTTGTAGAAGGAAAGCTATCACAAACTGTGACAGTTTGACATCTCTTCCTTACGATAAGCACACTAAGCCTTGCAGGGAAAGGTAATGTGCTCTTCCTCTCCAGTTGCTGTTTTCCTGAGGCCTTTTGATACAGTAACACATCAGCAAATCACCAAGAACTTGAGACCCCCACTCTATTAAACTGAGCACATAACTGGATGCTCAGTTGGGCTGAAATGGGGCTAGGATAGCTTAGCTTAACTACTGTCCTCTTAAGGAAGTGACATAAATAATATAAGGAAGTTTGATGTTAAAATAGCACAGGACACATGCTGTCAACATCTGTTCTTTAGAGTCCTGCCCTGCTCTTGAGCAAGTGTGACTAGCATAAGGGCCTCGTGTAAGCATGATTGCTTTCTAGTTAGTTTAAAGATAATCTGATTTCAAACTAGATCATCCCTCCAGTGGTATTTATAGATCTTTAGGTCAGAACCTAAAGGTTGCTCTTAAAACTCCTCTTTATTTGCTAATAGTTCTAAACCTGTAGCTGATCACAGGCTGAGTGTACTGGTTGTGAAACCTATATTAACCTTTAAAAATAGATCCTTAGGCTGAAGTCTGCTTTGACTTGCTTTTCACTGTTTATGCCACACTTTCTTCCTAGTGTTGCTTATTGTGGTGCTAGATGTCTGCCGGATGTAACAGGCTTCTTAATGCTTTGGATGTTTCAATAACCTGAAACTACTGCAGCTTTCTTCCACTGCTCTGAAGGCTCAGATCAGCCTCAGTGAACAGTGTGAGTGAACTCATGTTTGATCTAGTTAGCTTGACCTGCCTACATGTTAAATAGCATTGAAAATCAGCACAGCGTCATAATTCAATAGCGCAACTTCTGTATGCACAATAGACTTAAGGAAAAGGATGTAGTTGGGGACCCTCGTCACAGCATGTAGCAAGGAACAGGACACTGCAGGGGATATGACTCAAAGTAGAAGAAGTAGAGTGGTTTTGATGTCCAGCAGCAGTTTGGGGACTCGAAATGGAAGGTCAGAAGCATGCTGCTTCTGAGATCAGTTTCCAGGCCCCAGAGAATTCAGTGACCTGGTCTGCTAAACACTTGCAGCTGAGCTGTTCTGCACTGACATCAAGCAACAGAAAATATATATGGATCTGTGTTTCTTAATTTACTTGCTTCATGTAATAAATGTCCTGATGGTAACTTTGAAATTGGAGTGCAATATTTTGTTTATTCTTGTTTGTATTTTAACTCTTGAGGTCAGTTGCATACCATTTAAAATAAAGTGAGATTATAGTTTTGGCAGAAACTATAAGTGTTTTCCATCTTAATGACAAGATTAGCATGTACATTAGCATGTGCTTTGTATCTCTGCATATGTTTCTGCTGAATGCTTTTCTTGCAAGCCGGCAGCCTTGGTGAAGTCCTGTGCTGCCCCACCAAGGCATTCCTCCTTACCTAGCATTACAGATTGGTTTCCTTGCTCTGTCTTACTATTGTTCTTCAGTCTCACAGTTTATCTTTACAGCTGTCTGTTGGCAATATCCCCTGGCAAGCATCTTTCCATCAAAGAAAAAGGGTTTGTTGTTTTTCTGTCTCTCAGGGATTTTTACCCCTGAACTAGTGAACTTGAAAAATAGTGCTTACTGTCCCCTTTGGGGCTTCTGAGTGCCTGTTGACTTCCACAGTCAGTTTGCTTACACATTTTAACGTCAGACATGGCTATTTAGAAATAAAACATTTAGTCAAATGTTAGATGTGGCAAAGGGAAAGAAAACTTTTTATTGTAATGTATCTGGAAAGACTGGCTGTTTCACTAGCATTTATTGCTCTATGTAATGCTCTCTGTAGAAGTCATTTATCTGTGTGCTGGGCTCATGCTTGATGTATATTCCTGGAGAAACTTTAGCAAATGGAATTTTGTAACAAGTATTTTATTTGTACATGTTTTCAAAATTCATAAAGCTTAAAATAAAGTGATCTTAATATTACCAATCTAACTGGACATTAAGTGGTCCATTTATAGTAGCAGTGTGTGAACGTTAAAATTTTTGGTTTGTGGATGACTCATACCTGATACAGACTATGGAATGCAGAAATGACGTGGACTATTTATCAGTTTCTTGAATGATTCTGTAACTTTTAGATATGGGAGACTGGCTCAGCTTTGTGTTATTGACTTTAGACTGCTGGTCTGTTAATTACAATCAGTATTCTGAGCTTAATTTAGGACTTAAGCATCAGGAGAATTTACTTATTTACTTATTGTTACCATTACTGCATACTTGGTAGTCCACATAATTGTTTTCAACAGCTACAATAAATCTTGTTAGGAAATTGAAATAATTCCCTGAAAACATCAGCTTCTCTTCTCAGTGACTTTTACATTAACTAGTAAGAACAGTTTTCTTTAATTCTTAGTTAGAAATCTAATTCTTAGAATACTGCTGTATACTTCATTTGGTAAAGACAGCAATAATTTTGTCATGGTAATAAAGGTCTTCCTAACTAGTACTTGCTACTGAGTGCTCAAGCTTCTTCCAGCAGCATTTTTCTCATATTTACTTCAGCCACATCCAGCTTCATGCTAATCTGTGCTGAGAATATGGTTTCTGTGCATAGTACAGATGGAAACAAATGCACTGGAGCATTGGACTGTGCAATTTATACTCAGTGTTGTGATCTTTATTACAAAATGGGACCCTCCTTGTGTAGGTGGATGCAACTTAGAGGGCTCTCTTCAATCCATTGGAGGCTTTTATTCGTGTGGCTTCCTTTCAGGTAAAGCAGGCTGTATGTTGGAATACACTGTGGGAGAATCTGGCTAGTACCATTAGGGGAAAATGTCAGAACTCCTGCTTAAGTCATAGCAGTATGATTTAACCATATGCCACAACAATCACAACATCTGTCAGCTGGTTCTGTGTCCAGCGGCACAGAACATGAAGTGCATGAGCATGTTCATCCACATGTGGTTCCGTGCGCGGGTGCTACTGGCTGTAGTGAAAGTGCAAGTTTTGTATGTGCATACACAAGGGGAGCAAAAAGCTGAGTTTAACTTGCTCCTAGAATAACCTAGAGGCTGGCTTATTTATTTTAGTGACTTGGTCCAGGGAACGTTCATTGCCTCACTTGTCTTTGAATACAACCTGCCAGAGTTCATGCATTACTTGGAGAGTGCATGTTTAAACTGAGGATAGGCAACGTATGTGAGAAATAGCTGGCTACTGTGCAGAATGGTTCAAGTGAGGCAAATGGGACATAAAAACAATAAAAAGGCCAAATGGAGATGGATATGTCATTTTTGATCTTTGTGATGGCTACACTGGGCTGAGGGAGGAGGAAGGGCTGACATTGCAGTGGCTTGAGGGGTTCAATGCTGGGTGAGCTAGTTCCAGAATTTGATGAAAGACTGTGTGATCCTAAAAATGTTGTCTGGTTTGTGTTTATTTTTCCATCCCCTGAAGCTGCCCTGGGTAAAACACGAAGGATGGCTGCTTTCTTGCAAGAACAGGGCTGTTCTCTGAATATTCAGCAGTGTGGATGTTGTTCAGACACGTTCCTCAGCTCCGACACTGCTCGGGCTGACTCCCTCTGTGAAAGCATGAGACTGCTGCGGCTTAGTGCATTGAGATTCATGTGAGAATGCTTTAGAGGGGAAAATGCTGTCTGTGATTGGATCCCTCTTTATCTTCTAATCCCACTTTAAGCTTTTAGTAAACTTGTTTTTAGTAGTATACGGGTGGAGCAAATGATTCTTGATAAACCAAATGATTTTTGCTTGGTTGCTGAACTTTGCATGTGCACTGGCTTTCTAGGTTATCTGGTGACATGCAAGTGTCCCATTAGTCCACAATATGTTGAAAAGATAAAAGTGTGACTACCATGACAGAATAATAACTTTGATTACTTTTTATCCTTGAATATGAGGACAGCACATGAGCAGGAAAAAAAAAGTTGTAATGGCTGTTATATCACTTATCTGAATGGCTTTTAAATGCTCATTGTGGGTACAGGAAATATCAGAGGAGGCTATGATTCCCATATGGGCCATTCAGTGAAGAGTTGGACTTGATCCTTGTGGGTTCCTTCCAACAGAATATTCTGTGAAATTTCTGTATTTACAGCAATTATGAAGCATACTGAAAAGGAATGGTTAGTGGAAGAAAATGGATGAATGTTTATGCATATGTTAATTCTATATTTAAAGAGGGTTTCGTTTTGAAAATACTACTTCATCAAAGATTTAAATTACAATGTGAATGCAGCAAGAATGATAGAGGTGTGTGGTTAGTAGTCTCGAAAGAGAAGCATAAGCACTCTTGGTGCTTTGGTACTTTATGAAGACAAAGCTTTGTAAATATTAATCTAATGGTTCTTTTTAACAATTTATGGTGAGTTGACTTTGGATGGTGAATACTTTTTGGGACAGGAAAATGTAAAGGGGGAATATAGAGCACAACTGCGTGTAAGCATCACTATGAATTTTGTGAAATATGGTGCAGAGGAGAGCACTGAGATTTTGGTAGCTGTAACAAAAATTGAGGCTGAACTGCACTCTAATTCCTCTGCTGCTGCTTATATCCATAGCACACAGGTCCATCCATGCTGCCAAAGAACAGCCTGGGAGGAGAGAGATAACTGATATCCAGCAATTTACTGATATCAGCCAAGAAAAGGAAAGGAGAGCTGCTTCCCAAAGCATAGATCGTGTGGAGATTGCATACTGAGAGTGGGTCAGAAGATTGTCAGAGGATGAATTTCTGCTTGGACTGTTGAAGGAGAAAGGCTGGTCAGCTGGAGTTTGGCAGTGGGGAAAGGATTAGGTTTAGTGATAAGAACTGCTTTAACTTATTGATATTTGAAGTATTGTAATATATAGAGGAACTGAGATATTTACATTATCCTAAAGCTGAGTTTTATATAGCCCTAAAAACTCCAATACCTGGATCTCTATTAGGCTTGTTCTATTTCAGGATGAGAATCCATATGTAAAATTCCACTTTGCTATCCTAAAGTCTTGCCAGAAGTCTATTTAAAGAACACAATTTGGCAGAGACTGCTTTATCATCTGCTGATATGCACTGAGTCCTCTATGCTCTCTTGTGGTTAAGTGCTCTTAAGGCTATTCAGTTTCTGGTGATTTCTGCTATTTTCTTGCTTTTCCTCTCTTCTCTGTCTATATTCAGTCAGACTCCAAGGCAACTGAGGCTGAGAAGGGCTGCTCATGTGTAGCTGCAGAGGTCAGCCAAGGGACAGTGATTTACTACTGAGCTGCTCATCTTGGTAACAGCTATCCAAGTCAGCAAGGTAGAAAGCCACCACTTGGGATTTCTAGCAACTGTACACCGTGCATGGTGTGAGCTGCAGAACAGCGTGGTAATTTGGAAACTGGTATATTGTGGCAGGTCTGTGGAACTGCTAAAGGCCAGACCTCCTCCTGAAAAGGACCATTAGGCAAGAGGTGGAAGAACAGCACTTCTGAGCAACACTTGAGGATGTGAAGTGTGGTGCTCTTTCATTGTGAGGATTAGGGAGAGCTGCTCTGATATACTGTGATTAAAAGGCACTCTGAAACTGTGCTACTCATGCGCAGTCTGTTGCTTTGTAAATTTATTAGTGTAACAGATAATGGCGTGCCTTTAGCGTTAGTTTAAACAGCAGTGGGTGTATTGAGGATGTGCTTTTTCCCTGAGAGTGTGTTTAGAAATTTGTAATCATAGCCTAGAACGAGCTAAGGCATCTCAGGTGTTATAAGGTCAAGGAAACTTGTTTTTTTAGCAGCATTTGGTCCATTAAACAGAACTGCAAGTACACCACCAAGTGAGTTTCTACTGCATGTAAATTAAGGAAAAGCTCCCCTCCCAGCTCTCTGGTAGAGGTTGGGCTAAACTGAGTTTTCCACTTTGGATAATAAATGGTCTGTATTTGGCTACAAATTATGCTTTGTAGGAGGAAAAAAATGTCCAAGATGCTTCTGTGTCTCTTTAATAGTTTTTGAATTAAATGTAGTAACTTAAAACTGGTAGGATAAATTTAAAACTCGTAAAACTTTGTGTAAAATATATTTTTAATCCATATAGTTTTAAGAAAGAAAAAAAACCAATAAAGATATCTTTCGGATGAATTCTGAAAATAATGCTGGGTATTTGGTGTATTTTTTTCCTGCTTTTTTATGTAGTGGATTTATACTACCTGAAGTGGGGTATCACATTCAGAAGGAATGCTTCTCTGAAGATGATATAATGAACACTATGGCCTTAACATTTGCCACTCTGTTAGGAATAGGATGGTTTCCTGCAGGCAAGGATTGTTTTGAAAGTATCCATTGTCTTGAAGATGTTCCTACTCGGTGCTGTGCAGAGGCATTAACTTGTTTTGGGTGAAGGAAACGATGTATTCACAATCTCTTGGTTTTTTCCAAGTATTTTTTACTTTGTGGAATGTTTTTATTAATATCCATCAAATAATGGTGACGTGCACTCCACAATGTTTTAATTGCCCATTCTCAAGTGCAAGTCTTCAAATATACTGAAGTTTAGGAGAGGGAGTTGTCAAGCCTTTGTAGTCTGTTCATACTGACAAACAGAATGAAGCCTGATTTCACTTCTAAACCTTAACTGAGGGTGAAGGGCTCAGCATGGGAATGCATTCGTGACCTATTCATCCAGCTCTTCTTTAGGGACCCTGGCTCTCTGGAGATAAAGCTAAGCAGAATGGGGCAGGGGGAGAAGCACTTCCCCAGAAAAAAATCTGTCAAAGTTAAGTGTGCCTTATTGTTAGAACACAAAATACCTGGAACCAGTCTTTATGGTGACTCGAAAATTGAAGTATTAACTACTGTTAAACTGAGTTTGAGAGGCAGCTCTCAACACTGTGTTTAGTTCCTTGTTTTTACTGCCATTCAAATGACAGTGTGATTGGAAGCACATACCCACTGTCATCCTCATTGCTTTTATGTGCCATCTAGGCCAAGATAGAACTATGGAAAGAGCCTGAGGCTACTGACGTAATGCTGCTATGACATTATCATTTTCAGCTGTAATTTGATTTATTGCCACTTTAAGCGTTACTCTCTTCCTTCTATAGTGCAAAGATAATAGCAACTGCCCTCTTACTTTCTGCCATTTTTCTAGACTTCAATATATAGTTGGTTATGTTTTATCAAACTAGTTGGACAAGTCTGATTTTTGGAAAACAGATTTTATTTAAAACTAAAAGCCACAAATATGTGAGGGAAAGACATCTGTATTACTTCTTAGGGAAGATGCTTACTTATTACTACTTTTATCAAGTCCTGTAAGAGTACAAATAGGACTGAAAAAATGCAGAATAATGATGTGGTTGCTGAACAGTTAATCAATCCTGAAATTCTCAGTCATTTCCAGAATAATACATTTAGCTGGCTAGAAGAGCTATGTGGAATACAAGTGAATTTCATATGAGACCTTGAGCTAGCAAGGAATGTTAGGTAAGCTGTGCAAATTATTTAGAAGTTGCCTCAAGAGATCCTAGCACTAATTTAATAAAACAGGAGCAATGCAGAAATACATGTCAAAGCTGTAAATCTGCAATGGAGAGATGAAATTACTCTGCCCACTTCAGCCAGTATCCATGTAAATTATCAAAACCCTTGAGCACTCTCTCCAGCGAGCCTGAAGGAGGAATCACAAGCTGCTGGCACGTACCCAGGTCCCAGTGGCACCCAGTGGGATTCATCCCCAGCTTTATATACCCACTTCTGTGCAGCCATAACCTCTGAGCTGGTCACCCTTGGCTCCTTGCACGGAGGAACAGCTGTTTCTGGTGCACAACTGCCCTCAGGAAGGTGCATGTGTGAAATGGGTCATATGAACTGCGTGGTGAAAAAGCCTGTTTCTGTCATTTGACTGCAGGGAGCCTCAGGTGACCCGCCGTGTCATGTGCAAAGTCAGGCACCGTGAGTCACTTCCCTGCTGCTTGCACAGGTTAAAGGTCTAGAATTTGGAGTAGCTGAGAAACATGCCTGGGAATGTAAGAGCTCATGAAGGAGCAAGGTGCCCAAGATGTTCAACATTGCAGTGGTTATTAGATGGAGCACTTCATGGCAATGGCCCCCAGAGCAGCACTGGGGAGCATTGCAAGGCCCCTGGGCAGCATGTGCTGCTTGTGGAGAGTTAGGAGATTCACAAGTTGCTATTTCTAGACACCAGAGTCTGAAGTCTCATCCTACTTGTAGCAGAACTTGGGCTGCAGCCCAGAGATGGGCTTGCCTGGCTGGCAAGAGAAACTGAAGAACAGGATTCAAAACACCAGTGTGCAGAGCAGGGAGCTGATTAAGAGACTGCCAGCAAGAGATGCTGGTGCTTGGTGAAAGATGCAGAGAGGTCTGGTCCCAAATTCTGCCTCTGGTCTGCTGCCTTTTAGCTATTAATGTAATAGTTAAGAGTTGCATGTGAAAGGAGAGGTTCCCGTTCATTTTCCTAATGGACCTGGGTAGGTTCAGGCAGGCACCTCTCTAGTAGGGCTGACACTTGGGCTGTGTTACTGAGCTGAGCAGGGTTGCAGTGCAGCAGAAACCCTGAGAGAGCATTACCCTCTCCTCTGTGGTCTCTCCTTGGACCTTTCCGTGATGACTAAAGCTTGCCTCGGAGCACTGTGGTGCTTTCTATCCCTCTAGGGAAGCAAAACTGACCTTCAGGTAACTAATCAAGACACATGAATTAAAGAGAAGGAAAGGGGTGTAAGAGGGAGCACAATTCTGAGAGAACTCATCTAAGATGACTGTAACCCTGGTCTTCATCTTCCTGTCCAAGTGCTCTGGAACTCCTTGGGGCTCAGGGGATACAGTGAGACCAGCTGGGATAAGGGGAAGGCTTTGAATCACAGTCCCTACCCCAGGCAGGGAGATTTGAGCCTAATAGGCCAGAGGAGACTATTCTAAATTGATGAGTTAGCTCTGAAAATGGTTGTGTCTGAAGTGGTCTGTGTTGTAAGTATGTTGCTGGAAAAGGCAGCCTAGAACTAAAAAGCACATTTCTACAGAGCTTTGCAATGCTGAAAGGAGATGTACTTTGTGTGCTTGACATGTGATGTCCCTAAGGAATATTGCTTCCTGATGCACTTGTTTCCTAGAGGGCTCAGCGATACTGTTGTTGGATCCTAATTATTTCCAAGGCATGTTTCAGATGTGTCGTGATACCATAGGTGTACCAAGGTCTGAGGGCAAGAAGTGATGCCAGCAGTTGAGTATGTTGAACTGGGAAGTGGAAGAGCATGGTCTGTAGTGCTGACTACATTGAGGTGCTCCTCACCAGTGATGAAGCCCTATGTGTTGGGTGGAGGTGAAACTTTTGTTCCCTTGGGCATGTAGGAAATCCTCCTCTTCCTTCTCTCTGAAAATGCAGAGTTGGGAACAAAAGATAAAAATTGCCATGTGTGTGGTGATCAGCAATTGTGCTGTTCAGTGAAGGTATTAATTTGTTACCTATTAATTTTGGTCTTTGTGAAGGGGATTTACTTCAAGGTAAGTGTGGAATACTGTAGCAATTGCTATAGAAAGACGTATTTCCTTTTTATGTGGCAAGTCTAACAAAATAGTGAATTATGCAACTTGTTTTCACCAAACCATCCTAAGTAGTTTGTAAATATTCCTGTAATGCCAGATTCTTTAGGTGGAACAAGCAAAAAATTTTTATTGTACCCTTGCTCTCCGGAAAACCAGTTAAATGACTAGTGGATACAAGATTCAGAGAAAGATATTTTGTTTCTGTTAGAGACACTTTAATAATTTCCAGACTATAATAAACCAAGAGTTAATTCTCTAGCTTTTTTAATTGTTTTGTCTGATTATATGAGAATAGGAAGATGGCTTCATAGTTAAATGTGGAACTCTGGGAGATGTGAATTGGATGGCAGAGTCTGCTGCAGGCTATCTCTGACCTCAGATAAGGCTTTTAATCTCAGTGTTACTCCAGTTTGCCTGTGGAAAACTATGATAATATCCTCTTTTCATCAGTTCTCCCTTTGGTTTGCTTAGATTGCAATCTATTCAGGTCAGAGATTTAGCTTTATCTGATTTATATGGACCAATTTAACCGAGGGCCCTGAAGCTGGATCTACAGATAATTCTATTTTCTAATAGTACTGTATGGAAAATATCTTCAATTAATCCATGAATCCACTAAAATCACAGTTCCTCCCAAACAGCTTGAAATTTTTATCAAACTGCAGAATGGCAATATTATATCTAGACGATGGGAACAACAGTATACGGCTGACAAATTAAGGTCCCCAGTGTTGGCGCAGTCTGAATATTTTATGTTAAAGTGCTGCTTTTAATCTAAGATGGCTGGTACTTGTTATGTCTTAACATAATGTCATAAGAGCTTGTAAGGGAGAAAAAGTAAGTTCTGCAGAAGCCATGCAGTAGCATTCCCCCAGTTGCATCAGATCTATTGGGTAAGAAAAAGTGCTGAAGATAAGTACTGGTAAAAATCAAGATATTAAATCTTTCTTTTTCATTAGCTGGTGAGGCAAAACTGAGGAAGAATAAGGACAACTTAAGAACAACACACAAAACAAAGTCTGAAGTGAATGGTTTTAATATATTAGCTCTCCTTTGTAAACAGAAGAATTGAAATTGTTTTAACTAGAGACCTTGGAGAAACTGGGAAGTACAGTATTAAGCAGTAGTTAATGAAAATAAGAATCCACAAAGCTGTTCAGAATCAGATAAACAACATCAAGGAGCCAGATTTCTTTGCCTTTGGTGAAGCAGGTCCAAACCTCTGAGTTCTGATTGCCCTTCTCATGGGAGCTGCCAGCTCCTTCTGGTGGGCTCTTAAATCCTCATGCCCCAGCACCTTCCCCCACCCATTAGCATGGCTTTAGTCATCTCTCTCTCAGGTGGCACAGGGAACCTGGGACAAGGGTGCAGAGTATATATCTAAGTGCTTACGTCCAGATGTCTGGTGACAGCACTTGGAAGTCCTCTGGATACAGAGGAAGACAACGTAGACAATGGAGAGAAAGATGTTTCTAGGTAGCGGTTTTAGACCTCTAACTCCAGGTTTCTCATGCTTGAATGGGAAGGATGATTCATGTCTGAAATAACTTTTCCTTCCTTCTGTAGGGTAAGTGTGGCACTAGTGGACCCTCAGGGCCTCTGTGACATACAGGGGCAGCACAAAGCTCATGTCCCAGTTGTGGCTGGGGCTGGTGCCTGCCCTTAATGACTGCCTCAGTAATTCTGCCTTTGCTCTTTCTGCGGGCACCTGTGTGAATGCAGGGCCATACCCCAACCTATCCCTACTGCCATAGCCTGGGACTCCCTGTTTGTTTGTGGGAAGGGTGAGGGCACTCTCAGCTTAGGGGAACTGAGCCTGGATCCCCTCTCTGTGTAGGTGAGCCTTGGACAGTGTGAAAGCCCTGGTTGGGGTTTACATGGTTTAGGCAGAAACATATGTGGGGATGCAGGTTGAGATTGGGTTGCTAGCTGTTTCCAGGAGCCCTTCCTCAAACTGTGAAAGAAACGGTATTTAGAAATGAAGGGAAAAAAAGAAAAGATATAATGACTTACAGGTAAGTCTTCCCAGTTTCTGCCCTCCCTTCCTTTCAGGTGTTGCCTGTTTCTAAGGCAATACACGTTTTAATGATGTCTAACCTTAAAAGTATTACTTTGTCACAAATAGAAGTGAGTGTTTTAGTCTTGCAGCCTTCCGATCACTTGCAGAAGTTTTGGTTCCTCTGGGACAGGAGGAACTTGCCTGCCCAGGAGGGGTCCTAGTAGTAAAATGCTGAGGGAGAAGGGATGTTTCTGATAATCTTCAGTGCTTTTAACAAGTGCTGCTGCCTCTTTGCTTGTGTAAGGACAAGTCTGTGTGGGTATGGTCCCAAGAGAGAAGTCTAAGGCAGAGAGAACTTCAAAGTTTCAAATTACACACTTCACCAAAATGTATAATTCATACTTATGAGAATTGTGTACAAATTCTTGTTGCATTGTATAATTTGTGCTTATGATCTCCTGTAGTTCCTTAGGGAATATCTTCATTCTTTTCTTTAATTAAAAAATTAAAAAGATTTTTATGTTCTCTCACTTTGCTAAAATTTTCCAATTGTTTGTAATTGGACTTGTCTGAGATATCATGATGTTCTCTGTTTCTAGCTGGATGGGACATGCCTGAATGGGGAATGTGAACAATTATCAACTCGGTGTGTGAAGATTTAAAGACAAAACACCCAAGTCCTTCACATGTGACAATGCTTGTTGGGCCTAATGGCTATGGATTTATAGCTGTGACCCTAAAGCTCATGTCCTGCTGCTCCCCGTACTAGTTTGATCATCTTAAATGCTGTTGGTTACCCACAGCTTTCACCAATTTGAAGATGCTTTAAAGCCCTGCACACCTACAAAAACTGAGGGTTCTTGAGGAAAATAGACATGTACTTGATTAGCACTCTTCAATTTATGTGACAGCTGGTATTTTTTTTACTTTTGTCTCCTTTTTTTTCAAGAGCCAGCAACCTTATATTTTTGCCTTAATAGCCTCTAATTAATGCACCTGACATCTCTTCTTCCTGTAATATCTACATATGATCTCTGTTTTCCATGTTAGCAATTGAGTTTCATGTCATGTGTAAACACATGCAGCTTGGGTCTCCAGTGTTTTCATCAGCAGCTTACACTATACTGTGCCCTTTCCTAATATCCTTAATCTCTCGGCTTCTGGAAAATAGAATAGTGACCTACTTTATTTTCTGCCTTCAGAGAAAAACAAAGTGCACGTGGTGGAGCAGCAGCTGCTGTTTCCTGACAGCGAGTGAAAAGCTGTAGTGCCCCTAGTTCAGAGCTTTGCTTAAAACCATTCCTGTTTTTACATCCTCCTCTCCCTGCTCCATATGTGTGGGGGCACTTGCTACAGCCCCATCTCTGGTGCTTGGATGCCATCATCCAGGTTTGTACAAAACAGAGGAGAAGCAGAAATTGTCTCCATATGAGGATGAGTTAATTACAGGGAAAGTGGACTCAGGGGCTGCAATCCCCTCTGTTAGTGCTCCCTGATGCAGAGATGACTCCTGCTCACAAAGCTGGAAACATGCCCAGCTCATGAATGTGTGCTGTATATCATGCTCCTGCTCTCTGACCTCCGCTTGTGCCACCAGCTACTTGGAAAACATGTGGGAAATAGGGACTGTTGCACTGCTTTCACTTTGCAACATGGAGGGGAAGGGGGCCTCTTTCCCATGGTTTCTTTCCTCTCCCTTTCTGCAGTGGATGGTGGTGTCAGTGTTGACTCATCACTTGCTTGTTTCAGGGACATCTTCCAGTATCTCCAGGAGCTCCGGTGCTTCACAAGACTGTCATACAGTGATGAGAGCTAGGCACCAAAATAGAAAATCAATAGTATGCAAGCAGTCTCCTCCCACATGTGCTTTTGAAAATCTCCCCCACAACCTTTTGCATCAACACTAACCAGATTTCACCTATAAATCTGCTGCACTTAATCTCTCTAAGTACCTCTCCAGCACTCGTCTCTCATCCCCAACTTAAGCTCCCTTATTGACAGATGCACACACACACACAAACAACTTATTTTTCCCCCCTCTCAATCCTCCATTGTTCAAAAACAACATATGACGACAGCTCTGGCAAGGCCGTATCCATCTTTTTTGCACTCAAAGTAGTGACCCATTTAAAACAGGAGGATGGAGCTTTGCTCTGGCCTGGCTTTCATAGAGCTCCTTGTGAGAGGCAGACAGGCAGCCCATGGTCTCAAATTTGGGGGCTTATGTGGCCATCTCCAGCTTCCCTGCAAAGCCATGGCATGTCATCTGCACAATTGCACAGTAGTGGCTGGATGTTTTACCCTTGGCTGGCTTTAAGGCTGTCTTCAAGTTATTGTCCCAAAGCTGCCTGATGCAACATCAAAGCAGCAGCCCAGACAAAGCACATTCAAGCTGGGAGCTGGGGTGGAAAGAGGAAAACTTTGCAGCAGAGCAGTCATGCAGGCTGTTTTTACTTTTGCTTCAATGGGAGCGAAGGGCAGGCAGGAGACATGCTGGTGGAAGAAATTTTATAGGTGGGAGCTTGCTGGAGAGAAAATCCAGCCCATCTCAGAATACTGGTAGCTGCTTGTTTTTTTGGTGGTTTGTTTTTTGTTTTGGTGTGGGTTTGTTGTTGTTGTTGTTGCTGTTGTTTTGATTTTGGTTTTTTTGTTTGTTCGTTTGTTTTTGGTGGTTTTTGGTTTTGTTTTTAGTACATATTGATTTGGACTAGGGCAACAGCATGAAGAGTTAACATAGCGTCTGAGATAAATGCATTGGCTCTTTCATGTAGTAAAAAGAGATGAGTAAGCTGAGAATCCTAACAAGAATTAATCTCCATTTCAGATCTTGTTTAATTATAAAATATTGCAGACCTAATTAAACACATAATCAAGGGCAAATAGGCACGACCTTACACCAACTAACAGAAGTATAAAATTCTGCTGGAACAGGCTAAATTTCTGTACTTGGAAAGCAAGAAACAGCCACAGCTTCTTATAGCTCTCACATAGATAAAAACAGTAACAGCAAGAAAAAATATCTTGATGCATTAGTTGACAAATTCTGTATTAAAGAAAGACTAATGACTTTCTACAGCCACAATTGCAGTAAGTTTTGTAGATACCAGGAAGTTTCATACTAATTATTTTTCCACTTGCACAACATCATCAATTTAAGGAACCTAAATTAACATTAAAATGTTAATTTACCATATTACTAATCTGTTCAGTAGCTGGAGAAACAGAAACATGAGTACTGAAATGATGTACCTGTGCTCTCCCACAAAATCAGTGCAAGAAAAAGTAATGTAAATTGAGAGTCTTGACATTCAGCTGTTCTGTCAAGATTTAAGAATTTAAGGAATTCTGTAAGGAAATTTGTAAACATTAAAAAAAAAAAAAAACAACAAATCATCCCAGAGAGAGTGATATCACATATTTAACTAACTGAGACAAATAATTCCAGGCTGCTCTTGTTAGCTAGCAGCTCATGGGTTTGAGGGGTTTTCACTGAGCTCTTGTGAATCCCTTGTTGACTCTCCTAGTGTTTACCACTTAGAAAAACTGTCAATTCTGTATTTTTTACTTTTTAAAATGAAATTTGTCACATACACATAGTTTAACCCTGAATTCTACAGTTACTTAAATCACACATGTCCACACAATCGTACCCTTAAGCAGGGGCATATACACACATATATGAATGTCTCTGCGTATGTCACATATGAGCTATTTATTTTCAAAGGGATTTTGATGCCCTTTTCAGCTCCAGAGAGAAGTGGTATGGCTGCCTTTGCAGCATGGGCATGGTGGTGATGACTTTTCCATCAGTGTGTGTGCTGGAGAAGCTGCTGGCTCTGGTTACAGGTGTCCTGGCTCCTCTCCTTTGAGTCGCCCCAGATACTGGGGCATGTGTTGGGATACTGCACTGCAGTGCAGACATTCTGGCCTCTTGTTTGGCTTTCCTGTCTCTCTGTTTGTCTGTGCCTTTCATCAGGCTCAGCAAGAAGTCTAGTCAGACTTCTGTTGCACATCAGCTTGTTCTCCCCTGCCTTTCGTTTGTTGCTCCCGTTTCCTCTTGGTCTTGTTCCTTTTTTATACTTGGCCCATTTTGGGCACTGCATTTTATCCTCTGTTCCTTCAGGTGGTCCTCAAAAAACCTCATCCTTTCCTATTTGTTCTTCACTGCCTCAAGCAATAAAGAACTGGATGTGTGCACTACTTTTGAGGACAAGAATATGAAGCGTCTATTTGAAAATACTGTTGAACACCTGCATGTATGGGAAGAAAAGAAGTGAACAAATCACCTGTGTAACATTCAACCTTTGAAGAGTATCAAGGGTAACTCTTCCATGGGGTATATATTTCCCTCAAGGAATCTTTAAAGGACACAGCTGAGAAATGTCTGGAAATAAGTGATCAGAAAGAGAAATCAGATTAAGGGGGTTTACCTGGGACTTCTTGTGAGCTCAACTGTTTCCCCAGGCTGCCAGATTCCTCTCTTGACAGTGTTGCCTTTTAACAGTGAGAGGAAACTATGAGATTAAGATCTGGAAGGGACAGAAGATTAGTAATTGGTGAGTTGAGCTTGCTCACTCCAGTAACAATGCCTTTGTGGTCAGATGTGGCAATAAGGATGCCAGCTGGAATTTGGCCTGTGGCAGGCAAACCCAGGAACCATTTGGGTGTTAGAGAGAACTCAGATAGTCTTAGTACATGCAAAATTAGGTATTTTTTCAAGGTTAATTCAGTTATAAAATTACTATCCTGGCCAGATTTGTTTGCACTTGCCTGGAAAGGACAAAAGAGAAAGGCATGTGTGGTTTTTTTCCTTGCCCTTATCTTCATGCAACACTACCTGCAAGTTCAGGGTTATTTAATATCCTTGGTTTTCAGCCATGTATGGAAATGGATGTGGAGTGAGGGTCTCAGTCACTTCTCACCAGACAAAGTAGCCTCAGGGGTTCTCTCCTCCTGCTCCATTCATGCAGTCAAGTGTCTCCTCTGTCTGGAAAGCACCAGAGGATGGGCAGCTTTTGCAGACAAGAGGTTCCTCTGTGAACATCTGTGAGTGTTCACTCCTTGTCAGTCCCACCAGGTCCCACCTGTGTCAGTTCTGGTGAGACACCTCTGGAGCAGCCTGGTTTGGGGCTGACTTTCTGTTGCAGCGCTCACGGCTGTTCCTGCCTTCTAAACATGACGTTAAGACTGCTGGCTGCCCTGCTGGTCAGTGTTGCCCCCACTCCAGCCATGTTTCCAGCTTTGCTTTTCAGTACAACTGATGCACTGACACCATCACAAAAATGCTGGGGCTTGGGCCAGGTCTGCTTGAGCCTGTGATCTGCTCCTGGGCATCATTTCCATAAGCATCAGCCTCTGTGTCAGCTTGTGCTGCAGCAACCCAGGGTATTTCTCAGCTGAACTGAAGTCTGTGTTACATGTTAGAGACAGAAGAAAATGTCTGCATACTGTATTGTCTGTATGGCATGGCCTTACATTTTTTCTGTCTTCATCCTTTGCTGCTTTTTAAACAGTTCTTAATTCCTTTGCCCAGCTGCTCTCTGGAGTGTGGAGCTGTATCCACTCACAAGGGCCAACCCCAGTACACACCAGCTCCTGCTTTGCAAGCCGTCAGGAGAGATTACCATCCATCCCAAGGTTCAATAAAGTTATTTGTACATTTATGGAAAAAGAAAAAAAAATCAGCTATTTCTATTTTGATAATAATAATAATAATAATAATAATAATAATAATAATAATAATAATAATATTTTGATAAGTGGTTCATGATACATTTTGTGTTCTAGAGAAGCAACAGAAAGAGCTTCCAAAGTCTGCAGTTACCTGGTGCAAAAACTCAAGAAATGTACTCAAAACCAAAACCATTTCACAGATGTGAGCTGCCATTTGTTCAGCTGAATGGCTGGGGATTGGGCCAGAGTGAAGGAGGTTTGCAAATTTTTTTAATCCTGCTAAAAAAATTGTTGTCTTAATAGGACTGTAATCCACATATACTGTAATACTGGTAACTAATTAAATCATTTTGAGACTTAGAAATGCAGATAAAGCAAGCAGGGATTAAACTGGTCTACTAGTTTCAGTATCTTTAGGAAATTCCCAGTTGAATTTTTACAGAAAGCTGCTTAAATGAGCACAGATACAGAGAAAAGCCCTTTTGGACAATTACTGTCTACTATATGTCTACTACGTGCTGTCTACTATGTATGCATATCTCTAATAGTAATGTCTTTGCACACATTAGGGGAAAAATGTTGTGGTAAATATGAGGTCAATAGTTTCTACAATTCAGCAATATCCAATCTTTTATGAGTGAGATAAAATTATTCTTCATCCTTGTTACTAACAGATAGTTTCAGCCTGGGTGAAGATACAAAACTGATGAGTGTGAGGTATATCAAATATGGCCCAGGAGGCTCCCAGAGGCATTGTGTGTAACTTGGGCACAATGTGCCTTACTAGGAAGGATGTACTTGGCATTTCCCTCCATGCTGTCCACAGCTGTCCTCTTCCCTTGAATACTTCCCCATGAGGTGCTCCTCTCCCCTTGGAGAGGTCTGAGGGTCTGGGATTAGTCATGTTCACTTCTGCAGTCTTCATGAGACTTACAGGAAAGGGAAATCCTCTTCTGGCTTTGTGTGGCACCTCCAACCCAATATTTCCCTGACCGTCCAAGAGTGATCTCTTTGGTGTTCCTTAGGGGTCTCCAGACCCAGGGAATGGGAACAGTGGGGAACCAGGATTTTGGGAACCACACCCTGAGTGGACCCAGTGTTGGCCACAGTGCATCCAGCTTCCCTCTCCAGCATCCCCACACCAAAATTTACAGCCTCACTATTCTGCTTGGTCTTTGGCTCAGGTTCTGCAGGCCTGGCTGAGCTCTGAGTTAAGTCAGCTGGTATTCCTGTATTAGAACTTTGATTTTTGGTGCTTTTGTTTAGCTGTTTATTAAGATGCTTAAATGCAAATGTAAGCACTCAAGTTATGGTTTATACAATGCCTAGATCTGTACTTCTCACTTGGAAATGTGTTGATGTAAATTACTGGCAAATGCAGCTTTCTACGTCTTTGAGAGTGTTGTCTTACACAACCAGGACTCCGGGGTTCTGCTTGATCCAGGTGTTACAGATGTAGTGTAAAAATAATTACACTTTAGAGCCCTGCCTTTGTAATTTAGCCCAATAGTATGATTTTCCAGCTATGGCTTATAGCAGTAAACCCTCAGTAAAGAGCAACAGAGATTTGTAGTGGCATGCTCTTGTATTCTCTCTTTCAAAGGAAAGTGAAATACATGTTAACAGTGTGAAATGAAGATGGATAGAATGTTGGATTATCACTTCCTGTAATTCTAAGAGTATCCTGTGCCATTCTTGTTCTCTTCAATTCTTACTAAGTATGAAAGAAACATGACAAACTATGCACAAAAACGGTATTACAAGATAATAATTTACCATCTGATGCTAAGTTACTTGAAATTTTCAGGAATCTTTTGAGATTACTATATTCTCTTAACTGGTAGCAGGTTAATGTATTTCCTTAGTGGAAATTACTTTTTACTTTTGATGTTAAGAGAAACTTCTCTGAAAATCTTTCTCTCTAGCTAGAAGCAAATAGTTTTAATGTGTTATTATAATTGAACATCCATAATGTTCAGCGTACGGAAAAAAAGAAGAGTCGTACAAGAAGTACTGTATCAATGTTATAATTGATTAATAGAAAAGCATTATTTCCTTAAAATGCTTCACCAAATCTGCAGTGCAAAAGACAAGTCAGATGCTGGAGTCTCATCAAATTTACATTAGTGTTCTGTGCTACTGTATTCTGTTCTGATTATTATTATTTTATATGCCTTCTTATCACTGAATGCTTTCCAGTTGTTCAGTAAGGAAGCTAATTGGTATGTTTTTCTTACCCCTTCATTTCGTTTGTGCAACTGAGTATTTTGGTAGGTTTTGCTTTCTTTAGGATACACAAACTTATTTATTTATATTGGAGAAAACAGAGAGAGAAAGTGTACCTTGTACTTGGGACCGAGAGTTCTAAGGCTCAATGTTTCCAGTCCCTGTGAGATTCCATTCTCAGGGCAACTGGGCTCAGTGATTTCCAGGAACACCAAGATATCTCTCTCTTTCTGAGGGCTGCATTTGGGTCAGCATATTTAGGTTTTCACATGCCTCTAACAATTAACCAGCTCAAACCCTCCTGCTTCCAGGAGATAGCATCCTAGCTCTTCAGCTCAAATGTTCCTAGAGAACTGAAGGAGCACAGATTTAAGCCGATTCACAACAGCCTTAATTAAACCTCAGTTAAACTGGTTCACATTTAAATATCCAGGAGATACATGTACGATCCACAGTTAATTACCACAGCACGGCCTAATGCCCTCTACTGTGCCCAGGGTAGTGGGCTCATGCTTGGGGGCTGGTGGGGAGGGCTGGGCAGTGCAGAGCTCTGCTGGGCTGCTCCAGTCCCCCACTCCCTGCTCCCCTTATCTGCAGCTCCTGAGCCCCTCCTACCCTCTCTCCCCACACCTTGCTGAGGCCCAGCAGCCCTGGGCGAGCAGCTGCAGAGCGTAGGGAAGGCATGTGGGGAGCCCAGTGCTACCCCAGCAAGCCACTGCTGTGCTGCTGAGAAGGAGCTGCTTGTAGGGTCACAGGAGCTGGTGGTGCCCAGCACTGCCTGCAGCCATATGGCTGCTCCAGGGGCTCCCTGGCACTGCCCCCAGCAAATCCTCTTAGTTCAGCTTCACCCTCTTTCTTGCCTCTTTGATGTCGGTCTTGCCTTGGTCCCTGCTCCAGTCCCAATTTGCACTGCAAGCTCTTGCAGTCAGACCGTATTTGTACCCCCAGGGCTCTCATGGCCCAACCACAGCTCAAGGATGGGACATTGGGGTTATATCTGCTCTCTGCACAGGGTCCGGCCTGGTAGTGGGACACCAGGTGCAAAATAGCCTGCATTCATGCCACTAAACCATCTTGCCCCCAAAACCAAGTGGCTGCATCCAAATTACCTTGTCTGTTGCTCTGATAGCTGTCATAGGCACCTAATTGAGATGCACGAGCTTAAGGAGAACAGAAATGTATTTGCCTGGCAGCAAAGACCAAGGATGAAGAACTTAAATTTGCTGCTGAATCTCTGCTCTGATACCTTGCTAAGGTGTTTGTTTATCTCAATGTGTTACAGGCATGTAATAAACAAAAACCTACTTTCCTAAAGCTGTTACAAGGATTTTTGTTGAAAATTAGATAAAGAAAATGAAAAGCAGTAAATAAAATGTTCTTATATAGAATAGAAGTAGGTGCAGAGCCTTAGGTACCAGGAAGGGTGAGTTCACATTAACAACAGGCTGTTGCAATTTATTTCGTTCCTCAAACTATAGGTAAGAAAACAAAAATGCCTGCTGATCCCTTTTTCAGTTTTGAGACAGCATGATAAAAAAACATCTGCTAAAGCTAATGACTGCATTTGCATAGATTACATGTGACAATCCAGCACACAACAGGGTGTCCTGCCATGCAGACAACAAGCCACAAGGGTGATGCACTTCTTTGGCATTTGTTGCCATAAGTCAGCTACACTTCTACAATAACAGCGTCAGCTCCTTTCCAGGAGGGCTTTGGCTAACAGTGCCAGAGAAAATTACTGACTCCCTCTTGTCTTCCAAGATGAAAGGTGTAGGGCTCTCTCCTGCCAAGTGTGGAGGAGCAGTGGAGGAGGGAAAACAGCTTTCATGGAGGCACCCAGCAAAACCCCTTGGCTCTGGAGTGGTGGGGGGAAGGAGTAATTTCTGCTGGGCTTAGGCTGAGGGAGACCGAGCTGTGATGACCAACAGCAGGGGCATAGGGCTGGCCCCAGGCAACAAAGGTTGGCTGTGCACAGCCCTGCCATCAGCCAGGCTGAGGGAGAGCTGGAGCCTGCCATGGGGCAGCATGGCTGGATGCCATCTTGAGTTGGAGGGGAAAAAATGGCTCCTTTGTGTTTTCAGCACAGTGGTTGAGTTTTATGGCATCGCTTTGTTATTCTTGCAGCATTGGCTATGGACAAATAAAAGACAACAATTTATATCCTAAGGCAAACTGGCTCTTTGGTTTGCTTAATTGGACTAAGAGAAAAAGACAACAGCTGCAATGGCGGGAATGAAAAATGCCTTTGCTTGTCCTGTTTTTGACAGCAATCAGCCTGGCAAGGGATTATCAATTGATCTGAGATAAGTTTTAGTGAAGGATGCAGTTTGCTGTTTATCCCCTGTACTATTTCATGGATATGATTACACTTACAAAAATTAATACAGAGAGTTCATTTGAGAGGGAGTAGCAAAATGTTAGGCATGTTTAAGACCTGAGTGTGAAAAGAAGAGGAACCTCTCTGAAAAAAATATTTTGAGACTTCTGTGTGTTTATATTTGCATGTGTGTGTGCACACGTGTCATGAAGCAAGAAAGTCAGAGAGAGGCCATAGGCACGTGTTTTCGAAAAAAATCAGGTCATTTTCTCCAGCTTGTTTCTTCCAAGTCTGCAGATCTAACAGGCACAGGATGCTTCCTTCTGGCCTGGTAATCCATGATTTCAGGCAAAGCTTTGTGACCACCTGTCAGCCTATTTTTGTGAAGCTCCATGGAAAAAATCCACAAAAATGAGTGGATGATTTTGACTGCCCCATTTGATAGATATGACATCTTTTGGATTGGCATGTGGTTTTCCCATTGGTTTTGCTGGAGCAGGAGATGATATACCCTGGCCAAGAATCAAGACAAATGGGCTTTTCCCAACTAGCCAGCAGCACTGGGAAAACCTGTGCTGCTGGTTTCCAGTTTTCTTGCCCCTGGCCCTGATCCAGCACTGGTTTGATGAGTTATCCTTGGTAGCTGCTGAGTCCAGCTACTGTATGTGGAAATATCACTGAGAAGAGCCTTCTAGGTCCCAAGGGGCTGGGGGTGGCTTGCTGTTCCTACCATGTACCCGTCCAGCCAACTCAAAGGGCCTAATCCTACATTTCTTACATGCTCCTTGTGCAAATGGTGCTTCTCTGGAAACCTGTTTTGTCCAAGCAAGAAGAAGAGCAGGAGTGGAAGTCCCAGTTATTATTCCTCCTGGTACTAAGCTATTCTTAAACTGCACTACACTCTAGATATTTCAGTAACACTGTCATAAATCAACACCCACTGCTTCTTTTTTCTTAGTGATGAAAAAAAGGAAAAAAAGGCAACTGAAAAGCCGTCCTTTAGCTGACATTCAGATAGAATTGATCGAGGGATCTGCTGTCAAAGCAACAGCTCTCAGTCAAAAATAGCCCTTTGGAAAAAAACCTCTGGTGTTATTTGTATCGCGTGTACAACACAATGCCCCTTAGTGAGAGCAGGGCATCAGAGACCAATATTAAAAAGAGATCAGTGAAAGTGCCGTGTGGAAAATTAATCGTGTGCTTCTCTACAAGCTACCAGCATTGCTGTGACTGCTTCCAGCTAGCAAGTTCACTGATGTGCAACAAGGCATCGCTCTAGAAAGAACGAGCGGGGTCAGACTCTTTAGAAACTCTCACAGTTCTGAGGGACAATACAACCAAAATCTAGGCTGCTCCAAACCTTTCTCATGGTGTAACTTTGACCATAGTCCTAGTCCTGCAAGCTCACAACCATCTTAGTATATCGTCTGGTGCAAGTAAAAGGCACTGCCACGGGCACATTCATTGAGCAAAGCACATGCTTCCATTAGAAATGATGGAAAATGTTTTATTTCTGTGTAACAATGTTTTTTCCAAATGGAAAATCTGAAAGCTGAAAAATGTTGGTTGATATTTTTAGGAAAGTGAGGAAATTACTTAAAATCCACGAGTACTGACATATTTAAGGAGTGGCCAGTTTCAGCAAACTTAAGTGTTTTTCTCTGAACATTCAACTTTTGCTCAGAGCTTTTAGGATAAGATTTACCTCATCCACCCTTAAGGTGACCTGTAAAACAGGTGAAATAAACTACACTATAAGAATACTTGTCTTTTGGCCCATTAGAGGGATTTAAGGTAACTAGCTCAGATGCAGCTGTTTATCCTGCAGCTGGTTAAAGCATGGGGAGACAAAACCTACCCTTTGGTTTAAGACAGATGGAATTCAGTGGTCCCTACAGGTCTATAACACATAGGCTAGTTTTGTATGACATCTTATAGTCAACCATCTTTTGGAAGATGCTAAAGATATACCCTATTTTAAACACAAATATAGACTGTTTTTCTGCATACAGGAGTGGTTGCAGTTTTCAGGCTCAGAAAAAAAAAAGTGACAGTGAAGTCATTAGTTTTGGGAATTTGTAATAATAGAAATAACAATTCTTTCTCTCCTTTCCCACCACATTCCAAGGCGCAGATTTGGTCCAAAAATTTTTCAGTAATTCCCTCACAGCCTGTGTATTTCACATGTGCTCAGGTGTCTTTTTCGCATTTATCCTCTGAGCCCTTTCACCTGAACCCAAAGACTTCCACATGCTACCCTGGCGCTGGCACTCAGCCCCTCCAGCTGATGTTATACATAGGGGCTCATTGCTTTATACTCAGTGAAATGAGGGAAGAGAAGGAAAGTGAGACAGAGCACTCCGGAAATCAAACTAATAATGTATCTATCAGTATTTGTAATGAAAGGACTTTTTAAAAATTATTTATCTGCAGCAGCTGAATCTCACAGTAGCCTTGCTGGCAAATCGGAGAAGTATTTCTTACTAATAATAAAAAAAAAAAGCACAAGTAATATGATCACATCTATCTTGGTATCCTATTTAGGGAGACTGAATCTTTAATTATGGGTCTCTTTCTGACTTTGCCATTCACTAGCACTACTCAGAAGTATTTCTGCTGAAGTCAATGGAAAGGGCTGAGGTAGTACAGGGGTGAGGAAAAACCTCAGGCATCCCCCATGCAATGAAAGTTTTCTGAATGCTTACCTCTTAGTAACAGTGTCTTCATCCTCCAAAAATCATATTCTGACCCAGTATTCCCCATGGTCCCTCTAATCTACTTACACTCTTGTTTGGGCTTTTAATTAAAGATAGTGGAGAAGACCCATCCCTCCTGTGGTCCTATTATCTGTCATGTCTGCTGAAACTGCACAGCCAAGATTTCATTTTAATTTATTTTTGAAGTAGAAAAACTTAACTAGCACAATTAGAAATAAAAATTAAGTTTTTATTATATCTGGGATACAGCAAACATCCTAAGAAGAATGTCTGTGTGTCCACCTAAAAACCCCGTATTTATGGTGTGTTTTTTTTAACCTTCCTCTTTTCTATTCAGTATATGGAAGAAAATAAACTCTACACATTTCCAGTAATTACAGTGCAAGTAAATCTGGGATTGGACTGGGTTAATTCTTAGAGGTTCTGGCTACACTGTTCCAGCAGGATTAATCGAAAGGGTTTTGTTTTTTTGATGCAGAGGGCTAGGGCACTAACATATTATTAATTAGAAGTAAATCTGTCCCTTGGGGGACTACATGCACTGCCTGCATTTTTTACTCGTATTTTGCTTTAAGACAAATGATGGCTATTTTCCCCCTTTCAGTTTCTCAGTTGCTTCCTTATTTCACTGTAATCCTTTTGTTTTGCTTTGGGAAGAACAGTTGGATAACAGAGATAGTATGCAGAGGATTGATTTTTTTCAATCTGTTGACTGAACTGGAAAACATTCAATAAGTTTCTTTGGTGTCTAGCTCATGTTTTGTTCATTTAGGGAGAGTTACTGTTATTTTCCTATTTTACTCTTTAAAACGGCAAAACATTTATACAGGAAAAAAAGCCATTTGTAGAGAAAAGTTTTTTCAACAACAAAAACCCCTACCAAAACCTTGGATGAACTACTGTATCTTCATCATTCCTCACCTGAGATTGTTGACTTGATTTCAGAAACCCCATGATTGGTTTGCTCGACCTGAACATCCAGTTGTTTCGGAACTTTTTTTATTGTTCAATAAAATTGCACCCAGAAGGGATGCTGAGGCTGAGTGAAAGTAATAAAAGAAAACCTTGCAGTTGCACAGGATTCCTTTCACATTCAAAGAAGTTGTTTGCCTTTGCTGCAAGGATATTATTAATGAGAACAAGAAGTATTCTTCCACTTGAAGTCCTCACTAGAAGGTCTCAGGTCTAACACACAGTTTTCCAGGCTCATGAAATGAGACTTCTTCCCATTTAGCTAGACTGGACCAGTGCTTAAACATGTGAAAAGTTAGTGGCTGATTTTTTTCTTTCCTCCACATTTATGCTGTGAAGGGGCATGATTGTTTGCCTGTTCAAGAATCTGTACCTTGGTTCTTGTTTGGTGTGATTTCTTACCTTTAGAGGATATTCTGGTTACTTAAGTTACATAGTTTTGCAGCAGGCACTTTCAAATTCCATAAGTTTATGGAGTTCTAACGTAATTTTCTGAAAATAGAGTCTAGGTCTCTATTTTGAGAAATAGGTCTTGTTCTGCTCACTGAACACTTCCCAGTACTGCAGCTCTTCAGCCAATGAAACACGGTAATGACAGTTTATTATCTCCCAGGAGAAGGGAGATATATTTTGCAGGGACATGCACATCTCTCAGTCATGATGAACTTTGTTATCTGTACATTGCACTGATGCCAGATTTTCCCAGTGACAGTTTTTCATGTGTTAACCAGGCAGTTTCTAGAGAGCATGAAACCTGTGTGGAGATGACAGTCTGATAGAGTGTAGAAATTCACTTTATCCTTCATCTTCTACTTTCCACTCTTTATTCTTCCTTCCATATATTGCATTTTTTTAGATTCCTTTAAAAACTTCTTCCCTGAGACATCCTCAAATTTGAGCTGTCCATGAGTAGGGGTTGGCCAGGCTACAGATATATTGAACTGCACATCTACGCTATTTATGCCTCTGAAGCTGGAGGCTTGGTTTGTGGAAAAGGATGTGGAAAACGGTCTAACCTGGGAAAACAAAGGTGGGAGTAACAAAGTAAGTGATCCCAAAGAGGTCCTAGATGCTGCCGCATGGGCTAGAGAGGTAGGAAGGAAATATTCAGTTTTAGAGGACATGGATCTGTTGGGAGACAAATGCAGATGGACGGCAAATGTTACAAACCCATGTTTTTCCCCTGTACCTGTATGAGCAGGCACTTGCCACTGATATGTGTTACAGCAAGAAGGCTCACATGGAAAATAAGAGGGATTCTTTAATTCCCTATTTCTTTTTCTGAATTTTTTTTTGCCAGTTTTAGCTGTTCTTTTTTTCTAGTCCCAATGGCTCCCTAAGCAGATTTTAAGGTATCAGCAGACGTCTGACTGTGCTTATGTCTTCCCTAATGAGCCCATTGATTTTATAATCCAGAAAACAGCATCTCTTCCGTTTTCTGCTATTGTAATGCACTGAAGAGTTTATCTGTGCAGTAACACACCTAATCATGTAAAAAGAAACTGCTGTGTTCAAAGTAACTTTTCAGGTAGTGGGCCTGTTTTCCCTATGAACGTCTTATTGCTCTGGGCGTCCCTGCACTCATGCTTAACTTCTAGACCCTGACATGGTAATTATCTAAGGCTTTTTAAAACCTTCTGACTTTCTCCCATCACCAGCTGGGGCCTTGATGCAGGCACTGTGCCAGCCAAAGCATTGCAATTCACTTTCTGTGATTCACTGCTTATTGTTAGGAGGACCTACAAGTTTTAAATTAATGGACCCTCTTTGAGTCCCATGAATTATATATACATATGTACAAATACCAGTGGGAATCAATGATCTTCAAGGTCTTTTCTGACCTAAGTGATTCCATGATTCTATAGTATATGTGATGGTTGAAGCACAACTAACGAGAATGCTAACAAAAAAAAAAAGGTCAAGAACTTCAGCCAAAAATTGGGTAAACTCTGGCTTAAAACTGAGCATATCCTGGGTATTACATTGAGACAGCTGCTCCTGACTCTCTGGAGTCATGAAAGCTATGCAGAAATGAAGCATGAACTGAAAAACTCCTGCAGAGATGTTCAAACAAGTCTGTCCTATCATCCTGTGCTCAGTGCTCCCATTCAGCATGTGAGGCAGCCTTGAAATACCAAAAAATGGGCCTTCTGTCAAAATGAGGGATGAAATTGTTTGCTAGTTGTAACCCCCATCACTAATTTATACTTGGTGAATCCTAGGATGTTATTCAGTATTCTTTCTGTGCCATAGACTGAAGTCTTGGGGGATCTGAGAATGTCTGCCTGGTATAATCACTGGGGAGAAGCTGGGTGAGGCTCTGCAGCTGGTTTGTAATTACTGCTGATGCTGTTTCACCTGATGGCTTCAGCTGCGGGGGTGCCCCTGCGGCTCTGGCACTCTGTAGGGAGTGAGGCTGGGACAAGACTATGGTGCCTGTGGGTCACTGGAGAAGGCACCCTCAGCTGAAATGAAGCAAAGCCCTGGCTTCCTGAGGATCACAGCACAGGTCAGTGATGGAACCAAGGCTGAGAGCTGAACCAGCAGGCTGTGACAGTAAGCTTCAGCAAGCAGCCCAAAATAGCTGTAGGGTATGTCCAGGGAACAAGGAGAGGATGGACTCCACCTCAAAGTCCTTAATTTCTATTTTAAAAAATGTGTACCTATAAATGCTACATTTTTAAAATTACCCTTTTTGAATAATTTTGTTATTATATAGCGTTTTTTGTCTGGTTTTCTTCATTCATACTCAGTCTGAACACGATTTAAAAAAGCTACCTTGGAGAACATTTCTTCCACAGACCTTTTTCCATATCCCCTTCAGCTGGAATAAACCTGCTGGTGTGGCCATGCCATGCTGCTCAGCATGGGATCTCTTCCATCACGTCAAATGCCCCTCGGGCTAAGTCATGCTGGTGGAATTCAGCTCTCCTACCACAGCTGCTCAGCTGCCCCTTGTCTGCATGTCATCAGGAGCTCCCTGATGGCTGTGGAGTATCTGTGTGCTTTTAAATTAGAGCTGCCCATTTGCTTCCACTTTGCAAGGTGTTTGCCAGTCTTTCTTCACCCTTGCCAGGCAGACAGAGTTATGACACTTTTCACTGTCAGAAGCAGACTTCGATTTTAGATCTACAGAGAAGAAGGGAAGCCATAAAGAAATCCCTACCATAATTCAGGGGACTGAATGAATTCATGATGAATCCATAGCTGTCTTCAGGTTAAATCAAAATAATGAAAGATAAACTAAAAAATGAGAATATTTAATTCGTCACTTTCAAATTTCAATGCTTTAACCTTTCATTTTAGAATGACTATCTATTTCCAGAGGTACTTCAAGGTTATTTAAATAATACTTTTAAAGTGCAAAAAGGATTGAACCCAAATGTGTAGAAAAAATATCAATTTGTCAAAACATTTCCCAAGTAGTAATTTCAGGTTGACCTCAAGTCACTTTCCTCCATTAACAGTTGGATTTTAGGTTGACTGAAAAACAAGCTGAAAGTCCACCATCATATATTGACCACCATATCCACCACAGATATTGACACAAAAAGAAAGAAGACACAATAATTTGTCTGTTCCATACAGCTGTGAAGCTTCAAGCCAGCTCTCCTCTGCCTTTTGTATCGCCGTATCTCCTTCCATTGGATTCAACACTTGTAAGAAGAACTTGTGAAATGTAAAGGATTGATGAAATATAGCAAAGCACCAGTATGAAAGTGCAAAAATTGGTAAGTTCAGCCAAGTTCTACTCAATGACACTTTTGCCCACTTTTTTTCCAAGATACACGATAAGACTTTGTTCTTTCAAATTTTGAAAGGACACCTGGCTCTGTATATTTGCATTTGCTCAAGAGTATTTGGTGTTTTGTCTTTTTTTTTTATGAAATTTCCTTTAGCTGTCTAAAGAGCAGAAATATGATCAAGTAATAGGGGAACTCATTATATGGAATACAGTCAAGAACTGTGTCAAGGACTGTGTCCTCAGATGGAGGCACAGTCAAGGTGAGCAACTTACACCTATGGGTGATGGTTCTGGTCAGACTCCTGTCTCCATTGCTTCTGGGTCCTAGGCATGTTTATGAACTTCACTCTATAAAAGGTAACACACTCTTCCTCCTCCAGCCAATATCCTGGTTTCTGCCTCATCTGCCCTTTCCTCTGTCTCTTGCAGAAGGCATGTAAGTTGAATTATGTGCTCATATTGCTCTTATTGAACGCCTGTAATTCTGAATGCAAATGGCACTCTTTATACATGAACAGGACTAAATTCACTGGATAAATTATTCACAACAGATAATTCAACCTGCTCTCGTGGGAGAATGCAATGAATGTCTGATGATGTTTAAAAAAAAAAAAAAGCCACAACTAATTTTTCTAACCAGTGAAGTCAATGGCAAAACCTTTTACTGACTTCAAAGGGAACCCCATGACAGTGGGCCCACACACAACTTCTATTCAGTGGTACTCACTTGTATTTAGTGCTTAAGCCCAGACAAGCGTTTATGATTTGAGAGTCCAGACTAACGCTGTATGGCAGAGCTGGGCTGCCAGGGCACAGGCAACATATTACAACTATGGGTGAAAGCAGGTCTGCTCCGCAGCTGTGGTGCAGAGCACTGACCCAAGCCAAAGTAACCCTGCTGAGAGAGAGAGAGGGTAGAGGTAGAGTTTAGGAAGTTTGGAGCCCAGGGCAGGTTGATTTGGACAGCGTTGTCTAGTTTGGAGAAAAAGAGACTAAGAGGTGACCTCATTGCTCTCCACAGCTTCCTGAGAAGGTAAAGTGGAGAGGAAGTGTTGAGCTCTTCTCCTTGGTATCCAGTGACAGGATGTGTGGGAATGATTCAAAGCTTTGCCAGGGGAGTTTCAGACTGTAGATGAAGGAGTTCTTTACCAAAAGGATGGTCAAACAGGGGAACAGGCTTCCTAGAGAGGTGGTAGATGCTCCAAGCCTGTCAGTGTTTAAGAGGCATTTGGACAATGCCCCTAACAACATGCTTTAACTTTTGGTCAGCTCTGAAGTGGTCAGACAGTTGGACTATATGTTTGTTGGAGGTCCCTTCCAACTGAATTATTCTATTCTATTCTATTCTATTCTATTCTATTCTATTCTATTCTATTCTATTCTATTCTATTCTATTCTATT
>JAWWES010000001.1:44710402-44753264 GCA_035583135.1 Lophotriccus pileatus | reverse complement strand
TCTATTCTATTCTATTCTATTCTATTCTATTCTATTCTATTCCATTCCATTCCATTCCATTCCATTCCATTCTATTCCATTCCATTCCATTCCTATTCTGTTCACAGCTGGGATAGATTTGCAGCCAGTGTGGATCTTGTGATCAGGGTGACACCAGCCACCCTGGACTGCTGGCCATCATCCCTGGCGATTCACCATGGGCATTATTTGGGTGCCATGACTGTGCAGTGGATACAAGGTCTGGGAAAAGGTTTGCGTGGGGACTGCCACCGCCCTTCTCCTCCATGGCAGGGGAGGCGAGTGAGGTGAGGGCTGGGCTGTGCCCCAGTTTGTACCACTGCTCCCCTCTGGCCGTCGGCCGTGGGGACACGCGGCCTGGGGAGAAACAGGGACACAGGGATGGCCCGAGCCGGCCTGGTGAGGTGGGAGATGGGGAAGCAAGGGGAGGGGGGTGAACTTGGCATCCTTTGCCTCTGTCCCCGGGGTATTTACGTCCGGGTTCGGTCTGGGTGTCCCATGTTCCCTGTCACCACTCACAGCCCCACCGGCCGCTTTTTCTCTCGGCGCTGCGGTTGCTTCGTTGCCCCCCAGAAGCGCACGGCCTCAGTCACGCAACGCCCGCGGTCCGGGGCGCGCAGCGGCTGTGCCGGGAGAGCACAGCGGCGATGCAAAACGCTCTCATAAATAAAAGCTGAGCCCTGCCCGCCCGGGCGCGGCACCTTCCCGGGGCACCCGCGAGCCCGGCCGGGCGAGGGAGAGGCGGCGTGAGGCGGTGGGCAGGGGCCGCATTATGTAAGGCCCGCGGGGCGGGCGCGGCGGGGGCGCTGCCGGCGGTGCTGCGGCGGCGCAGGTCGGCGCGGCTCGGCTCGGAGCGGGCGGCGGCGGGCGCCTGGAGCGGGCCCGCGGCGGCGGAGGGAAAGCGGCTTATCCCCCCTCTCTCCCGCCTCCCGGTTGCCATGGAGACGGGCGGGCGGCGGCGGCGGCGGCGGCGGGGCTGTCAGTGAGGGATCGCACCGCGCTCCGCGGCGGAGGGGAAGCCGCGGCGGCGGCGGCAGCGGCAGAGGCAGACATGGACTCGCAGTGCGACTGTGCCGAGCCCCCGGCCACCGAGCAGCCGTCGGGGAGGATTAACAAAACCGCCTTCAAGCTGTTCAGGAGGAGGAAGTCCGGGGGCACCATGCCGAGCATCTTCGGGGTGCGGAGCAGAGGCGGGGAGGGGAAGGGCGCCGGCAAGCCGGGGATGGTGCGGAGCCGGACGCACGACGGCTTGGCCGAGGCCGTGCTGGAGAGCAGCAAGAAGGAGGAACCGGTCGGCGGCGACCCGCAAAGCCGGGAGGCGCAGGAGCGGCCGGCCGGCAGCCTCGGCGGCCCCGCCGGCCCCGCCGCCAGCGCGGTGGCCAAGTCGCACAGCTTCTTCTCGCTGCTGAGGAAGAACGGCAGGCAGGCGGAGGGCGCGGAGCCCCGCGCTGGCGGCAGACAAAAGAAGGGGCTGAAGGGGATCTTCAGCAGCATGCGGTGGCACAAAAAGGACAAAATCGGCAAGGAGGAGAGGGGGGAAACCTCGGACATCCCGTCCGGCCTTATCATGCCGGGGTCCCTGACCGCCAGCCTGGAGTGCATCAAGGAGGAGACGCCGAAACCTTTGTCTGAGCCCCCGAAACCTTTGTCTGAGCCCCCGAACGGCGCGGGAGACGCGGGGCCGGAGCCGCCGCGGGAGAAGCGCAGCGGCGAGGCGCCCGCCGCGGCCGAGGAGCCCGAAGCAGGCGGCGGGGAGCCCCGGGCCAGCAGCCCCCCGCCCCGGGAGGAACCGGCCCCCGCCGCCGCCGTGCGGCGACTCGAGGAGCTCAGCCGCGAGCGACCGGAGCCGGGCGCCGGAGAGGTTGGGACTGCGAAGGATGCGGCGATAACAGGTGAAATTCCAATAACGACTATCCCCCCTGTTGAACCTCACTGTGATAGCGGTCAAGAGATGGCAGCCGCCCCTGACCCTTCCTCTGTTGATCCACCCTCAGAGCAATCGATTGATCGTATTTGTTTGATGTTTGCTGACGTGACTTCACTGAAAAGCTTTGACTCTCTTACAGGCTGCGGAGATATTATTGCGGACCACGAGGAGGATGTGGGCGGCGGGAGTGGCGTCTGCGAGAAGAGCACCCCCGTGGCCAGCAAGCTGGGTGCCACGAAGAAGCACCCCACCATGGTGGCCTACCAGGGAGGAGGGGAGGAGATGGCCAGCCCGGACCAGGTGGATGACACCTGCCTGCAGGATTTCTGGGATATGCTGTCACAGAAAGATGAGACTCAGGCAGAAGGAGGAGGAATTGGAGGAGGGATGAAGAAGCCCGAGGAGCTGAAGGAAAATCGAGGTACTGAAGGGGCCCCGAATAGGGTGGTGGTGAAGCGTGGTGGTCTCCACCAGATTGCCATACACGTCAACCACAAAGAGGAGCAGAAGGGAAGAGAGAAGGAGCAACACGAAGGCATCCCAAACAGTGACGAGGGTTACTGGGATTCCACCACCCCGGGTCCTGAGGAAGATGGTTCCACAAGCATCCAGAAGGAAACCATTCCCAGGGACAGCTACAGCGGGGATGCTCTCTACGACCTCTATGCCGAGCCGGATGAGAACCCACCAGTGGGGCCTACGAACGAAGAAGTCACCAGCGTGCCACGGTCCAAGCCCGTGTCGCCAATAACGACCACGAGCTCACTGAAAACACCCTCAAGCACAGTGAAGGACTCCAAGATACCCATCAGCATTAAACACCTCTCCTCGCATCCTGCCAGCCATGGAGCAGATGCCAGTAACAGCCATCATGTGGCCCACCATCACCTGGCCAAGAGCGAGATGCCCAGAACAAAAATCCCCGTCTCTAAAGTACTGGTACGCCGGGTCAGTAACAGGGGCGTAGCAGGGACAACAGTGAAAGCTGCCACATACCAGGACAGTGCCAAAAAGTAGTTGAGTAACAGGTGGAGACAAAGACAGACGAGGTCAATGTGTGAAAGTCTGCATAAGGGACCACAGATAATGACTTAGTTTTGCATCACCTGCAGAAAGGCACCTAAAAGGCTTCCTTCACTGTACTCCGTGGGCCTGCACTTCTGAATCTCTTCTTACTAGACTGTTTGGCTGAATATAAAAAGTCGACTTCTTTTTGAGCACTTTTTTTTACATTTGTATCTTTTTTCTGCAACACTGAACTCTGGGGAGGTTCATTTTTACACACCTTTCTGGATGCAGGACTTGGATTATGAGCCTAAGTGACCATCCTTCCTCATGCAAAGCGGTATCATGAGTTCTTCAAAGGACCAAAATTACAAAAAGGAGCAACATGAGAGGTTCTTCAATACACTTATGTTTTAATCATTTCTGGGGGAAGAGTGAAGGGTGGGTGCCTGGCTCTGAAAGTGATGTTTGCTCTACGAGATGTTGGAAAAAAATACCAAGCAAAAAACAACCAACCTAACAGGTATTTTACCTGCTGTAGGAACGAGAGCACTGCTCAGCAGCAGACTTGATTGACTTGTGTACAGGAGCTAACTAAGGAGGTTAGGTGGACTTGTCTAACAGGAAAACATATTTTCGTTTGTCTGTCTCTCTGGTTGGTTTTGATCTGGTCTAATGTAAATGGGTAACAGAGACACCTGACGTAGATTCAGATGTTTACATCAATACTTGTCAGATAATGCATACAATCAGGTTTCAGGGAAACATTTTACTAAATGCCAATATACACACACTGTCCACATTTATACAATAACTTTCTCACCATGTGTAAATATATACATGTTTTAGCAGATTTACTCAATGCTACAGATTTTTTATGAAAAAAAAAAGTCACCCGTCCTTATTATCTAGAGTTTAAGCAAAAGTTAGTTTTTATAGGTAGATAATTTTACAGTTCTAAAATGATAGAACTTTGTGTAAGTACCTTAAATTAGAGCAAAACTCTGGTTTGTATGGGCTCATGCATCCCCAGATAAGTAAGTCTGAAGTGCTGATTTTATCCTAGTGGCACATTCCATGGCTCAGAGCTAAGGTTCTGACAGCACTGCCACTGCAAACCTCTATTTTCAGGGGTTTAGACAAAGTTGCTCTGGGCTTAAACCTTACAGAGAAGGAACCCAGCAAAGAAATGTGTTTTTTAAGTATTATTTTTTAAAATATATAAAATTAGTTTTTGACTATTTAAAGAAAGTTTGGGTTCTCATTGCTTTTTATTTTCATTCTTAATAATGTCAGAATAATTTTACTTTAAGAGAGAGAAAAAAATATGGTAAGCTAGTGGTACATAAAATGGTATGATGAGCTTGTATCTTATGAGAAATGTATTAATGGCCAGGACATTTTTAAATAGTGGCTACTGTACGTGGGCATTGGCAACATTTTAAAGAAATTTAATGGGGTTTTAATGTGCCTGAGGACATATTTTTATGATACACTGAAAAAGCTCCAAAATTCACTGAAGTTTAAAGGTAAATGTTATGTATTTACAAAATATTTTGATATAAGTATTTAATCATCAGACCACATTTAATATAAAATATATGCTCCAGTGTATCTAAAAAATAATATACATTTTAAAAATATACATCTATATTATGCAGAGAATCCTAAATTCACGTCATTGAAGCTAATGGGTCTGATCTTACATAGCAGTTGGTTTTATTGTCTCTTAAATTGAAAGAAAAAAGGGAAATAAATATACAGAATATACATTTGAAGAATATTAAGGTTATAGGCAAACCATAAAAAGCCAAGAAATACCATAATAAGAATTGTATATATGTATATGTGTGGTTCATGGTTCACTGGGGAAATGACCTTAGAGTCACAAAGATAAAATTGGCATCTAGTCCTGAAATTACTGCAGGATTTAATATCGAGTCGCAACATGCCAGTGAAAGTGTTAGTTTTTCCTGACCAATCCCTGTTTTCATGGTTTGAGAAAGAACCTTAATACACTTCAAAGAAGACTATTTTACGTTTCCTTTCTAACGTGTACGCGTGTGGTTCCCTATATGCCTCCCCACACAGACGTGTTGTACATATGCATGTGTAGTCACACGCACCTCCTCCCAGGGTACGTGCACCACACTCATGTGAGCACAGCCATGCGTGCCCGCTCCCACGCGCAGGCTCAGGGGATCTGTCTCCAAACGTGCTGGTGATGGTTTCCTTCGCCTGAGAAAGGGGTTTGCATTTGGCCTGACTCTGCTTGTGCATTTTAGAAAGTTAAAGCTGAAATACCCTCAAAAGGATGTATGTACAGAACATGGAATACTGTCCTGCTCCTCAGCCCTAAACCTAACATTCCTTTTTACTGTTCTTTGGTTTTTGCTTGACTGTAAGGGACACATCTTTCCTTGCATGACAACTCTGCAGAAAAATCCTAGTTCCCCATTTTGTTCTAATGGCAAATTGAGCTGAAAGATTCTATAGGGTACTGGAAGTTGAGAGGGAGAGAGGATGTGGGGGTAGTACCATAAAAATTGGAAGCACTGAATACAGGTAGTAGGAGTGGTGCATCTTTAAAACCACTAGGAGATACCAGCTGTCATCTGTACAGGACTTGTGTGTGGCAAATTATTCATCATACGTGTTTTTTGTTTGCATTGTGGCATGTCTGTATTGAGAAACCAATAGAGTGACACTAGACTAACTCCCTCTCACGTAACCATTAACACGAATCATCATTAAAATGCTTTGTCTTCCCTTCATTTTTCTATCTGTCCTTTGTTTTCTGCCATGTTTTTCCTCCACCCTCTGCATGCTGGCGGGCGGCTTCCCCCTTGGTGCTAACCCCTGGAGCAAGGAGCCCTGGGCTGGCAGTCGAGCGTGGGTGGGAGGGTGGCCGCCCTGCCTGCCGACGCCAGGTGCTCCCCAGTCACTCTCTCAAGCTTTCTATTGCATACCCAGTGTAAGTACATTTTGCAAATCTCTTGGTGGTTTGTTTGGCTGCTTGCTATGTACATATTTTAAGGACAATCATATCCTTAAAAGGAAAACAGGAAAGTAGCTTGTAGTAGGGCGTCAGTATTTTGAATCATTGCGGCATACTGACGTTGATTCAGGGTAATGGTTGTGTGAGAGTAAAGACACGATTTAATGTTCAAATTAACTTTGTATTTATAAAACTCACTTTTGTCTTTAAGCCATTTATGTTCTGTATTTCAAAAGGTAATAGAAAATCTAGTATTTACTAGGGCTTTCAATTTTCACACAAAGATGTTTGTATAACTCCACACAATGCCTAAAACAATCATTGGAAGGAGGTTCAAAGGCTTTCTTTAGACCTATATTTAATTCCTGAAAAATCCCCGTAAAGTACTGTGAGATGCCTAAGAACAAACAGTTAATGGCTTCCTGGATTTAAAGGCTGAGACAAAAAGAGGCAATAGTCCTGAGGCATTCTGTTGTGGCTTGCATTCTTATTTATGTTACCCTGTTCAAGCATTTATTTTCCTTGGCTTTGGTAGATATTGAGGTAGAAATGGTGTTCTGAGTCCCAAAGATCACATTCCCAATGCTGTCGTTGTTTTGATTTTCTTAAATGATACTTTTTAAAATTTGTTTTATTTGTTATTTGGTGGTCTGAATGATGCTTTGTAATTAACAGCTGTATGCCATTCATAAAGGATTTTATAGATCAGGACTCAGTATTTAGTTATGTGTACTCTTTGCACTTTCAGGTCCCTACTGGTAAATTTTATATATTCTTAGGATTTTTCTATATATTGCATAGCGTTTTATAGCTAGCTACAGTGATTTCAGTGGTATACATTCCTGTCCTTTATATCAGCACAAAAGATTTCCCTTCGGTAGCATGAAATGATGTTTTTGTGGACTTCTTTTGTCATGATAGGAGCTAAGTTTCCTGTACTATATGTGTGGCCTGAAACAGACATAAAAGGTCTTATTTTCCATGTAGTGCATATGCATTTTGCTCTTGCCAGTAATAGGACTCAAACACATGTAGTAGATTTCAGAAGAAATTCTATGACTAAAATAAGAAAAATCTACGTCTTATTCCATCAGTCACCAGCATTTTCTTCATCCACTGTGAATATCCTTCGCTACCGTCATTCAGGGTAGTAGAGGACTGAATTTTAAAAATTACATGCGTAGATGTACACTATGAAAATTAATTCACTGATTATTTTTTAATGAATCTTACTAAATTATTTATCTAAGCTAAGTGAATATTGCACCAAAGTCTTAAAACATCTGATACAGATGGCATTTTCAGTAAGATGCTATGAGTGCAGATGAGCCAAATTAACAGGCTTTGCTTAGCAAAGCAAAACCTTGTTGTTTCTTAAATTTTTAGTACTGACTGAGCTTGCACATCAAAGGGAGCCATTGATTCTGCGGCATGGCCATGCACCGAGGTTTTTCTTTTCCCTGCTCTAATGGACTACTTTTGGAAAAGGCTTTTGAGCAAGATAATGGTACAAAAGAGACAGATCACAGTAATAATAGCCACTTACAAGACAGATGGTTATCCAACAGCCACAACGGGGGACTCTAGGCAAGGTGGCCTGAAAAACGTGTTTTCATAGCTACTGATATGAAAGGCTGAGGCTTCTGTCTTGGAAAAACAAATTGACACCAACTCAAAGACGCTGCAGAAATGTGTCTTGGCAGAGTTTACACTTGACAGCTTCTGCAGGGTTTGGTTTTGTGTTTTATTTTGGCTTTTCCTTTTTTTTTCACCCCTTCGTTTATGCTTCCATTATAATGACATAACCCCACGTGTCCCAGCAGAACCGCACAACAACTGACTCTTCTGAAATTCAGTGCTGAGAATACATTGTCAGCTGTCTTCAGTGGCCTGGATCTGGTTCCTGCTGAACATCCTCCCTTCCACTGAGGGATGGGAGGGATGGGATGACAGGATTCTCCTGTCATGAGTCCACGTGCTGTTTACTGTGAGCAGGAGGTATCTCAATCTGTCTTGCTGTTTGTGTTCAGAGGACAGTTTATTTTTAATTTGACTCAGAATTTTTTTAGTTCATTAGTTCACATCTTGTCTTCCTTGTGAGCATCTCAGCTAGCAACAGTCAGCACTGAGGTGGTGTTTCCTAGGTCCGTTTCATGTAGAGAGAAATAGAAGAACTTGTCATATGCAAAGGAATAATAGCTATAACTACTTGAGCCACATCGTGTGGGTCTTTATTCCTGCAAAAGCAGGTTGTTAAAGCTCTTCTTGCCTTAGAAGGCTTCTCCATCTAAAACAGTGAATAACATTGCCTAGAACCCTTTATTTTTTTTTCCTTCTATGTCTCTCTTTCCTTTTCAGCCATACTGCAGTTGCTTGGGAAACTGAGATTTTTGATCTAACCTTCCAGCACTAGAAAAGAGAAGCTGCTGTCAGTGTGTTCTTCAGGAGATCTTTGCTTCTACTTCTTGGTCTTGAAAAAAATTAAATCCCCCTCAGAATAAGCTGCAAAAATATTTAAAATGGAGATCTCTGCTATGTGATCTCACATGCATGGGTGAGGATGTTGAGTGATATTTTGCATAGCATGGAATACATCCCTCCACTTTCCTGTTGTGTACAATTTAGCAAATCTGTCAGGGAAGCATGTCACTCTTGTAGGAAAGCCCAGAAGCTGTTTGTTATGGAGTTTGTGCCCGGATTTTCTTTATCTTTGATAAGAATTGCTTTCCTTTTTCCTTTCTGTACGTACTTAAAATAAAGAGAGCCAAAGTTGTAGTGGAGAGAGAAAAGGTTGTGTACCTCATAGGGCAAGGAGATTCAACTGCTAGTTTGAAAGGCTTCTTGTAGCAATGGCTAAAAGAAGAAGATTGCTTTGCCTACTTTGACATCACTCCAAGCAATGGTCTGCAATAAAAGCTAATCCAGCTAAGGCCACAAAGTTAGAAAACTGGCATTTGCCAACACGACAATCTCTTTCCAGGGTCCAGTTCTGCTGTGGCAAAGCTTCCACTGACTGGGAAAGGTCCTTAATCTCTTAAGGAAATAGGAAGTGTTTCTTAAATAAGTCTTCCCTTTTTTCCCCCCAAATATTAGCATTATTCAGGTGTTTGTGCAGTCTTTTATATTACTGTGGTAGTGTTTTCACTGATCTGAATGCAAAACATGTCTGTCCATTGTTTTTCCATCTTAACAAGCTGTAGTCCTGCACATAATTCCAGTGCTCAGCATGTTTAAATTACAGCTAACACAATCACTGGCTTCCTTAATTTAACTCTTGATGGCAAAAACAGGACTAGATTCTTTTCACAGTTCTAAAACCCCTGCTTATTTTGTTATTGTTCATGTTTTTGATATGGCAACTAATGAAGCCTCCCTTTAACTATTACACAACCACGTTTTAAATATGCTGTTAGGGAGAACAGTATGTAGGGACTGAATGGTAAGATCTTTAACAGATTTTTATTGTTTTGGATGGTGTTACATCAAAACAGTTGTTAAATCAGTATCAGGTTGTTTCCATGGGCTTTTTATGCAGATACATCGGGAGATTTGAACATAATGTACTCATAAAGAAAACTGGCTAAATCTGCTTCGAATTAAGCCTGACCTTGAAATGTTGGTTAATGGCGGCAGATGGGAAGGTGTGTCCTAACTCACCTGCACCCTGTGGACTGGGGGAGCAAGGCACCTCCAGTCACTGGGAGCATTTGCTGTCTGACCCTGCCACGTGGTCCCAGCAGAGAGGTGCAGGGTGTGACCATGTGGAGGTGTCAGCCCAATCGGACAACAACAGGAAAAGCCAGGGTGGTGGTACTGTGCTGGAGTGGGACGGTTGATAGGTGTCTGGGAGATGGGATGAAAGCAAGGGCTGACCTTCTTGTCCTTGTGGAAAGAGAGATTTATATATATGCTCATAAAATCTGTGTCCTTTTTTTTCTTGCACTCGTGCTTGGATTGCTGTGTTACACTGGGTTAGGAGCCAGTGTGAGTCTGGGTGTGCTGAAGCCAGTGCTCTTGCTGATGGACTACAGTATGACTGCTTTCCTCAACACCTGAGCAGTGCCCAGTGTTTTAGTTTATAAAGGCAATTTCAGCATAGAAATGTCCAAAAATCCTCTGCAGCCCAGCACTGATTCATGGCATCTCACTGCTCTTCCATCCTCATTTTTCCAGGAAGATGTGAAGACCCAAGCCCTAGGCAGGGTGGGGAGATCTGGCTGCACCCTTGCAGCCCAAGGACAAGTGGAGAGGGAGTATAGCACACACAGTGCAGCAGCTCTAGCAAGTACTAGGCGTTTGGCTTGATAAAAGCAACATTATCTTGCTTTTCAAACGAGGGAGCAAAACTAAAGCTGTTGCTTTTTTTTTTTTTTTTCTTTTTTTTAACTAAAGTAAATCCTCTGCCGTGGGTGAAATTGTAACAGCTAGACAATATCTTATTCCACCAATATTCTCTCTGAAATCAGTGGATCTATTAGCAGTATCAGTTGTTATTAAGGTTCAGTGAAGATTCCATAATTTGGTGCCATCTGAATTTGACTTGCTCTGTTTGTTAGGAGAATCTGCCTCAGAGAAGTTCTAGTGTTGAAGCTTGTGGTCCTGTTGAAATGGGGGATGAGGTATGAATGTGGTTGGTGGAAAATACAGATTCAGTAAATCCAGTCCTCTATGGCTTCAGCCTTTAATGACAGCCCAACTCTGCTTAAACATCATGGTGTGCATGAGGAAATGGTAGCAGGAACTGCTCCACGCTGCATCAGACAAACTGATGCTCTTGGTGTTTCCTATGTGCTGAAAGGGTCATATGTGTCCTGTTAGAAGTCACTTAGCGTGTTTCTAAAAGACGTGTTATAGCTGACAGATCACTGTTAATTACGATTTTCCCTCGCATTTTTTGTGTCAGCCACCCCCAGTAAGGTAGCATATGACTTATTCAAGGTAATGAGTGAGTAAAGCCAGAACTCTCCTCTCCTCTTATCTAAAAGGTTTGGTAATAATCTGGCTAGTCTCTGTGCACCAACTTTTTCTTAGTGAAAGCTCACAACATTCTGGGGGGGTGTTTTTATAACAGAGACTGTTAAACACACTCTGCTCCTTTCCACTTCTACAAACTTTGATGAGTATGTGTCTCCTCGAATCACTGTATTCTTAATGTATTTACAACCTAACTGATAGCAATAGATGTCTTTCTTCCCTGGCAGTTCACAAGGATATACTAATCAGTGTTTATTATATTTTTAATTCTGTAAATATTTATTTTGGTACTCTGTGTATTTATTGGCACTGATTCTGGTGTTTGCTTATGTGTCATTGTAAATGTTGATGGTTTCAATAGTCTTGCTTCTAATGAATGTAAGGAACTCAGACTAACTGCACTTTTCTTCCATTCAAAAATCTTAACAGTGAAAAATATTCCCACTGTCATGTGTTATAATGAATACAGTTAATAAAACCAGTTGTCACTTTTCATTGATGAATGTGAAGGTTACTTTTTGATGTTTGAGCTAGAGATAGAGCCAATCTATTCAGTGCATTGGAAAATACTAGGCTTTTGAAAGCAAGACATTAGGGAATTATGTTACCAAAATACCATACAAGAGAATATTCGGGCATGTGTGCACTTTGATTTTTATGTAGACATGCCTTTAACAATTATACTAATAACATCATAGAATAAGTAGACTGAATTTGTTACTTAAAGAGGGGCTTTCAGAAATGAGAGTTTTGGTCTTCTAGTCTTCCATTTCATCAGCATGTAGTTTTTGATTGGTTCTGGTTTTTCTTTTCCTTTAAACAACTTAAACAATGAAATGGAGTGAGCTTCATTCTGTTTTTTAAACCAGTTTTGTTTCCTGCTTCTCCCGGTTGGGAAACCAGCAGGGAAGCTGGTTCTCTTGGCACAAATTGACTTTGGTGTGACAGCCAGAAAATGCAGTCTGCTGTAAGCTACATTTCCCACCTTTAAAACTGGAACTTCATTGCTATGACTGTGCAGTGACATTTATTAGAACCTCTGTTTTGCAACTTTCTCTAAATGTCTTGCATTTAGAAGATGCATGAAGTATTTGCATCAGTAGAGTTTTAATTCTTAAGTTTATTTACTTTGCTTAGCTAAGTAGCACCACCTTGCTAAGGGTTCTCCCACGAAAGGTACTGAACCAGCCAGAGTAAGTACTGGAATAAAATCTCCTCAGTACTTTTCAGGCAATAACAAAGCAAAAGGTATGAAAAGCTCATTAATGCTAGTAAGGAGCAGGACACAGTGACACAGTATAAATTGATCCTATGTTCATAAAAATGTAACTCCTCTTCCCAGTAGCTGGAATGAGTCTGAAGTAAGGTTTTCCCAGTGATTTAATGCACAAGCAGTTTTACATTCAGGCCTTCTCAGCCTGTGTCCCATATTGCATGTTCATGTTGTTTATCCTATGCATGTGAAAGCAGAAGAGTTATAGTTTAAATTCTCTGCCACGGAAGATTGCCTAGTGATTACCTTGCTTGTCTCCAAGTATAGCTACTGGGATTCTGGGGAACAAAAGCGTTTCAGTGAAGTGCGGGGCAGATGTACAGCAATGTTACAAATCTTGGTAACTGTAGGTCTGTGTGGTGCAGCTGTTACCACCTTCCACGAAACTAAATAACTAGTAACCTGACAGATCCACTGTGACAGAAAAAAATTGAAAAATCTCTTGAAACCAGACTTGGCCCAAATATTCCTTTTGAAATCAAGACGAAGTTTCAAATATTGAGCTAAAAGTCTCTCCCTAATTCAAACAAAGTCGGTCATTCCTGATGGTACATCTCTATGACTTTCATGGCCACCTTACTGGAAAAGTGTTTGCAATGGGAGTGATGACCCGGAAATCTCTCTGTGACCCATTCATTGAAGACAAATGATGCATCCAAAATCTATCAAGCAACAAAGAGAAGATAATATTCTTGACTCCAAATAATTGGTAAGGAGTGTTGACAAGTCCAATGGACCAGTCAGCTGACCATCAGTGAGTACTAGCCTCATTTTAAATCCTTTCCCTTGAATCATGGTATTTTTCCCTTTCAAAGTGATTGTACAGAAGTTGTTTACTAGGAGCTCACATTGAGCAGACGCCTGCTCCTACCTACCACATTGCACATCTGCTTTCAATTAAAACCATTCCACAGTGCCCTGAGGGGGATGGGAAGGAGGCTCAAAGGTTCTTCAAAGGGTTATTTCAGCAGCCATGGGTGCTGCTATGGCACCTGAGGACCAAAAACCTGCTTCATTTCTAATGACACATCACTCTTTTTGCTCTGCAAAGACCCTTAGCACCTGGATCTGGTATTCACTTAGATCTTGGGAGCAGGAGCTCTCCTGTTCTGACTAATGAAGGAGACTTGTCCTTGAACAATATGTATATTTTTACCCGCATAAGACATGCAAAGAGTCTCTTAAGTACAACTCCCCACCCTGAAGACTAACAAATGACCCATGCTGATCCTGTGTCCTTATGCAAAGTACCTTCACAAAATAGCTCTGTGCAGCACTCCGTGTGAGCGCCAGGTGACAGGTGACCTAGAGCCAAGGGTTGCCATCAGAGAGGGGAGGGAGGGCTTGTGCCTTCTGACAGAGCACTGCCCTGGACCAGGGAGGTCTGAGTTCCTTTTCCACTGCTTCCTTTGCCTGCAAATGCCACATTTTAAAGTTGTATCCACAAAATCAGCTGTACCTAACTGTGGTGTTGCTCAAAACCTGTGGTCTGAGGTTTTATGATAAAATTTTGCTATCACTTAAGCTCTTGCACCGGGCAGGCTCAAAAGCATCTCATGGCTGGATCTGGTCTCCCATGTGTTGTGGTGGGAGTCATGGACAGGCCCTTCCCCTGGCCTCATCAGCCTTCTCTGTTGCTGTCACTTGAAACTCGTAAGTCCCTTGGGCAGAGAAGAGACTTGAGTAAAGATCCTCTGGGTAAAGGTCCTGAATGAGCAGAGGTTGACTGGGTAGAATCACAGAGGTGGTGGGTGAGGCAGTGAAACCTGGGGCAGCCAGAAGCCTTGAGGGCAGCAGTGTCCTCTTTTGCTTCACAGGGAGATAGTTGCCTCCAGGGCACCTACATGGCTCAACAGTGCTTCAAGAACACAGTCAGCTGTAGGCTACCACAGCACGGGAACAAATGGTGCTGAGCTCCTTGCATGGAGCTGGGAACATGCAGGATGACATGCAGAATGCAAAGAAAACAAAAATCATATGACAAAACACTATTTTAAGGACAGAAATTATGCTAAATTTGTATGTCATGTAAAGCAAATCTGTTCCTTTCCTTCCCAGCTCCATTTGTTCACCTGTAAAGATGAATTTTGCAACAAAATACATTTGAATAAATAAAGGCAAGTGCATCTTAGTAAATACGAGTAGTGAAAAACCTTCTTTTGATTATGGTTGTGAGGATGCTGACCACAGTCTAAAGCAGACATGAAAAAATAATCTCTTCTCCTAAAGTATTATGGAGGATCAGAAAATGTTGAAAACAATGACCAGCAGGATTGTTCCAAGTATTTCTTAAGGAAAAATAGAGAGAAGAATTTAGCTAGTCTGGGTCTATCTTTACAATTAGGATATATTACATCTATATCTGTCTTTCTGTGACTTCCTACCTTTCACGTTCTGCATTAATAGATTTTGTTTACTGACAGACAACAAATCATACAAAAATGCAGCACTTATAGTGTAGAAATCACTCCTGCTACTCTTTTGCTTATCAATGTCTTTTTTCCCTCCCTTTTAACTAATTAAGTTTTTGATCCTCCCAATTAGACCATATCCAGTCATTGTCATGCCAGATTTAGGGTCTGATTACGCAGCTGCTGCATCTGAACAGCTTCATTCAAATCAGTAAGAAATATTCCTGTGCAGCAAGTGCAGAAATGGTGCTTGCATCTTTTGCAGAGCTGCCTATTGCTGCTTTCTCAGGGGCTTAAAATATTTACGTTTATCATCACTACATGCTGTTAAATTTGCCTGTGTATTTTTTCCTAGGATCTGATAGAAAAACACCATAAATCTGCATGTTTTATGGAAAAACAGTTGGACGAGATTACACAGTCAAGTTAACTTGTCTGTGCCAGATCTCAATTCTTTCTCAAGATGTAACATGTATTCAGACCGATTTAAAATAAATGACTGCATCAGAAAGCAAAACAGACATCAGAGCACAAGCACAAAGGCAAATGTCAGCCCCTGGCTCCGAAACGACCAGGGTCCTCAATCCAAGCTATGAAACCTTACATTTCTGCCTCAGCGCAGGCAAACACACAGCACTATTTATAGCACAGTGTTTTACTACCCTTCTGGTAGAATAGGCTTCATCGGAGGATTTACATGACTAACCAAAAGCAAAAGCCTTTTGTCCTTCATTTCCATAAGAGAAGGCCAGTGTTAAGCTGGTGTTCTTTGGGCCGAATTACAGAAAATATCAGTTACTAGAAAACCAGATACTAATTCAAAGGCATCTGTTACCATGGCATAGGCCTTCTCTTCCCTCTCCATGTCCCAGATTTAGCACCAATGATGGGAGCTTAGCAAAAGCTCAAAAAGAACAGTTCTTACCTCTGAAAAAAAAATGCATAGTCGAGGAAGACCACATGTTTTCATGGCAACTAAGGAGTAAAGGGTTAAGACCTAGGAGACGGCTCTGAACCAGTAAGCAGCACAAAAGACTCTTAGTAAATCAAGAGCCCAATGTGCTCTCATTTCCCCCCTTGTATCTTCAATTAAACCCTTTGGGCCACAAAGTTACTGCTCCTGCCAAGGACAACAATCAGCAGAGATGATTATTTTAGATTCTGCTACATACCCTGAAGTCTTGTGAAAATGAAAACCAACCTTCCTTTCACTGTCTGATCCAATTTCCAGGGCAGGCCAGGCCCATCAGCTAGTCCCCATCCTTTCGTCTTGCAATGCCAGCTGCAAGCACCCAGGCTCTCCCCTGAGATGCCACTTTCTCACAGATGCCTGCCTATTCCTGCCTTCCAGATGGCAGTGGGATTCTTAACAAGCTCCCCAATTTCTCTATCCCCCTTGGGATTTCATTTTAGTGTTGTCTTGTCACAAATGTTTTTCTCCACTTGGATTATGTGCAGGAGCGCTAGTTACAATGCTTCTTCAAGAGGTTACCAACCTGCAGCTCCCGTGGCCATGTCAGACCTCCCTGCTGCAGAAATGCTCCCATGCAGTGAGGATCACAAATGCTCTGCCGTGGCTCAGCTGCAGAGCAGAGGTAAGGACAACTTTGTTGAGGTTTGTAGGCTGCTTGTATCCTTGTCTTCTTCTGCATCACTGAACTTACTCTTTCCTCCCTAGGGCTTCTCTGCAGGGCTTCTCAAGGCTCCCCAGTGCTGTTACAGGGCTGTTTAACACAGCTCATGAAGGAGAATGTCTGCAGAACAGGGCAGAGATTGGAGTGATTGGCTGTGATATCCTTCACAGAGGTCTTCTGTGACCTTCAGTGTAAAACTACACTCCTTTGCTTTTTCCTCCTCTAAGTGGGGATTGTGAGCCTTCTAGAGAAAAGGTTTCAGGTGGCCAAATTCTTCAAATTTTACCCCATTGCCTGCAAAGCGATTTGAGATGTGGATAGGGACATGTTGCAACAGCATCACTCTCTCATTCTCCCTATCTTGCCCAGACTGACTAGGTGCAGACGTGGCCATAACTGGAATGAAAAAAAGGGAGGGGAAAACCTTCTTTCCTGGTTTGTTTGTTTTGTTTGTTTCTTTTGTTTTTTGGCTGGTTGGTTGGTGGGTTTTTTTTGCATGGGATGGCAGTGGTAAATACTCAGGGGGAGGATTTGGATACTGGGACCAGAGTTATTTAATATCTTCCTTGATGACATAGATGAATGGATTGAATTCACCCTTGGCAAATTGCAGTTGACACCAAGCTGAGTGGTTTTGTTGACATACCTGAAGGACAGGATGCCATCCAGAGGGACCTGGGCAAGCTTGAGAAGTGAGCCCATGGGAACATCATGAGGTTTAGCAAGACCAAGTGCAAGGTGTTGCACCTTGGCTGGGGCAACCCATGGTATCAATACTGGCTGGAGGATGAACAGATCGAGAGTGGCCCTGCTGAGAAGGACTTCAGGGTGCTGGTAGGTGAGAGGTTGGACATGAGCTGGCAATGTGCACTTGCAGACCAGAAAGTCCAGTGCATCCTGGGCTGCATCAAAAGCAGCGTGGCCCGCAGGTCGAGGGAGGGGGTTCTGCTCCTCTACCCCACTCTGGTGAGATCCAACCTGAAATGCTGCACCCAGCTCTGGGGTCCCCAGTACAGGAAGGACATCAACCTGTTGCAGTGAGTCAAGAGGAGGGCCACCAACATGATTAGAGAGATGGAGTACCTCTTCTATGAGTAAAGACTAAGAGAAGTGGGTTTGTTCTGCTTGGAAAAGTGAAGACTTTAGGGTGACTTAATTTTAACCTTCTAGTACCTAAAGGGAGCCTACAAGAAAGATGGAGAGACTATTTACAAGAGCATTTCTGAGTAGTGACAGGACAAGGGGGAATGGCTTCAAACTGAAAAAGAGTGGGTTTAGATTACATATTAGGAAGAAATTCTTTACTGTGAGAGTGGTGAGACACTGGAACAGGTTGCCCAAAGATGTTGTGGATGCCCCATCCCTGGAAGTGTTCAAGGCCAGGTTGGATGGAGCTCTGAGCAACCTGATCTAGTGAAAGATGTCTCATGCATTTACAAAGGATAACATAAAAATTTTTTTAAGGGACATTGGTCTTGAGTCAGAAGGGACGGGGGATGATGCTAACAGGACAGAGCTTTCCTCCTGAGCTGTGGCTTTCACCTTTCCTTCCTGCCCGGGAGGCAGCAGGAGTGCAGGTTATGAAATGGAAGTACTGGGAAACCTAATCTAGGCAATGTTTGTTTCCAAATCACATGGTGCTTCATGCTCTCCTAGTTCTTAACTGGATCCTGTTTGGGTTTATTCTCTGTGTTTCAAGGGTCAGTGTTGGAGAGCTGGATGCTGACACAGCCAGGGCATTGAGCAGCTGTCTCCAGCAGCATCTCAGCGGGGAAAGCTGCTGCCTTAGCTCTCTGGTAAACTGCCCTGTGCCAAGGTCTGCTCATTAGATATTATATCCCATGAGAGACACGTTAGTTAATTTTTTCAAGGTTTTGCTGTGGATTCTATTTCAGTGGCTGGTTTTGGTCCCAGAGCAGCGTCCTGAGGGCTTTTGTATCTGCCTGGGTACAGCCCCTGCCTCAGCGAACCCCCTCATCTTGGGTCTCCTTGGGCTATCCTTTACAGAGCTATGGAATCTCTGAAGAGTTCAGGTGGGAAGCACCTCGGGAAGTCATCTGCTCCAACTCCTTTGCTCAAATGGGGCCACCTAAAGCCAGTTGCCCTGGACCATGTCCAGATGGCTTTTGAGGAGGGAGACTTCCCTGGGCAACCTGTTCCAGTGCTCAGTCACCTACACAGTTAAAAGTGTTTCCTGACACTCAGAGGGAACCTCCCATGTTTCGGTTTGTGCCTTTTGCCTCTGGTCCTCTTGCTGGAAACCACTGAGAAAAGCCTGGCTCTGTCTTCCCTTCAGGTATTTATATATGTTGATGAGATCCCGTAAGCCACCCCGTCTCCTGCCTGAACAAGAGAGATATGTTCTGGAAGAAGTGTCACAGGCACAGCACTGTCAGAGCTACATTTGAGAAATGTCCTGGGGTCAGGACCATCCTTCCTCAGTCCCACGCCATGCTTTGCCTCACAACAGGCAAGCATGAGTGCCTGCCTGGAGCCCAGTGAGCCTGAAGAACTTTTAGGACTATATGCTGTCCCAACAGGATAAGAGGGAACACACAAGCCCTCATGCTGTGTGTGATGGCTTTGGGCTGAGAAATCATGGAGTGGTGATGTGAGGAGTGAAGAGATTTCTTTCTAAGCAGTAGCACCAGCTTGTGCTGGTGCATCATGGTCTGAACGACCTCCATGCAGTTCCTTGCAGTGGGTACAGTGAAGTTGCCACTGCTGGCAGTATATGTGAACACTGCTGCTTTTTTCCAAGTCCCAGTTCACCTTTCTTTTTCGTTTCAGATACTCCCGTGACGATATCGTTTCCTGTATGGAAGGTGAGGCACGAGCCCAGCAAGCCCTAGATTGTGAGCAGCAAATGATTTATTTAAGATGTCTTTGTACTCTGCTGTAGGTTCCCAGTGGGATGAGAGCCTCTCCAGGTTGTTTGCGTTGGACTAAAGACCCACAGTGCTGATAGACCAGACAGAAGGTATGGGCATCTGGAGAAACCAAGTCCGCCCTGAGGAAATGTGTTCAAGTGGAAAAGGCCCTTGCAGGACCAAAGGATGCCTGAGTTTTAGTCCCGTTTCTCCCATTCATCTGCTGCCTACTTTTGTGTGAACCAACCCACCTACTCACTAGGCATTTGCACAGTGCAAATGTCACCTGTTGGAATATCTTCTGCTCCAGATGTCCAAGCATGGTGCAGGAGGGAAGCCCAGTTTGTGGCTGCTGTTTCTGTCTAAATTTGTGCTAGCTCTGGGAACCATTGTCCTCCATGACTCAAAGGTTTGATGCAAATTAGCTCCATGAAACTCTTCATGAGGAGAACTCCATCAGCAGCATGGGTGATAACTTCCCACCTCTTGCCTTCCTCTGCTGCAGCTATGATGTGTGATTTGAACAGCACACTTCCTACCACCTGCAGAAGGGCTTGTGTGCTGCCCAGGCACTCTGGGTCTCAGGCTCTGACCCTGCTCTTGGTGATGCCAGATAAGAGCTTCACAAGTTATTTAGGCTGGGAGAAGATCAGATTTTGGCAGAGGGTTGTTTAACCCCTCGTGTTAGAAAAGCTACAGTGCTTACAAGGCGCAAATTCACATTCTGTACAATTTATGATTTCCTTCAATTTCTTAAAGCACTCTAATTTTTACTCTGTTGTGAAAGGATCTTTGTTTACAATGATTGCAGAGGGTAATATTTCCAGCATGGGTAACCATGGCAATGAATAATTCTATTCTTAGGAACTGTGCCAGCTGCACTAATGCCTTATAGTAGCACTCAAGCAGTTTGCTAATGAGAGAATTCTTGTTTATTGTAGGAGGACATTTTCCCGTGTCCACACGTTAGCCTGTAGTTTCTTAAAAGCACATTCTTTATCAGTAATATATGGAGGGAAAAAAAAAACCCCAAACCAAAATAAACAAATCTCAGTTACACAGCCCCTCTTGCACATAAGGTTTTCCTGGGTTGTTGTTTTTGTTTTATTTTTTTCCCCTTGGAAACTGTATTATGCATTTTACAAGGAAATTTAAGGTATGTGATAGTATGCTTTGTTTTTACTACCACCTTCTACAATAAGGATGAGCTTAGAATGCTCCAGAGCAGCTGTTTCTTACACAAAAAGACACCACCCTGTAACCTGATCTAGTCGAAGATATGGAGGTTTTATCACTAGAGGAAGGACTTCAAGTATTTTAAAATATTAGTTTTATGCCTAATTTTATTTAAGAACAATTTTATATTAAACTACTTCTAAAAATACATATTACAACTTGGAGTTGAATTGATTCAACACCAAAGCATTGGAATTGATTAATATATTGTTCTTATGTATGTATGAATATGATTACTACCTTTGTAAAAAAAGTACATAAAGTAAGTAAAGTATTTATTTTTGCATGTTTCATGATTTAAAAGCAATTTAAATTATTTTAACAATAAATGTTCCAAATGCATAACTTTTTTAGCTTAAATGATTTAGGATATGTTTAGTTGAAACCCTTAAGGAATAGCTGAACTACAATTCCTGTCATTCCATGAACCGTGGTCTCAGAGTACAAAAGCAACTTGGTGCAATAAAACATCCTCTCCTGTTCTCAGGAAAACATTAACAACAATCCGAAGTCTCTTATCCAAGATGAAAATCCTTAGGAAAGATTTATGGAGTAGTTGTTGAATTGGGCAAAGTTGCTTGAAATGGTTGTAGTTTGAGGGTTTCTAGAAAACCATTTCTTAGCCCTGTGCCTTTGATCAGAGATGGTGAATGTGTCCAAACAAACAGCACAGCACAAGCCTTCAGGTTTCTTCATGTCACAAAGCGGATTGATCTCTTTTCTGTGGTTAGTGATTTGGTGCCCTAATTAGTGGGCTCTGTTTTCACCAGTCTCTAAGTGACCTACATCTGCCCACAACCAGCTGTCGAGTGGCTCATGCAGTGCCCAGCCTCCCTCTGCAGGGCTCCTGTTCATCACCCATCCCTGCTCTGCTCTCTAGAAAAGATCTCCTGCTCATGTCCCTAAAGACAAAGCAAGATCCACCAGCTAGAGTTTCCCAACAAGGTCAGTGTGGAGTGACTTAAGAAAAACTCCCCCAAATTATGGTTCTGCTTGGCCTGGGATAGCTTGGTTCTTCTGTGGCTCAGTAACGCCCCCACCTCTTTCGTATTTTAAAAACTAGGTCAGTTCTGACATGAAAACAGCCCGGAAAAGCCTTAGTAATTTTCCACCAAACTGTCACAACTCAGTAGCTGATTTTTTCTTCCCCAGTTTCTTTTTCCAGCTAAGATAGTTCCCTGCATTTAACTTAATCAAGTTGCTTGTTTTTTTCTCTGCCCCCCTGAAACTGCAAATACTCATTGTGGGGAAATCTACAGCTCAATTGTTTCTCTCCCTCCATTTCGTCCCAATGTGGATGGACAGAGGACTGGTCCTCCCAGCCTGATCGCTGCCTCCATCCCAGCAAGGCTCTTCCCTGGCTCCACTTGGCACAGCAGCAGTTTGGCTCCAGGGTAGCCGAGCCCAGCCTGAACACACGTGCCAGGGCAGGGGCACTGCAAATGGATCTGATACCTGCTGATTGGTAGGTTTCCTCCTGTGTGTATGGAGCCATGCTGCCTCCTCTCCCTGCTTTCACTGGAAGCTTAGAGGAGATTTTCCAATGGGATGGTGGCACAAGAATAGTTTGTGTGCTTCTGTGTGCTGACCTGATGAACCCTGATAGACCCGATGGCAAACTTGATGAACCCTGCAGAAATTGCCTAAAAGAGAACTGGTGGCTGACCTTGGGCAGCTGACCTTATCTAAACTCTGAGCTACCCAGTGGTTGTTGCTATTTTCATGGGTGCCCCAGTTAGCTGCCTGAAGGTGGGAATGCTCTATTTCTGGGTTTTGTTTTTAAATTTTTTATTAAAAGATGTACTGACAAAGAAAGCGCTACAGAAAGGAAAAAGCAAAAAAAGGTGGGGGGAGAGAAAGTCACTTCGTAGAGCTCTTCCAGATAGATGGCAGATATCCAAGCCCAGGCTCCTTCTAAGAGGTGTAAATCCAGTGTGCACTTCTTAAGGTCTGTGGAATTACCCCTGGTTTACACTGATGTGTGAGCAGTCCTGGCTGGCAGAGCTGTAGCAGTAGTGCAGGACAAGTGATGAGGGAACAGGGAGGCTGCAGCAGGATTAGAAAATAAGGCTGTCCTGGAAGGAGAGATTTAAACAAATTCCTGCTGGGTTAAGGAGCTTGTGACGGGACCAGCGTTTTGCATGCTGCTGTGGCTGTTCATCCCCAGCAAGCTGAACTGGGATCCTGCCTTTCATTTGCTGTGTGCAACAGACCATGCAGAAATCCTCTCTCCGTTTCAGGCATGTCAGTGCGGTGCCCAGAAAGCTCTGATGAGGGGTCTCACACCATAGAGGGTTAAAGTGCTGTAGTTTCTGAGGCAGTCCTGTGTTCATCCTTTCTTTGGGCTGCAGTGGTGCTCATTAGAAGCAATTAATCTCCAGTGCTGTGCTCTCCTGTCAGCTCGTGCCGCTGTCATGGGCCAGCTCATCCGTGAGGAAGCAGCTGGGCAACCCATGCTGACCACCATCTCTCATTACTCATTTTGCTTTCACCCCTCACAGGTGGTTTGGGTAAATATGTGCATGGACATAATACATTAATGGCAGTCACAGCTATACGCCACACAATCAAAGGGAAACCTGGACAACTTCTGCTGCTGCTGCTGCAAATTAAGTTTGAGAATGAATTAAATGCAGTTTGAGAGATGTGAGCCATTCCCCTGTGCCCAGGAGCTCTGCAGTCACTCTGTAAGAGGGCTAAAGAGGAATTAGTGCACTGGTTTGGGAAGTGTTCTCTGATAGCTCTTTTCCTTAACTTCGGTGCCAGCTGTAGATGTAAAATGTTGCCATACCTCTCCAGAGACCTCTCTTCAAGGACGAATTGTCACCAACCCTTGGCATCCCAAAGACCATAGAAGTTACTGCTCAGCCAGATCAGAGGCTAGTTTTCAATACCTTTTACCACATATTCTTTGCCAATATTATTCTTTGGCCTTTAGATAAACCTGCTTTCCATTCAGAGCTCTTGCTACTGTAAAGGAACTTGACTTAAGGGTTTCATTGCTGGTTTTGCAGGTGACAGTGCCTGTCCAAATGGTTTCCAGTACATGGGCTGCATGTTGCAAGGCAGCTGCCAGCAGCCATCCAAGGACCATAGTAGGACTCAGTCTAAATTTTTCTCTCTCATCTACTGACTGATTGCCTTTAATATAAATCACAAATGTCACCTAAGACATCACAGTTATTTCTAAGACAGATCTTAGTTCCCCTGAACATCCCAGAAATACCTCACAAAACACATAGGAGACCCTGAAACTATCATCTGGGAAAAGCCTGAATCTACTTACTCTGGGTCAAAAAAGTTGATGATACTGGCATGCAAAATTCATGCCCCCATTTAACATGACACCACCTGCCCCACCAGAGACACAGGGAATTGCGGTATCCACTGTTCGACTTGTCAGCCTGACTTTAATATCTCATTTCCACCAAACTAAATAGTTTTTCCTTAGAGCCTATGTTCATCCAGCTTGTAAGCCATTGAAGAGTGACCCCGTTGTATGGCAAAGTCACTTTGTTAGCATTAGAAATCTGGCTGGAGGTGACTCATGGGCATAGGAGCTTCCATCCCAGACAACCTGAGGGAAGTGACTCAGTAGCTCCTGGTATAATTCAGCTCAGAGTATCAACCCTTAGACTGGCATCTACACAACTCTAGTTTGTCCTACATCCTACATACTTTCATTGTCCACACCTGTCTACTGGTGCTCCCATCTCCTTCTAAGTTTTGATGTATTTCAAGTGCATTTTTTTAAAGTATTTCACAAGGAATTTATGGATGCCATGTGGATGAAACACACTGCTGCTCTGTCATACTCTACCCTATCCCACTGCCATGCCACACTGCCCTGCCATGCTGCCAGCACCAGCTGGACATTCGGGATCTGAGCTCTGCTCCTGCTGCAGTTTCTGAGCCGAGGAAGAAGAGCACACACATTACCTTGTCTCCCACTTGTCAAAGGCAGAAAAAGATCCTTTCATATAAAACTGTTTTGACTTGTAGCTGATGTACTCAATATGTTCAGGCACTGAACACTCATTAATGAGTGTCCCTGCAGAGTTCAGGTGGTAGCCACAGCTCAGGAGGAGGTGTGTCAGGGAATGGTTTTAGCAGCGTGTCCTTCTTCCCCTGCAACCAGTGAGCCCAGGAGCCAGACCCTAGGAGCTGACTGGGCAGCTGGCATGGCAGGAGGGATGGGAGACATGGGCAGACCAACTCTCCTGCCTTGCTAAGCTGGTCACTCCCTGATGGACGCTCCTCCCAAAGACCTGGCTATGCTGCTGCCTTCTCCTAATGCTGCCAGAGCCATGCACCAAGCCTGCACCCTGCACGAACCCTGCACCCATTCCCTCTGCATCTCCAAGGGATTTATGCAGGGAAGAAATCTCCAGAGGGTGAGGGGGAGAAGGAGTTCAAAGGCTTGTCAGGCAGAGGCTGCAGAGAGAGGTGTGGTGGGGAATTAATAATGGATTTTGCAACAGGGAAAAAGAATTTCTGAAAGTGGGGAAAAATGCTTATCTAGTTAAACCCCTGTTAGTTTGGGGCTCTTCTCTGTGCTTGGTGGTCAAATTCCCACTCCTGCAGTTTGTATACCAGTAGCAGTCCCAAGTAGTGTCTTTTCTGTTTAGGATCAGTATTGAACAACACCTAGGAAGCGGCTGAGTCTTCCAAGCTGAATCTTCTCTCTTGTATTTTCAATTAGTGTAGTAGTCCTTATCTTCCAGCATCTGTTGAGGAACAGTCTAGAATGACTCGTGACACTCTCCAGTTGTACCTTGTGATATCCAGCCTGAAGAGGATGGGATGATTTGCCATGATCCTATCTGGCTGTTTACTTGTGCTTTGCAAGCCATGCAGAGAAGTAGGCAGCTCAGGTGCACAGAGGGGACTAAAACCCATCTTGGGGGCAGCTCCCACCCCATGCTGCCCCCACGGCCAAGAGCACCTCAAGGGTGGGAGAGGCTTTCCTGGGGTGGTTTGCAAGGGTGACCAAGTGATGGGTTACTATGAAATGATTGCACTCCCTGGTTGTTTTACAGGGTTGTGACTTCTCCCCATCCTGACGAAGGGAAACTTCACTGCCAAGCCACAGACAGCCTTCTGCATTGCCAAGGATGCAACACAGGAGCAGGAGGTAGGAGGATATAAAGGGATGGCCATTGGATGGAAGAAATGCAACTGTTTACCTCTCCACTCTTAGTAAGCCTGTCCAAGTGCTTTGTCTGTCCAAGAAGAGTCTGCTTGAGTCAGTGGCTTATGGTTAGAAATCAATTGTAATGCAAACACAGCAGAATACAGTTCTTTGGTGCCACTCCATGTACCACCAGCCCCTCCTTGGTTTATGAGCATGGATTTTACTTAATATCCATGCTAGGCCAAATTCTTATCTCAACTTAGGTTATGCTTTTCCAATTATTCCTCAGGCTACCTTCTCTTCCTCCCGCCCCCCCCCTCCCCTTTTTTTCTTTTCTCTAATCCCTACAGGCTTCCAAGACATGCTGAACTTGTCTGGGATTTTTCTTTTGCCTGTCAGGTCCTGGGTTTGGAGTTATGGAGAACTGCAGTAAGCTTGCTGCAGAAAGACCACCCTGTGCTGCGTTCAGAGGCTGTACGTTTGCTGGAAAAAAACGGTAGAGAAATGAGGGTAGCCTGGCCACTATCTGTTGATTTCCATTATAAAGGAGCACCACACACCATGCAGTATTTCACTGATGTAACCCAGTCCTGTACCCACAGGCAGAATTTGTCCCTCTGTGTCCTGGCACAGGAGATGGAGGGAAGCCATGGAAGTAGTTCCATCAGAGTGAGTACATTAACTTACTGTTCTGAGATATAATTCTAAGTTAAAATACATAAACCAAGATTTTACATTGAAATCTATGATTTCTTCCAAATTTTCTTCTTTTGTGCCTTCTGCATATGAGCTTTTGTTAGTCAGTTGCTACACAGCATTTTACAGCCTGTCTTTTGTGCAGTGGCCTTTCAACTGTCATGCTCTGATCACATTAAGCCTAAATGTATGGAGCATTTATTGTTTGCTTCGGGAGTTTTTAAATAAATGTTTTATTTAATATTCAGCCTTACTTGCCATTTGTCAGCAAGATCAACATCCTGTTGAATTTCACTCGGAGCAACCTCAGTTCATCAGCTATGGGTCCGTGTCTTGTTTCAACAATAGCTGCAAATAAGCCTTAAGACTGTTTGTGTCAGTCACGTATAAAAGTGAAGACAACAGAGGTCTAAATACAGACCACTGTAGAAATTACCATCTTTTTTCTTTCCTTAACTTCTCAGGCTCTGACCCACTTTTTCCCCCATATCTCATATCTAGTAAATGTCCTGAGCTCCATCTGAGGGTGTCCTGTCAAGGGGAAATGAGAATTATGTTTGCTTTCTTCCCCTGTTTATGCTGCATGAAGCAGGCCTAAAAGGTTTCTCCCACTTTATCTAATAATATTTTCTTGCATTCTTTTTATAATAACTCCAGGGCTTGCACTAATAAACTCGCTGGATAACTGGCATAATACAGATACATACAAAAAATGCTTTGCTGAGAGGAGTAATAATTTTTCATTAAGACTATTAATGTCCTTTGGGGACTTCTATTCTGTTTCACTGAAATGCCTACAAATATGTAGGAGAAAATACACTCATGTTAAGTGTCTGGATAATTCTGCCATCTTAGCTACAAGAGATGGGCAAGCACTGTATGAGATATCCTGCAAATTCTTCAACAAAACTAGGGAAAGCCAAAGTTGACACTTGATATATATTTTTCTTTTAGAGTTATAGAAAGCAGTTCCAATCTGCTTATGCCTTGTTTTTATATAGAAATAAAAGCACAAGCAACAGCACAAGCCAATTGTTTTTGTTTTCCTTGGTAGGTCACTGCTAACAGAGCATTTTTTGAAATCTCAGCAACTGCTACTAAATCCTGACCTAATTTGGAGTCTTTTCAAAGCACACAAATAAAACCAGGTTGACAAAGCTGATTTCAGAGACTGGTTTACTTTCATTTATCTCAACTGGGACTGCTACAGGGGCAGGAGAAGCACCATCAAACTGATCAGCCAGCGGCATTGGTTTCAAGAATATTTCATTACTCTGGAGCAACAGCATCAAATCCTATAAACTTCCTGGGATTGCTGGTGTGTTGGCCATGACATTAGCAATTGCTTTATGTGAGCACTGACCTCCAGAAGCACTTTTTCTCATTCTCTTGTCCTCTTAGCATTTTCCTAAGTTTCCTCCTTCCAACACCCAGCCACCTTTAGTGCCTGCAGCACTGACCTTCCTAAGTATTTGTTTCCTCTTCTGCATGTTCCTGCCTGTTGTTTCAAGGGGAATTGAAGCTCTTTTAAAAGCCCTTGGAATTACTTTTCTTTTTGATACAGATGCTGAAAATTTTCTGTATATCCCCCATAGTAGGGCTTCAAGCCCACTATTGTCAGTCATTCTGGCAAGATCGATTACTCAGGACAGGAGGTAAGAATGGGTGAATAAATTGACATTGAGAACAGTATAAATGTGCTGGCCATAAACTTCTCTTACACACATATTCCATTGTTTTGAGGAGTTTGTAATTTAAACATGAGGCAAGCTGTATTCAGATAGGCAGTCAGGACTGATGGGGAAGGAAGAAGAGGTATGACCACGGCACAGGTCTTGGCAGTGATTAATTTAATCACTTTAATCACATGACTATGTGGATGTGTTTCAGGATTTTGTTGCATGAGAAAGCCAGCTCAAGTAGTTTTGGGACACACACAAAGTTTTATTGCTCTTGCTAGCCCTTGTCTCTAAATTCAGTTTGGTTTTGGGTTTTGTTTGTTTGGTTTGGTTTTGTTTTTTTTTAATTACATCATGGATCTCACTAAAATATCAATATTATATGGCCTGGTCTCTCTACCACTCTTCCCATAACTCACTCCTGGGTCCTTCTTTAAAAGTGAGTGCTGCCAGTGTTGTTACTGCCTCCCCTCTGCAAATCATCTGTTTCGTACAGACTCTTCTCTTGAATTAGAGAAAAGAAATTTCCTCCCTGGAGGACCAGAATTTTATCCTCATCACAGAGCTTTTACTACTGTGTAATACACAGCAATCTTCTAATATCTGTCTTCTTTATCCATAAAATGAAAGTATTAACATCCCCATCTGTCAAAGATTACATGTAAACATTCATTCCTCCCAGAATGTCATGGAGATCCACATTCCCTTTCCTATAAGCACCACTGCTTCATCTGTCCTAACACCTGATCCAGGGCAGCAGCCTTGAAGAGCATTTCAAAAGATATTCACACTCTACTGATTCATTCTCATGTAAAGGTAAATACATGCATAAGCATATATTTGAAGAGGGGTTTCCACAAGTCATCAGTATATGAATAATATTTTAGCTCCATGAGAGGGAAGCTAACTTTAAGGAACAACAATAATTTCAAACTCTGGGGCTGTTTTCCAGGAGATTACATACCTGAAGTACTATGCCTTTTTACCCATTACTTTGGAATCTTTCATGTCAAAATCTTGCTTAGTGCATTTTCCATGATGCTTGTCATTGGTCTCTTATTTCTAGCAGCTCCAAGGTAAATTCTGTGTGTGTTTTCCTGCAGCTACATGGCGTATGATTTGTCCTCATCTTTGTAGTCCATCTGTCTCCTAATCTGAGAGCCCTAGGTGCCAGGGAGCATGGGCCCAGTGAGCTGCTCTGAAAGGCACGGAAAATGACCTTGCATAATTTTTTTCTTAGCAACTGATTAAATTTTTGTGATTCAGAGTATGAGTCATGTAATGGGTGTCTGTTTAATGTACAACTTCTCAGCTGTGGCGCCTGTTTCTGAGACGTGATGGGTATCAGTAAATGGAATTACAGGTGCTTGGTTTGTCTCAGAATCTCATCTGAGGTAGTGTGATAGTTCCTTGGTGTGGCCAGAAACCACATGCAGTGCCTCATTCCCTCTGAGCATGGAGTGTGATCTGGCCCATGGGTGCCAGATCTCCTGGTTTCTCCATCTTGAGGACTTCAGCAGCAGCTAAACCGGAGAGAACCATCAGATCAGACAGATAGTCTTGCTTGTGGGAATGCTGTATGGAGGGGTCTGGGCACACCAGCACTGACACAGCCTTCCTGAATCCACCCTCTGTTACCTGGTCAAAGGAGCACAGGCAGCCTCCAGCAGATCTGCTTTGGTTCACACGTCTGACTCTACACTCATATTACTACATCAGACCTCAAATAAAAACTGATCTTTATGGTGAGGCCTTTTTCATGTACACTTTGTTATGTTTTTCTCCCAAATAATCTCGATTTATTTAGACATAAAAAGATCTGTGGCATCTGATCCAGATGGGCTAGAGAAGCTGACATCCCCCATCACCACACAGCAACATCTGGCTCTGGCTTACTTGTAGCAGGCATTTAATCAGATACTTACACTCTATGTGCTTGTGGACGTGTTTGCACAGTGGAAACTCTCCCCATGCTCCTCAGAACCTGGTGGTGATGTATTTTCTTTAAATCTAAAAATATTGGATTTTTGGATTTTTTTATTCTAATGGGAATAGCTATAGGGAGACATCAGGCTGATGACAAGTAGCAAAACATGACAGCATCCAGCAGTGTTGGATCTTAGGAAAGTATGCACAGAGATTCTCAGTACAATTATGCCCGTTGGACAACCTAAGGCTTTCCTATTTGCTAATATGCAACCCACAGGGGCACTCTGTAAAAGGCAGCCTAGACAAAAAGAAAAAGCATGTGTTCACTTATCAGTTGACCAAAGACATTTCTGCTTCACATTATAATTTTTTGGCTGTTGCCGCTGCATTAAAACTCTTCCAGCAGGGACAAAACATGTTCTGTTCAAAAAATTGTTTGTCTTCACCACACTTTGCTTTCACCGCACCTAGGGTTTTGTGGTCTTGTTTTTTGAGAGGATGGGGAGGACCCCGAGGCCAAGCTCTGTGGCAAATGTGTGGCAACAGCTTGTCTTGTCTTTCCCAGACTTTCTCAAGTGAGCATGATGCTGCCTCACTGAAAGAGCTTTGAAGTCTTTGCTCGGGAGACACTCTGGAGTGGTTCTGTGTTATTGAAATGACAGTTTTGTGCTGAAAATTTCTTTGCAGTTCACTCTCCTGCCAGAGCAGGTGTTGTTGATTGGTTCCTGGGTTTGTGCGTCATTGAGATCTGTGCTAACCTTGTCTCTTCACTGACTACTTCAACACTGGGGGGAAATGGATGTAAGGGGAGACCAAAAGAACTAGGACAGGAGACAAATACCAGGAAATAATAGTTTGCAAATGAAGAAAGCCTCTGAGGGATCACACAGACATGGGGGTAGATCTGCATGAACTAAGTAACAAATACAAAACACACCTTGCAATTAAGGAATATGAAAAACAGGTGACATTCCTTGTGTGTGTGTGTGAGTTTTGTCCTGATGCCTGTGAGAGATCCCTCCTCTCCTGGGACAAATCAGCCCTTGAAGCTATCTGCTCTGGAGAATCCCCAGCTCACAGTTTCCTTAGCTACGGAACTCAGCAAGGAATTTAATTTGTAATCAAGCCTGTAGCTTGCAAGACTTTCTTATCTATAAATCTTTGCATTTTTCTGGATGACAAGGAAACACATCTCAGACCTTTCCAGAACCTGCCTCCTCATGCTTCAGCCATGTATGTGAGGCCACATAGGGTCCATGTCCTTAGGATGTCACTGGGCCATCAAGATGTCAGCCTGCTAATGGATTGATTATCTCATGTGCTTCATGAGCAACACAGCTGCTGGTGCACAGGACCAGGGCCACCTCCCTCCTCGTGTCCACCAGCTTGAAACAGACCAGCATATCAGGCAACTGCGATGATTCAGGGTAATTGGCTCATCTGGTCTGGGAGAGGGTGAACCCCTGAAAGCAGGAGAATTTGAGGAGTAAAGAGCCAATTTTGTGGGTCACAAAATCACTGCAAGAGAGAAGACTGGCCTATTTCCAGAGGTGAAGAGGAAAGGTGATTTTAAAAGGACCAGTTGGAGTCAGAAGAAGTGTTTGCAGTCCAGTGATCTCTTCACTGGATTGTGTAGGTTTAGGGCACATCTGCACAGCCCCATGACAGATAATTTACATCACATATATATAATTTTAATCCCAGATGCCTCTCCAGAGTTAGCCAACTGGTTCCTTCCAAGATGAAACCGACAGCCGAGGGTTGGCTCAACTCAATCATTTTCCTCAGCAGAAGACCTACTCCTAGACAGTATCACTCCATGGTGGCAAACCTAGCACAAGGGCTGTACTGTGCATCAGGATCTTCTTTCGCCTCTTGGAAGGGCAGAACACTCCAAGGCTCCCCTTCCTGATCGTCCCATGGCTCTTTGTCACAAGTGACCTCTAATCTGCTCCAGCCTTTCCTTGAAGGAAAGGGAGTCCTGCAGAGCACACTGATGTCAGGAAGAGGCGAGCGGGACCTGGTTGCATCCACTACCTGTTCCCACTGTGGTGCAGAGAAGCTGGACACATTTGGCACTGGAAGGGAAGGAAGTGGAACCCCCAGGCCTCGGGCAGGGAAGGGGACAGAAAGGAACACAAGGCTGCTGTGGATACAGTGCCAGTAGCTCTCAACTAATACTACTTTTAGTTTTAGGCATTTTATATGCTTGGGACTGTGATATTTACCACAGTGTTGATACATGTTCTGTCACCAAGGCCAAAGGCATTGTGGCAGCTTGAGATCACTGTAGGTGTGTTACTCCGGGGTTGATTTTTTCATTTTCAGGATGGCTGTGCTATTTTCTTTGGGTCAACCTGCCCAAATTCAAGTTCCACTACTGTACCATGTGCTTGCTGGACTTTAGCCAGCACCATAAGACATGACCAGTGCCTGTCTTTGTGCTTTGATTTTAGGAACTCTCTTTACCAGAGGGAAAACAGATGCTTCCCATCCAGACTAATCAGGAAAGAAGTTTCACCCAGGGGATGCATCTATTTAAAGATAGTTTAAATGTAATCAAATTGGGCAAGTTTGAGGACCAGCAGAGCTCTGCCATGAGGGACAAAGTAAAGGGACTGAATAAAATTATTAAAATCTTTGCTCACACAAGATTCTGGGGACTGTGTTTTGCACTTTGCTATGAACTGAAATACCCGGAGGATAAAGCAGCAGCTGGGATTAAAACAAAGCTGGCATCAGTCCAAAGTCCCAGTAAATCACGTGGGATTATTACTTCACTAGAGATTTTACTGGTGTGGAAAGAAAAGAAGGTAGAAACCGATTTCTACTAAACAAAGGAGTTAAGAGGAATCTCCAGCAAAACTAAACCCTCATCCTGCAAAATCTCTATCCAGTTCTTAACCGTGAAATTAACAATGTATGGAACTCTAAACCCACTGTTTCCAAACAGGATTGGGGATCTGACAAGGGCTGCACTGTTCCATAAGGGATTATTTTCCTCCACACAGTTTATAAGATGACGTACAAAGGATGGGAAATATTCAAATGTGCATAGAATTCTTATCTAGAGCAAGTGCTTGTTATGTTAGACAAGAACAGTGGAAGAGGTGAGAAGGAAGGAAAAAATAAGATATGAAAGAGAGCCTTAAAAATACAGTGGAGCAGAAATGCCAGAACAGTCCCTAAAATAACCTGGCTGATGGGTGGATGAATGATGCAGACCTAGTGGTTGCTGTAATCAGGTCTCCAGATGAAGCATCCTCCTTTAACCACATTTCCTGGGAGGCTTCGGTCTGGACCACTTGCCAGGAACCAGCCACAGCTCATAGCTGGTACCGTATGACCACAGGTGTTTAACAACCTCCTCTGGGAAATGAATTTGTGCAAGTTAAACTCCAGTAAGCATGGCAGGTACCCAACAGCATCAAACCAGTGGGAAAACTGGATTTTGTCATGGAAAACAGGACTGAAGAGCAATTAGAAATGGACCAGTATTGCCTCCCTCTAACTGGAGCCTGCTTGTCTCATTACTGAGGCTGGGATAACTTTATTGAGAACCAGAATTAATTTTTTAAAAATGAAAACTAAACGCTGCCCACTTGTCTCCAAGGCAAACGTTATGTTTTAGAGGTTATTAGTAAATCAGCTGCTCTATATAGGTTCACGGTCACAGCTGTAGTGGAATGTGCCTTGGGCTTGGCTTTGCTGAGAAGCACAGACTAATCCCCTGCCACTCTTTCTTCCAAGGCTCCAGCACAAATGGTTCAAAGGAAAGTGTTAGTGCAGACTGCATGGAATTGTGCATTAATTGAGCTTGCTGCAAGGTAGGTGTATACAAAGTGGCTGCAAGTCAAGCATTGCTCGAGGAGGCAAATGTGAATATTCTGGGATAAGAGTAATCTGGCCAGAGCCTCTGGCCTGGATTTTTGCTGAATTCATCACCTGATATCTTCTTAGAGCCAAAGTCTCAGGAGTCCAAATGTCTGAGTAGGGTATGGGAAGTGAGTACTGTGAAAGCCTCCATCTATGTCACTGCATTATCTCATTATGACATTACTTCAAGGTAATTCATACGAAGTTCACACCAACTATACCTGTGTTTTCATATTAACTCTTATGATGGTATCTGAGCCCTACACAGTCAATTCTACTTGGAAACTCTAGTAAACAAGTGTAGTTAATCCACAGGTGTTTCCCCTCTTTGTGGTAAGAGTGCTTCAGTTTTTCAGCTTTTTTTCTTCTCTTTTATATCCTTCTCTCTTCGAGGAGCTGGTTTTAGTGTGTTGTTGCACTCCCAGTGGAGAATAGGCGTTTGAGGGTGAAGGATCAGCAACTAGGATTCACAGGTTTTTTTAGAAATGTGTTCAACAGTCCAACCCTTTGATCAAGAAAGTAAACTTGGATCATAATAAAGTATTGTAAAAGAGTACATTAGACTCCCTCTTTCCTTGTAGCTTCATGCTCCTATTGTAGTATATCTAACCAGAAAGATTCAAATTGAAATTCATGTCCTGCCTTTCCTGTCTTGGATTCTCTGGAGCATATGAGTGCACTTCATGCAGCCATAGTCCCTTTGCAAGTCAAAGCCAGGTATTTGTAATCCCATTATGTTTTATCACCGATGTAATGGCATTTACTCGAGAGCAGGTTAGGAAAAAATAGCCTGGGCTAATTTCTTTCAAAACCCTGCAATTTAACCTGCATGTCGGAAGATGGCAGCAGTAAAGCACATTTAGGGCCTTTTTTGTCCACAGGCCTTTGTTTCAAATCATGTTTTTGTTCCAAAAAGTGGCAGATTTTTTTAAAAGGTGTCACTTTTTACAGTGCCATCAAGTATGACAAGCATCATTCCAGTAAATGTGAATGCATGACTGCCTTTCAGCCTGATGGAAACCAGTATCAAGAGCAAAATACACCTTACTGTATGTAAGAGCTTTTAGAAAAATCATGTTGCCCTATTATCTGCAGAAAACTAGTGTTCCATCTAATCCATAAGAAAAAATAACATATTCCTGTAAATGTTCATATATGTATAATTATCCAATACAGTGAACATTTACTGAAATTCAATGGTCATTTCTTTTAAATAAAAAATCTCCTTATTTATATTGTAAGCATTTCTTCCAGTGAAGACTACGTTTTAAAGAACATGAAAAGCAGAGAGTCTGCACTGGGAGTATTCTGGAAGACTTTGACTTGTGAGTCTGTCAGCTTCACCCACAGCTTAACAGGGTGTCAGCTATCAAAGGACACAGTGATGCCAACAGACAGTGAGTTTGACTGAGGCTGTTATCACAGAAAGAAAAGCCAAGAAATGAGGCACCATCATTGAGTCTTTGTCCCCTTCTGCAATAATAACTTAATATGGTTACTAGACCATATTCTCAAGGTTTACTATCTGATGTGGCTGTCAATATGCCTTCTGAATCTTGGCATGACAAGGGCTGCCCTTCTTCAAGTTCTGACCTAACCAGTTGCCTTACTTTGCTGGATCCTTGCAAATGTCATTGCATTTCACTCTCACTTCAGAGAGATTTGAAGCAATTCTATCTACTCTTTTCTGTCACTTCAAGGGGACAGTTCTGGAAACACTCCCGTGTGAAGTAAACCAGATGCCGGTTTTGACAGTGTGTGATACTGTCTGTGGCATAAAAACAGTGCAATATGTCTATAGATGACAGTGTTTATCCCATCAGCCATGTACCTCACACTCTTCACTTCAGTAAGGATGACTTACTCCAGGACATCTTTCTGAAACTACTACTGAAGAACCAAGTACCTTTTTCCAGGCAGAGCTCCTCAGGTGCTCTGGTTGTGCCAAGTGTCATTGCAGTGTGCCTTTCCCTCAAGAATGATGAACTCCAGACAGTTTCTTCTCCCTGGGCCAAGCTTTATGCTTTTGTTTTACAGACAGGATTCATATGTCTCCAGTTAACAGGTTCAGAAGTCCAAGTATTTTCTGTTTTTCACTGGATATATAAAAAAACACGTATGTAATGCAAAACATGCCAGTGTTGCCTTTATTTTGTAATATTGATTTCTTGCAACTTTATGCATGCATGTGTCATGGAAATAGCACAGGACACTCATGTAATATTTTCCACAAGAAATTATTTATCTTGTGCAACTCACTTCTGCTGCTCAGCTGCTATCAATGAGTGTTTCTTGAATTCCTCGATGAGCCTGGTCAGACTGACATCAGTCGAAGATCAAATCCCATGTGATTAACTGTGCAATAACCACAGCTAATATGGTCTTACCCTGCATACCGCTAGTAATCCATGTAAGACCTAAGTAATCTAGTAAAAATAATTCGTGAGGCATGTGTCAGTTGTCAGAAAGGGAGAAGAATAGCTGTTGTTTCAGAGCTCCTAATGATCAGAGCTGCACTTTTCCACAGCATACAGTTGCTTCACGGGACAGCTATAAGTCACTGCTGAGCAGTTATTCCTCCTGTGTAACACAAACATGTAACACAATTCACCACTGAGTTACTCCAGATTTCAGTCAATGTGATTGAACTAATTTTATAAAGCTCTGCCATTACTTGTTTTAACGCAGATGGCATGGATCATGATGACATAAGCCATAAAAATTACCACTGCGGTTTGAGTGGTATATTTGCCATGCAAGAGAGGGAAAAAAGGGTATTCAATAGCTGGTACCATCCTAAGTCCTGAGGACTAGCTGGATTTCCAGCTGAATTTTAGAGGTACCCTGACCTAGTGTTTGAGAAAAAAAAAGTTTGCAATGAAGAAGTCACGTTAGGTCAGAGATGTGCAGACTGCATTTTTCACAGGGTTTATTTTACAAATCTTGGTGTTTTAATCCTGTACTACAAATTTTCATAGAATGAAAAAGTCAAACAGTAATGAATGGACATATTCCCTTATGGTTAGGAAGAGTGGAGTTTATGAAATCAAAGTTGGCAATTTATGGAAGTCAGAGTAGACAGCATCACAAATAGCGTTCAGTCACACATCTTCCTTAGATACACTGGCTCTGCACATGACTACAGGTAAGCCTGAATGATCTTCCTTGTTTTGCTGTATTTAAAAACAAGCTTCAAATCACATTTTCTCAGTGGACACAGCTTTTATTTAATACAGGATTGTTATCGGTGATAACAATTGAAGTAATACCTTCTTTATTCCACTCAGTCGGTGGGGACAGACAATAATATAATCTGTGTCCCTTTTAATTTAATTTTGCCATAGGAGTCATTAGTGCTACTTGGCAAAATCCCTGCATAGAAGGAATATATATTTTTGAAAATATGAAACACTTTGAGTTTTGCTTGGGAAAACCACTCAGTCACTTATAACAGTAAGGAAATATATTAATGGACTTTTCCTCTGCATCTAATCAGAAGTTCTTCACTATAGGTAGTTGTACTTCCATAGAGGTTCAATACAGAGAATGATTTAGCTACTCTATCTGAGGTATGGCAGATGTCCCCATATATTAAACAGACTCCAGTACCCTCCAGAAAGAGTACTTTATTCAGTATAAGCTGGGGTGTATTACAACAGCTTAAGCCACTTTTACTTATATTCAGGTCCCTGTTGAACAATCAGAAGTTCAAGTTTGTGGACAAATTGTCTTCTCAATGCGTGTATGCTCAGCCTCTAAGGCCTTAATCCCTCCAGCTCCCTTAAGTTTTGAGCTCCTGTATCTTCAAGTGCCACACTTGGGTCAGTGTGTTCCCTTTCTGACTATATGGGACAGGATACAAGCAAGAGGCTGCTATATTGATTTCCCCAACTCCTTCTGTTTCCACAGAACATGCCACTGCCTGTTCCAGCAGTGATGTTTTGCATGCAAACACCTGCAAACCTTTGTGGAAGTGTAGGTCCAGCAAGGCAGCGGCTGTCTTGGAGCCACAGTGTGATCAACACAGCTCTCTTGGAGCCACAAAAGTGATGAACTAGAAAAACCCTCAAAGTGCTGCTTAGAAAATCTGGAAGTAAAAGTTGAGCTTTGGGTATTCACTTCAGGTTGAGCTACTGACTATGGAAAAGAAAGGGATTTGAGATTCTTGTGAATTATCAAACAACTATTGTACACTGTCAGTAGTGCCCCGGCTCTTTATTTCTGCAAAATTTGAGAAGAAGTGTCTCTAATACTGAGAGATACTATTGCAGAAATGTTATTTGTTGGCATTGCACACATAGGAAGAACTTCACCACCCACAGTCAAAGCTGGAGAGTAGTTAATGACATATAACCAAGGCCTCAAGAAAGTATCTGAGGCAGGCACTTGATTACAGAGTACAGTGCAGTGATTACAAATCAAGATACTCCCACATCAGAAATCTTGGTCAGTGTATTTTAAGCTCTATGAATAGTTTAAAATATTAATTTGAGCTAATTTCTACATTCAGTATTTAGAAATAAACCCCATCAGCCCACATATGGCTAAAGTTTCAGAGTAATAAGAATTTTCACATGTAGTCCTTACCTTGTTGCTCAGCAGGACATTAGCTAACTGCTTACATTAATGGTTAAGTTTTTCCATAACAGAGGGGACAATACTATAACTGGTGGCAATGCAGACTCCACCTGCAAGGCCCAGAATATTGCATTTTCCATGGTCGCCTCAATCCGTCAGTTGGAGTTGTGAAAATAGGATGTGACATCTGCCTGGGTTTGTGTGTGTGAAATAGCAGCTGTGTGAGACGTGATAGGCAATAATTGGCTGCCTGCAGAGCAAGAAAACACCCACATAACTGACGTCTCTCTCTTCTAAAACATTAGGCAAGGAAGCCTTTCAACAGGGGGCAGGCAGCCTCTCAGGAAACAACTGTCAAATCTGCTTACATCATCGTGTCTCATTAAACCGGGAAATGCAACTCTTCTAGTCATTAGTTCAGACAGTGCATCATCCCACCATCCATCAAGGCAGTATTATTATAATGGATTATTTGTGTCAGTGTTCACCAAAGCAGAGTTCTTGGAGACTCCTGTAAATCAGCCTTTTTCTTTTACAGGAAGATGAATAAACTATTTAAAAGTAGGAATTCTTTGGAAAGAAATAGAAAACAACACAAAAAGTATTGTTACATTGCAAAAAAAATAGAAATTTAATGTCCCTACACCTTCAACACTGTAGTCTTTTCAAACCACTCTGTCACAACAAGGGTATGGAAGAGTCAAAAAAAGAAGCAGAAGAGATCAAAAGAATGTCACCTCTATTAGGAATGAGTATATCATCCAAGTATCTTCAAAGTAGAAGTGAGACAGCTGGGGAGGGGTGGTGGTCTACAAAGTCTGAGTGACAATAAGAGAATAACCGTGGAGTGTTAGTCACCATTTCTCATAATTCAGAAATCATACCTATAAAATGAACTTCTTATGTTCAACACTGTTTAGTTCCAAACGGTCAAAATAATGTACTTTCTTGTATAGTACACAGCCAAATGGTGGAACTCACACCACAGAGTACTTTAAATGTTGAATGATGAGTTCACTCCATGACTCTGTAGAAGATGAAATCTCTGACAACTGAAATTACTGTTATTGCAACTTCTTGATGAGGAGCTTCTCTGGACTGCTGAAACATGGCACATGCCATGTGTGTCCTATTCTTACACTCTTCCTTAAACACTGACTTCTTTGAGCTAGCTGGACCTTAAATGTAGTGATAAACTTACTGGTATGTTTCAATGATGTAAATAAATTTTTACTATCGCTACCATTATTATAACGGAAATGATAAAACAGTAACCTACATCATTGGAGCTATTTATTTTTAAAAACATGCTGTCTTCACTAATGTAAAAAAAACATCAAAGACCTCTTTGCCTGGAACTGAAAAGTAATATGGAGCTAGGAACAACTAGTATTGCAATCAAGGCCTTGGATCAGTAGTAGAGTTATTTTTCTCCAAGTTTTCAGATAATTAGTTTAGGGGTTTTTTTAATTTTTAAAATGCTCTCCTTTTTTTGATCTGTACTCCTCATCTGATTTCAATTTTCTTAGATATATAGTTAAGAACACATCTCATTCTATTTCCAACACCTTTCATCTGTGATGCCAGGACAAGGCGTGACAATGGTTGTTACTCCTTAGACTGTTGTCATCTAGAGCCTTCGACCACTGCATCTCATTAGATGAATGTTTTGGGGCAGGGACCTTCTAGCCTATAAGCAATACTGCAGTAGAGTCCCAAGAAAAATAACATTTGAGAGTTGTCCCAAGCTCATAAAAGCTCTTCTCCTCCTCGGCCGTGTGTGGAAACCTCTGAGATCTGAAGTCATAACAGAAGAAACAAAAATAGAAGTGACATAGTCAGCAGTGTGGCCTTTGCAGCTGCAAACCCATTGGAAGTCAAAAGAAATTGTCTCCTGATACAGGTAACACTGTGCAGATAGGGACCACAGCAGCAGCTGGCTGGCCAAATCCAGATTCTGACACCTAAATGCCACAGATACCTGCTAGAAGCATTACATTTGCACTCTGTTTTGGCACTCCTCCAGTCTCCATGGAGAATAAACCACTGGCTTCTAACAACAGTCAAACCAAGGGGCTTTTCAAAGTCTCAATATTAAGAAAAGTGTGTGTTTTCATATTGTTGTTTTCTCGCTACATATATTTGCTTCAACTAACATGAAGCTTTGTATTTAAATAACGGTGGTGTGATAATACAGTTAACGAAAAACAGAAAGCCATGCTTGTGAAGGATAGAGAATGAGTATAAAATGGGATGAGATAGGATTTTTATTTTTATTCATGAATTTTATTCAAGAGTTTTGAGTTAACTACGAGCATGGTTTCTACAAGTAATATCTACCTGATATGTCTGGTCTACTAGCAATATGCAAGACAAAAAGGAAGGTAAGGATGGAGAACAACACAAGGAATGAAGGTTTCAGTATTTGTCCCAGTAAAGGACACCCACAGCACTGGCTGCCGCCTGGGCTGGTCAGTGGCTGGCATCAGCCAGCATCCCACTGCCCGCACTGGAAAAGGTCAGAGTGAACTGCCTGGGACTATGTGATGACTGAGAAACTGAGTCAGGCATCTGACTTCCACATCCCCCTTCCTGCTGTGTGGCTGTCATCCCTGGAAGAGAAGAAAGAGGTTTAAAAGGAGGGTATAAGGGTGTTTAGGAGCACTATGCACAACAACTGTGTTTTTAAAATCCCCCAAGACAACAGAAGGAGCAGACTCCATCCCTGCACTGCCAACTCTATTCTGGCTTCCCATTCTCTGGTGGGATAACATCAGAAACAAGAACGAGATCTGGCCTGAGCTTGGGTTTCCTCGTTTACTCCTCTTCACTCGTGTGACAGCAATGCTGGAGGGGAAGTAGGGACCACTTACCAGTGCGGGAAGAGATGAGGCTTCTAAAGGGAACTGGTGTGAGATGGCATAAGACTGCGTTGCCTGGGGGTGATAGGTGACTATCTCAAGAGGTGGCAAGCAATAGGATCTTGTATTTTTGGAAATTGGAGAGATGTGAGAAGACAAAGGAAATATCAAGGAGTTATTTTGCTCTAATACTTTGGGCAGAAAAAAGTAATTTTCGGCTTTGCAGCTGAGAAACCTCTTAGCTCTGCAGGAAATACAGGAAGAGTCTCTCCTACTCTTCACACTATAATCTGAACAGCAAACATAGACTAAATTCTGAATCCAAAACTAATAACCTAGTTCTGTGTGATGGTGAACACCACAAACTTCTGTGGGGCTGTGGATCTTAGGAGACACCTCTGTGTCATGGTCTTGCAGTACTGAGGCAGTCTAGTGAGACTGCCAGTACAGAGCAACATGAGACCTGAGAAAGACCCAAATGCACCCCATGTGGCTGAATGCCTGAAATATGGGTGGGAAAATCCCTTCCCTTCAAATGCTTTTTTTTACCCATTCTTGTAAAGAACAGAAAAGCATCCACCTCCACCAGAAAGGTATTTGGGAATTATAACCCCTATGTAAAAGCAAGGCATTTCACCAAGTTTTCTTAGGGGTTTTGTGCTAAATGTATTTTATATTATTCCAGTGCCTGAGTCAGACATACAGTTAATGCATTAAGAATATAGTCTAAGAGATGTGACTGCCAAAGTCACTATGTGACACTGGACAGAGTTTCTTGCATGTCCTTTCTAATAGAAAAGTGTGGTGATAACATCTCAGTGGGTAGCTGCAGGGTTTGATATTAATGATTATACACTGTTTTGAAAGTTCAGACTTGTTATAAAAGTACTGATATGGGCACATGTGAAATGAAATTAGGCTCTCAGTCTTGCTGCCAGAGAGGAACAATAAAAACTTGCCTAGCAGTCGTTGTCAGTTTCTGAAGGAAAGACCTTAGGCTGCCAAAAAAGCCGCCCTATTCCTTCAGCACTGCCAGGTCAGGGGCAGGCTGGTGGTGATACCTGGGAATACTTGTGTTAAAGGTACCTGCAGTACTCACATTCAACAAATGCATTTTTTTTTCCCAGCACAAGGTTCATTTGGAAAACAATAGAAAATACTTAAAGGAAACTCCCTTCTCTGGAAGTGAATGCCCTTGCTCAAGTTGTACTCCCATCATACAGGCCAGGGGCCCTAGCTTTCACAAGCAGTGTAGGTCAGTGTAACGTAGGGATCATGCCAAATATCCCTTACCTGTCCTGTCAGATAGGCATGTTATTTTTTCCCAGATGAAAATGCCAGACTAAAATTTGGCAAGAAGACAAAACAGCCATACACAGGCTGGTAATGATGATATCATTGGGTGTCCTGTAGCTCTGCGTTATTAACAGCACAGCAAAATTCATTAGCATGTCAAAGCACCACAGCACAGAATGCACACAGGCCAGCATAAAGAATTAGGGCATGAAAGACAGCTTATGTGGAGAGTCACCAACAATGGAAAAAAGAGAAATATTGTGCTTGGGGCAATTCTAATTCATCAGAGTCTTGTCAGTGTGGTTAGAGACTACAGAATAAATGTGTCTAACCGCATTTTGTTTGGCCATACTAGAAAGCAAAGGTTATGAGGGCATCCTCCAGCTTTTTTCTTGCAAGCTGTTGCAATAACTGTGGAGGCGATTTTGATAACAGTCTTCTCCTATAGGTACTGGTGGTGATAATTA
>JAWWES010000001.1:44696087-44710217 GCA_035583135.1 Lophotriccus pileatus | reverse complement strand
TCTTGCAAGCTGTTGCAATAACTGTGGAGGCGATTTTGATAACAGTCTTCTCCTATAGGTACTGGTGGTGATAATTAACCAGACAACAGGACCTCTGAGTTACTGGTCTGTCAAGGGTCATTTCAGTGCTAAGGTGTGCTTATGTTCCTTATGTTTTCCAGGCAAGACACAAAACTGATTTTGCATTTACCGGTTTTCCAGGCACGACGCAAAATGGATTTTGCATTTACCGTAACTGTACCATAAGGAAGTGTAATGCTAATGAAGTGTAGTGTCCTACTTCAATCCTGAACTGGAAAATTGTCTCTCTGCCTGTTTGAAGGTTTGTTTGCTTCCAGTGCACTGTTCTTTTTGAGTCCTACACAATCAGTCATTTTCGCCGCCTTCTTTTCCTCATAATTTTTTTGCAACCCTGTATCCCACTGAGGGTTGAGAGTAGGGTATATCCTTCTTGAAAACTCAGTAAGTACCTCTGAATTCAGGTTGCATGATTTTGGCAGCACTACCATTTTTATCTGTGCAACGTAACATGAAGTGAGAGATTGTTTTACTGACATTAATGTTCAGTGGAACTGGAGCAGCCCAGCATGAAAAATGGATGTTAGTTAACTAGCAAGTGTTAGGTATGAGTAATGAAAGAAATGTGGGAGGCAAACTTTGCCCACTCACTTTGTGTAATACTTGTATCTCTGCAAAGAATAGCCTCTTTGTGCAGGCATAAGCTTTGCATTCATTTCCTGCTCTGATCTTATCTAGAGAATTTCAGTGACCCTGATATGCCAATAAATTTGGGTCCCTATTCACAAAACTGCTCTTTCAATTTTTATTCATGTGTTGGCATTACTGGTCACCCCATTTTTCTCCTCCACAGATAGATCAACACTCTGTAATATCCTTGGGCTGGTTTTGTGTGTAAGTCATAACACAGAGCAAATGTGATCAGGTAATAACAATCACAGCTTTTGAAAAGGAGCGCAGTGTAATGTGATCACACATGTGTGTAGTCAGACATACACTGCTCTGAGGTTTGGTATTTTAAAGATAGAAAGACTCTCTGTCAATAACCTACCTATAACCTGTAGTCTAAATACTATCTATCCATAGTCCACCACGCAGTACTTCTAATCTTCTGCAGTATAGATTTTCCTACGAATCAGGGCCATGATTCTCAACTATTTGCATAGATGTGCCAAGAAAGAAACATTTCAGACCTTTTCAGTATCAGTGTATGTTGTTAGATACACTGTTATACAGAGTTTTTGGTATCTCCAAGAGTGGGAACTTATCAGCTTCTCTGGGCAACCAGTTCCAGTGTTTAACTATTCTACACTAAAAAAAAGAAGATTTCACATGTTTAAATGAAATTTTCTATATTTTCATTCTCTCATCTCTTACATGAACTATTTTTTCTCAGAAGAATGTCTTCGACTTAGCTAAAACCAATGTCAATGATTTTCTAAATATCGCTAGAAACCAAGATAAATTTCTGTCTTCCTGTCCTCAAGCAATCCACAGAATCAGAATACATGGCAATAATCTGATATACTGCTGTTGAGCAAATTCATGCCATGATATTTTATGTTTAGCCATAGACATGACTGTCTGCTTTCTCTGATTTAGATCAATATACTCAGTCAACACCATTCTCTCAATTATCATATTATGAATAAGAACATGATAAGATGTTCTATTTACTTATTATTCTAATATGAGTTAATTTTTCTTTTATTCCCTTGCTAAGTGTTGTAAACCTTATAATTAATTCTTTTATTAGTCTGCTACATAGATTTAACGGGGCATTTGAATTCCAATGGGTAAGACTCAAAATGACCCGTCAGGCATCTATCTTTCAGACCATGTTTTACAGGAGAAATGGGCCATTACTCTGAAACACAGAAATAAATTAAACACCCAAACTGAATATTCTCGCAGAGAATCATGGGAATGTTTCAAAAAAAGTGTCTTTTATAATATGTAGAGTTAAAATGCTGCTAATAATGTCAGGGAAAAAAACTTCAAAGTACCTCATGGTTTCCACTGACAGAAATGATAAACTGCTGGCTTCACTGACAGAAAAGACAAACTTCAAAGTGAATAGTCATCTTCAAAATCTCAGAACAAGCCAGATGCTCCCAATGTACCTGGTCTGCGAATGAAGAAAATAGGTATCTTTCCTTGGTTGGCAACCTCTCTCTTTTATAAGCACTAAATTATCTTGGAAGCAAACCTACTAAAATAAAAAGGACTACTCATGCCAAAATAGCGTAAACTTAATTTTATATTCATTTACTTGCAAAAAATTTAATGACAATTTCAAAATTTTTTTCACCTGCTAGGTGCAAAATATCAACCTGCTCACATGTGTTGTGGCAACTTTCACTATTAACTACAATAATGAATCTATTCAAGAATGCTCTTGGTCACAGGCTCACATTTTTCAAGCCAAAGAGCAGTGCCAGACGCTGCTAGCTTTCTCGTAAGAGTCACATACTATTATGCTTCTATGCAGGTGATGGCTGTTGCAGTCCCACACATCCATCAATCAAATGGGCTGCACTCTGCTCTTCAGCAGAACCTTCTCTCTCTCATTCGAAGAGATCTTTGGCTGCAATCAGCAGTAAGCAGTAAACGCCTACATTGCTCTGGATTCATTGAACAATAGTGCGAGATAGAGTAGACATGATGCAGGAAATTTGGCCTTTGCAATTCTTATAAAAACACTCCTGTTTATAAAGGGCAACATCCCAATAAGGATGATTAGTTTTAAGGCATGAACTTCCACTAGATCCCAGGAACTGTCTGTAATAGCAAATTCAACAGCACCTGGAAACTGACTTGAGCTCTGTGACCTTCCATGTTAGTTGTTGTTTGTCAGCCCAATTTCCATATTTTGCTAGCAAACACCTGCTCTGTGTATAATATTCAGCTCACCCTACCATGGCTGTCATTCTCTCAGGGAACTTGGTAGGTCTGAGTGTGGAGTACGTTTCTGCCTCATATGTGTGCCAACAGTTTGTGGTGAATCTATGATTATGAGAGGAAAGAAGATGGGATGCTTAATGTGGACTTTTTTTGTCTCTAATCTGCTCTTGCTGCTGGTGGAGGAGTAGAAGAAGGTGGAGGGGAGAGAAGCAGCTTATTCTTGAATTGCAATAAGATATGATTGTTTTCTGTAAAACTGAGAAGAGAGAGGAGAGCTATCTGACCTGAGGACAATGTTGAAAAAAAATAAGAGAGTATTAACTGCAGGAAATTATCAGATGATTTTTAACTGCCAGAGCAGTCTGGCCCTAGAGGACTCTTCTTCTAAGGGTCATGAGAGCAAAAACCTGAAGCAGGTCTAAGACTACATGAAAAAGTCTTTTGGTATCATGGTTTCCTGTGACAACTGAGAAGTGGACACGGTATCTCAGGAGTTCTTTTTTAAGCCTGTGTTCTACAGATTCAGAATGAGTCTACATCATCATCGTGTGATCCTTGTGAGTTTCTTAACCTGAATGTCTGGTACCCAAGACCTTCCCCTTCATGTTCACAAGGCTGCAGGAGAAAATTGCTGTGCTGTTCCCTTAAGGAACAGCTTGCAGAGACACACTGTGCTTTCTTTCAGGGAAAGTTTATAGAGGTTTTTTTCTTTTTACTTGTTAAGATCACAGCAAGCAATGTTATAAATAACTTACACTTGTGAAAATTGTTCAAAGAACTTTAGTAGTGACTTCTTTTTGGAGCAAGGCTCCTAGGTGAAAGGTCCCAGATCTTACTTGTTTGCTTAGGTGGTAAAGTGAGGAGATTTCACAGGAAATGTGAGACCACTTTAGAAAGCAGAAGTTTTAGTATATAAGTCCGGGGAGTTGCAAATTTCAGGCCGGTCTTCTAAGAATTCATGTGTTTCTGTCCCAGAGAGAATAAAACGAGTCTCTGGTGCACAGAGGTAGGTTTGGAAGGAGCAGTCAATAACTAAACACTAAGTGCCTGTCACAGTGACCCATGCTCCTGTCTTTGTGTAGGTGTGGGAGGATATACCCCCTAAAGAATGAAATAAAAGTCTTATTGTCTTAAAAGTTCTGGTGCTTTAAAGAAGCTATGCTTGCCCTATGACATTGAGTGCATTGTATGGAAAGGTTTTCCTTCAGAACACACATGCAGAAAGAGAAAAGGACTCCAAGAGAACATACTTTGACCAAAGCTTTTAAGACTCACCAAGAGTGAATTTACTGAGCATGGCTCAAAAAAATCAAGATTCCTTTTCCACATATTTTTTCACAATTCAGGAGCTACAGTGCAGATAGATTTGTATATATAGTGCTCAGTATTCTGTTTGCATTGTGTGATAGGGCAGCTGATGGAGCAGTATCAGAACAACCTTTGGAAACTGTAGCTCTTCAGAACTGCTCCGACATGGTTTCTTTCCATGGTGAACAGTCCTTCAGGAATGGGCTGCTCCAGCTTGGGTGCCCTGCAGGGCCACAGATCCTGCCAGGAGCCTGCTGCAGCCTGAGCTCTGCATGGACTGCAGCACGAATGTCTTCTCCCCCATGGTCCTCCATGGGCTGCAGGGGGTATAACCTGTTTCACCATGGTCTTCTCCACAGCCTGCAAGGGAATCTCCTCTGGCATCCGAAGCATCTCCTCCTTCTTCACTAATCTGAGTGTCTGCAAGCTTGTTTCACTCACATTTTCTCATTCCTCTCTCACACATCTCCTATGCAGCATTTTTTACTCTTTTTTAAATATATTATCAGTGTTGCTAATGGACTCCTATTCTGACAGCAGTGGGTCCATCTTGGAGCCTGCTATTAACTTGTTCTGTCCATCACAGATCCAGCTGTGTCTTAACACAGAAGTCACCCCTGCAGCTTTCCTGCTACTTAACCTTGCCACCTACACCCAGTATAAACTGCCAGGGAATGTATTTCAAATATACAAAGCCTGAACACGATATAGGTAATTTTTCAAGAACTGTGGCTTTTTACATTGCTTACAGAAGAATTCTGGACAATAAAGCTGTCCAGGGCTGCCAAAATGTGCAGGATTTGAATGTGGCAGGTAGGCAGTGCCATTTGAAAGCATGCCTCCCCAGCCAGAACAGTGTTTGAAAGACACTGTTTGCTGTCCCGCACCCTCGGATCTCTGCACAGATCTCTCTATGCACAAAGAATAGTTTGCAAGTCTGGGGCCACATATGCTTAGAAATGAGCAAACAGGTTTCAGGAAAGTTGGAATAAAGTGGTTATTTTTCATGGGTCTCAGAATGACTTCAATAGAAGAAACAGAAATAGAAGAAATAGAAAGGAATACCGCTAGCTGGAGAAATTGCACAGAGCAAATTCTTCTGTCTGAAAAGCAAACATACAAAACAAATGTGACTTTTTTGCATATAAATCTTACTAAACAATATATTACACTGAAAATTATCGTTTGCAAGTGGAGCACAGCTAGAATGAAACCTCCTTGAAATCAGGCCCTTGGCAAGACAGAAAAAAAGTTTTCTCTTTATATGTGTTTCCTCAGGATAGATTTACTCCTCAAAAGACTGTAGGCAGCATATCCAATTCAAAAGTATTCTCCGATTTCACATCCCTAAGGGACTAATAGGCATGAAGCCTGGCTCCACGTTTCAATGCATTATGTATCAGCCCTGGAAGTAAGGAGAGAGTGAAAGATCAGGCTTTCAACCTGCCTTTAAGTAGTTCTTGGGTGTGTTCCCTTTGCTACAGGCATGTGGCAGCTGTCCATTGTGGAATACCCTTCCTGGGTGTGCACTTTAGGTGAAGGCTGGCATCTGGGGCTGCCAGAGCTTGGAGGGGTGCAGCTGCGGGGACAGTGCCCTCCTCATCCTGTCCTCTCACCATGCTGACAAGGGCTAGGGATCCATCTGTTCAAAGGGCAATGTCCACAAAACTCCAAAGAGTTTGCTTCAGCCATGGAAGAGTATCTTTTATTATTAGGTTTGTTTTCCTGGTTGGGAGGGTATTTTTTTTTTAACTCTTTGTGGAGCCTTAGCTGCTTTGGGAGCCAGCCTTGCAGCCTCATTTTGAAATGCTGGGAAAGATAAGATCTGGGTTTCTTTTCTTAAGTCAAATTTTTAAAAACAAATGGAGAGAAAAAAAGTAACAAAACAAGAAGAGAGGAGAGGAATAGGTGCCTGTGTGCACGCTGTGGCGGAGGTTGTGGGGCACAGGTGGGGAGGGAGCCCATAGCAAGGAGGTGGGTGGCAGGTGCACAGGGAGCTGCCGCCCCTGCCCATCCCGCTGGGCTGCAGCACAAAGACTGCCTGCCAGGATCCAGGCCATGGAGCGGGTGGCCATGGAAACCCTTCAGCAGGGCTGCCAGCCAGAAAGCCAGAAACCCTACCCCATCACTGGGGCCCACCAGTGGGTTGCCAGGGTTACTGGGGGCAGCAGAGGGAGGGAGGCCCCCAGGCCTGCTAGGAGTCCTAGGCTGCCCTCTCCCACTGCGCCGCTCGAACCGGCTAAGAAAAAGCGCCAAAGCAGCCAAGTGATTTTCTTAGTTAACAGTTTTCCTTGACCTTGGGTTTAAAATTGCCAGCTCCTTTCCAGGGTGCTAATGAGGAAACTTTAAAGGACTCATGGGGGAGGAGGGGGAGTGGCCTCTCTTGACCAGTGTTACTCTGGTGCAGACTGGATGTCCTGCAGTAGATGTTAATAGTTAACAGGCAGGTCCTTAAACACCAAGGGACCCAGGGAAAGGTTGCCATGCTCCTCTGTGAAACTGGGATATTTCTTCTGCTTAAGGAACCTTTGTTAAACTGCCTTAGAATAACTCAAGCTTGACAAAGTGGAACTAATTGGCCTTTGTCTTCCCAATCTTAAAAAAAACAACTTTGAAATCAGGAGGATTTTTGAGGCAATTATATTCAGTATAAAGAGTAAAGCATAAATCTGGATTTTAAGGAGTTCAGTGTATCATAAAAAGCTGTAACTCTGCACTCTGGGAGATGTCAAAACCTCTGCTAGAAAAGCAAAGGTTGCGAACCACATTTCTGTCAAGGGCGGAGGTCACCTCTCTTCTCAAGTGGTCAACACAAACCCTAAAATAAGGGACTGTCTTGTGTATACCCACACTCTTCCAAGCTCTTTAACGTGTCCCACCTTGCTTTGATTTTGAATGACATATTAAGGACTGAATATAAACCCAGATCTCTCCCTGTTCAAACACTGCTGTCAATACCAGTCACGATCTCTTTCTTCCAGTCTTTTAATCTTTTTTTTTTCTTTTTCTTTTTTTTTCTTGAGGACAACAATTTCAATTTTCATTATGTACAGGTCTGTATGTTCCTGGTACACTCTAGCTATTCCAATTCCTTAATAATAGTATGGCTTCAGTTCAAGTCTTTCGCTTCAGCACACTTTGTGTCTGAAGTTACTTGAAAAATATCTGATTGAAGTTCTAAGATAGAAACATCTCATTAAGCACTGTCTGAACTAATTTTAAGCATTTAATGCAGGATCATGGTGGCTCAGCTGCACGTACTGTTATGTCAGGGCTGTGTGTTTTTCCCTAGAGAAACACATCTAATTACATATCATGTCTCCTTTTTATGTCTCCTATTAGGTAAGGTACAGGGCCTAATTCTACTGCTACAGAAATTAAGCAGGATCTCCCCCACTGATTTCAAAAGATTTAAAATTACTACACTAAAGCTAAATCATGGAAGAGTTAGTGTGGCCGCAGCATGCAGCTGGCAAAAAGGAAAGAAATCGCAGACACAAGGCATTCAACTCTGTTGTCAGCACTAAAGTAGAGAGTTTGGCTTCTGCCACCATATGCAGCAGAACTGAGCCTTTGGAATTCAGCAGTATGGCAGAGATGTCACTATAGCATCCCTCACTCTGCAAAGAAAGGTGCAGAAACTGGTTCAGCACTAGCTGAAGAGGATTACTGAACTCAGTTGAACTTCCATTCTCACCATGAATGATTAAAGAAGGATCTTCACAGTTAGCTCTCAGGGGTACAAAGCACTCAGGGCTGTGGAATCGGGTTAGGTGTAATCAAGCAGGAACTCGGATAGGGGTGGGATTTTTTGCACTGTCTTAGAAGACTAGCACAATGTGTGACCAGAAAAACCTTTCTAATCTCCTAACGGCTGGAGAGAACCTCTGCCTTGAAGTGATGAGGTCCTCCAGACATTATCTGTTCAACTTACCCTTTTGCAAACTTCTTAGGTGACTTTAACAGCAGTATCTATTTCATGTTTGTAATTTATACCAAGATTTTTAATAAAGGATTAATGAGCAATTACTGTTTCTTAAAAACAAGTGTAATGTAGATGTTAATAAATCAAGGAATAGAAGCTTTTACAAATTACTCCAAGCAACATGATAATCTACTAGAATTTGTAACATTTATAAGGCACACAATAAAACAACTCCTGACTGGATATTAGCTCTTGGGAAAAAGAACTGTAATGTCAAAGGTGTTCAGTATGGTTTTTTTTCCAGAATTAAACCAGAAGTAGCTTTTTTTGGCTGATTCAAATGGCTTTCTGAGGAGGAATTAAATTTGCAAGGTTTGGAAGTGAAAGGTTCCCAGTGAATTAAAGCATGATAGTTTTCATGAGTAGCAAATAATTAATATGGGACGGATGCCAGAGTCAGTTATTTTTAAAATAATCTTGAAAACAAGTGTAGGAGTTCCCTGAAACAAAGGTTTTCTGTCTGAGAACATGTTGTCTTATTGGCCTACTTGGTAGGCTGGCATCATACAGGCATCATTCTAATTGTCATTTTAATAGAAGCTTTACTTTATTTCATTCTAAACGATTTCCATGAATCTCCCATCACCTAAGCCTGGCATTAAAGAGAATTCAAAATCAAACAAGCTACTCAAGAAAGAATTGTCCTTTGACAGAACTGGGACTTCCAATGCATTTTAATTTTTCCGTAGACTGCATGAAAAGGGGAGCGGGGCTTCTGTGTATTGATCTGTGACAGCTGATTTCTTATCAAATAATAAGCACAATAGTTGATGTAAAGGTTCGGGGTAAATCTGCATGTTTAGTATATATAGAGATAGATGAATTTACATATGAAAATACTTCAGAAGACAGAGAGATGATGACAGAATAATGCCTTTGTAAAAGTCAGATTTTCTAATGTAATTGTACTAAGAGTATAAATAAACAGTTTTGGCTCTTCATAGTGGTCATGCTAGAGAAGTACACAGCAGTTGGCAATAGTTGCATTCACCTTTTACTCATAAATATTTCATGTGAAGTTAATTAAATATCAGAAGTAAATTAGCTACTTTGTTTTCCTTGCTTAACTACATGAATTAATCCTGTATTCAGTGAGGAGAAATGTTGCTATTAGCAGATGAGAAATGCAGTGATGTAAGTAGATAGTGATCTGTAATATTCTATATTTTTTAATTCAAAAGTAAAATTAGAAAGGTTCATTAGTTCCCATTACCTGAGTTTCTGATTGAGCAGCTGCCTTTTCTACACATTTTATTAGATCTCATTTCTGTGTCATATTACAACAGAGAGCACCCTAATGATTCTAACTGCATTTGGCAGGCACTGTTGGCAGAAGCACATAACGGCATCAGCAGAACCAGTCCTTACTCATTATTTAACAAGCTTTTCTGGAGTGCTTTTTCTTCACACCACATTCATGAGAGCTACTGAAGCAGTAGCTCAGTTTTATAGGTGGGTGACAGAAGCACAGGGATATCAAGTGGTAAGCCTAAAGTGTTTTGCAAAGGTAGGCACGTGATCCGGGTCTGTTGGTTCTACTCCTCCTCTGGAGGTGCCAGTGCCTTTTCCCTGGTTTTACCCTGGTGATGGATGTTATAGGAACCCGCAAACTGTGAGTCACTAGACCTCTTCACTGATATGTCTTTTTTACAACATCCTAATTTGGCCTGGTATAGCAGTCTTTCTATAAGTACATGTTTGTACTGTACTGCTCAGCACCATAGTGTGAACATGCTGCTGCCTCTTTGGAGAGGGTAGGGCTGAGCTGCAGTACCTTGGCTGTACAGCTCTCTGTTTGATGGTGTGCTGGCTCCACAGTGTTGATTTGACAGTCACGGGAAAAGAGGAGACAGGGACAAACTACTGCTGGGAATGAGGAGCTTGACTTCAGCTCCCTCATGTCCAGGAGCACACATTTCCCATCTGAATTGCTCTAGCCATTGCACAATGTGGCAAGACCACTGCTCAGCCAAAGAGAGTTGAGCAGATGTAGCTCTTGGTACCTTATAGGTAGTTGAGACTCTCCCTGTTTGTCTTCAAATAACAAGGAATCTTTGACATTTACACTCTTAAGGAAGAAAATTTCAGATCATGTTGGAAAGCCTGTGTTTAGAAATACAAGAAACTTTCTAATTTAATGGCAAGTTAGAGGCTTCTGCTTTCTTCTTTTCTACTTAAGCCAACCATCTATTAAAGAAGGCTATTAAAACATGGTGACTCTCAGGACAATAATAATTTTATTGTCTTCTGTGTGAGTACTTAGTTGTTCTGAATTTGATTGTTTAACATCCTATTTATTAAATATATAAGCCATAAATTAAATATATGCCAGTTAAAAGACACTGATAACACTTATATTTTTTTTTTGTTTTTTGTTTGTTTTGTTTTGTTTTGATTGTTTTTGGTTTTGTTTTGGTTTTGGTTTTGGTTTTGGTTTTGGTTTTGGTTTTGGTTTTGGTTTTGGTTTGGTTTGGTTTGGTTTGGGTTTTTTGTGTGTTTTTTTTGGTTTTTTTTGGGGGGGAGGGGTTTTGGGGTTTTTTGTGGGGTTTTTTTGTTTGGTTGGTTGGTTGGGTTTTTTTCAGTTTTATAGTGTTCATATGAGGCTCTCAGTGCTAGTTTGGAGCACCGAATCGTGTACGTAATTTTAATTAAACAAGCAAATGTTCACACGGGTTTTTTTATGAATTTTAATTTCTGTAATCCAGGTGTAAATAGCATTCACACAATGCAATGACAGAGTTCTCGGATGAGATGTCTATAATCCTTTTGCTTTGTAATATATGAATGTTGTTTTGATTACAATATATGGATACATGTTATCAGACTCGTCTCCTTCATGCACAGGTGCAATTATTTGGTTTTCTCTGTGTGTGTCATGTAATACTGGTAGTGATTTTAAATCTTTTATTCCTCATTCCTATACACTCCTTTTACTCCACATCTTAATATCTCAATATTAATGCAATATGATTTGTTTAGACTGAAGCAATTCAAAGGGAACTGAATAAACTTTTAACATAGTCACATAAAACACATGGAATCTTATCTTAGATTCATATGGCTGATATCCATGCCAGACACATCTAAAAATCACTGACTGGTACTGTGTTACTCAATTATTTAGTTATCCATTATGGGCTAAAGAATAGCTGCCTTTGATGTGCCTAATCCATGGGTAGAACTAGAAGATATTGCTCTTGCTCACTTCCAGCAATGTCCTCTAATATAAAGGATCACGCTTGTGTTGCCCTCAACTAACTTAATCACTGCCCTTCCTTGTTCCGTCTACCTATTGCAAGTCTTCCTTAAAGCAATCACTTTCCCTATTTAGGCAAAGTTACATGTTTTGTATTATCATGTTTTCGGATGTTGTCTTTTCTTTGGGAATGTAACAGTATCCTTCTCCATCATTCCCCTTAGCTGCAGAAACACCTGCAAGACTCCAACTCTCATGGGGTATGAAGGAAAATGGAGAAAAAAATCAGTCTTCCCACCTTCCTCCTATAGACAGAAGTTACAAATAAATATTTAATTTCTTTTCTGAACCCTCTGACGTGGACAAAGAGCAAGTCTCACACAACACAAGGCAGCAATGATCTATTCCCAGAGAAGAATAATGAGGTTGGTAAAGGGACTGGAGCACAAGTTCTATGAGGAGAGGCTGAGGGAGCTGAGGTTGTTTAGCCTGGAGAAGAAGAGGCCCAGGGGAGACCTCATCACTCTCTACAACTACCTGAGAGGAGGTTGTGGCCCTGTAGGCTTTGGTCTCTTCTCCCAGGCAGTCAGCAGCAGGACAAGAGGGCACGGGCTTAAGCTCTGCCAGGGGAGGTTTAGGTTGAATATTAGGAAAAAATATTTTACAGAGAGAATAATCAAACATTGGAATGGGCTGCCCAGAGAGGTGGTGGAGTCACTGTCCCTGGAGGTTTTTAAGATGAGACTGGATGTGGCACTGAGTGCCATGGTCTGGTAACCACAGGGCTGTTGGATCAAGGGTTGGACTTGATGATCTCGGAGGTCTTTTCCAACCCAATTGATTCTATGATTCTATACCGTGACTTTTCACATTCACTGCTTCTTTCTGCTTCATTTGGAAAGATGGGTAGGTGTGGGTCTGTTACTTCCCTTCCTCTACCCTTGTGGAGCCACTACCTCTACTCTGCTGAAGCTCTTTGGAGGCCAGGTAAGTTTGTTGCATCTTCTCCACCCTTTTCAGAGAAATGATAACCGAGAAAAGACAGAACAAATTACAGGGCACACAAAAGGCAAGAGGATGCCAAGTTCCCACAAAACAAATGGAAGGCAGTTTGTAGCAGCTCCTGGTGGCAGGAGAGACACTAAGGTGCTACCCAGTATGGCTGGTCTTACCTGCAGACTCCAGAAAGCCCCTTCTGATTATTATCACAATACCAACACTGAAAAACTGGACTGCTTGTTATGGTCTGCACACAGTCAGCTAAGAAGGGGGAAAGAAAGACTTAGGCACATTATACGAGAAATGCAATTGCCACTTACAGGTTAGTCAAGTATTGTGTGTTTAGAATTGGAAAATACATGTTTGACAATATTGCATAGCTATAGATACGTATTTTAGTTCTTCAACAGGAAAATTCTATATAATGGTTGCAAAAATATATTAATAATTCACTTGAATCAACTCAAAAAAACACAGCTAAGGCTGCAGTTGAGAGTTTGCAAGTAAGATGCTGAACAGTGTGCGGGCTTGTATCGATCACTGGAGGATGAATCCCACATGTGACAGGCTGCCAAGCCTAAGTAAAAAGCATTGATCACTGCCCTCCGAGTGCTCTGTGAGCCAGTTTCCTGCCATCTTGCAGACCACCCATGCAGTCTGGTTTTTACCGGTTTGTCCAGGAAGAAACTGTGGGAATCAAGTGGTATAATTGGCTGACCTCCCTCTTCTTTTGGCAAAAAGTAATGCCAGAGCCTCTGGCAATCATGCTGTGCATGGAGCATGAACGAAGAAGGGCTGTGTGGGGATTTCCTTTGGGGCAGTGGGTGCAACTACTAACAAATGCAATAATGTTCATGCAATTTACATATGATTCTTCATATCATGCTGCTCTTATGTTCTGATTTGTGTGACATCTGAGCCATAGAGTTTTGTTTGCATAAAGATTCAGAGAAAGATAATTTTAATCATGCAAATAAATAGTGTTTCACAAACTTTTATTCTGAATTCGCACTTAAATGAATTATTAAATTGGCATCGTGTTAAGGGACAGAAAAAAATCCAGTGACTTATGTGATTAATTGCCTTGAAAAATAGTATTAATATTTTCAATATGCAAGATCAACAAGGAAAAAGTTAAAATCATATGCACAAAGCAAGTTAGAATAATTACTATGTTTGAGGAAATTAATATTATTTGGATACATTTAGTGATGTAACAGGACTACTTAACTTTCTCTTCCGATTTTTGCAAAATACCTTGTGTATCATTACATGCCATATTAAAAGAAAAAAAAAACAGCTCTATTTTTTCTTTTCTTTAGCAGCAAAGGGTCATAAGTAGTATTCTCTTTATTAATATGCTCATGATACAGACTAGTGAGCTCTTATTCTTTTACTTAAGAAGCTAATTTTACAGTCTTGGAGAATCATCGGAGTTTATCTGACCTTCCTTGTAAAAAAAATGGTAAGAATGTGTACCTTAGATTTCCCAGAAGATACAGATTTGGTTTTTTGAGTTCTATGGAATAAATATCTCTAAACAACAAGAAATATAATTACTGAAAATTACATGCTTACAAGCAATGGATTACTAATGAAGTTGCAATCAGGAATGACAGATGAGGGATTAATTCCCCAGAAATCACCAGGATTTCTTCCTTCTTCTGGTTATGAACATATGTGTATGGAGGAAACAGATCTGAATATGCCAGATGAATAA
>JAWWES010000001.1:44620654-44695987 GCA_035583135.1 Lophotriccus pileatus | reverse complement strand
AGGAATGAATGTCATCTTTCCTGACTTTTTGTCCCAAAGGTAGCTACTGTACTATTAGTGCAATAATAAAATAAATGGGTTTACTTCCTTTCTTGAGCTTTTCTACTTTCAGATGCTTCTGAAAGTGCCTGTTGATAAGAATGACTATCTGTGATTATTCACATAAGTGTGGAAGTTGAGCAAAATAAACCATAAAAATGTCAGACGTGATGATTCACCTTCTGTCCATACCTGTTTTTCCCCATTAGCCATCAGCGGAGTCACTGAGAGGGTGGTTGGTTCACCGGAACAGGTTACCAGGGAAGTGGTCATGGCCCTGAGCCCGTCAGAGCACCAGGAGTGCCTGGATGACACTCTCACTAATACGACTTAGTTTCAGGTAGTCCTGCAAGGAGCAGGGAGTTGGACTTGATGATCCTTGTGGGTTCCTTCCAACTTGAGATATTTTATAATTCGAGATTTCTATGAGTCTACATGACTAGTTTAGGTTTAGGCAGTTAACATTTAGAAATCTGAAAGCAGATCAGGTGAATCCCAAGATATAGTTTATAGGCAAACAGGGATAGCTTTCCATTTTGAGAAGAACAGTCAGCAAAGGCATGAGGCTGAGGTATTGCCTTCCTGCCTTGCATTGGATGCTTACTTTTTGCTTTAATGAAATACTGAAGTTTTACTTGTTACTGAAGAAGATCCTTAAGGTTTTACAAATCAGTATATTACTAAGCATATTCTTGCCTATGGGAAAGTAGAAATTCCATTTGTTGAGAAGCTTATAATTTACAGAATGATTGTCTTTCCTTTGTACAAGTAGTTTCCCTGCAACTCGTGTCAGAGATATTTAAATTTATTTTCTGTATTCTTTTTAAAGGAAACTGCTCTTAAGAAGCAACATATAATGACCTCTTTAATCTAAAATATCATTTTTATTTCTCTGTAGCAACTGTTTGTACTTTGGGATCAGGGATAGAAAAGGGAAAATATTGACCTAGGAATTCATTATACTTATATGATCAAAGACACCTTCATCTACAAGACAAGTCAAAGGATCAATATAATCCTCATTACTTGCCACAACAAAGGCTTTTAAAAATAATGAAGTAGAGTTATCTTTTTTAAGGCAAAAATAACCCCCAACCCTATAATTGTCAGATGCACCGTATTCTGTTGCTTACTAATGAGACTTCTGGAGAACAACAGGGTTATTTTAAGTCTTGAATTTCTGATTAAATTTTAATTTTATTACAGTAAAAGATGAAAAAATGCCTATAGCAATCAAAATATAATTTCTACAGCAATGTCAATGCAGCAAATACTTTTGCACTAATGCCCATAACACTTGTTCCAAGATTTGGAAAAATAGCATATAAAAAATAAATATTGCCGTGGTAGGCAGACATGGGCCAAACCCAGCCATAATGATAATGACAACCTCTAGCTATATTCCTGAGAAACAAAGCTATTTAAAAGATTGCTTGACAGAAAGTGTGTGGATCAAGACCTGTCATTGCCCTGCCAGAAAATATATGTGAGACATTTTATATAATTCTTGATTAAAAGAACATGGAAACCTCAATACCCCAAATAGCTCAAGCCCTGAAAACTTTGTAGTTTTCTGAGATGCTTATATTTTGAAAACTGGGAGAAACTACCTGATTACGTTAAAACAATTTCGAAAATAATTAAATGTTCTGCAGTTTAGGCATTAAAATAACAAATCAAGGATTTTTTTCTTTCTTTCGTCTCCACCTCTTTGCTGATAGGAAGCAGTGTGATCTGAGGGATAAAAAGAAAATGCAAAGTGACACTAAAATTAGGTTGCAGTTTTACAGTTGGAGAGAAAAATGTCAAAAAAAATATTTCTTTGGTGATCTAAGGTGTCTCAGAGTAAGAGAAAGGAAGACTATGTGTTCCTGCCAGAGGTGGTGTCCTAAATGTTCAAATTTTGCCATAGGTTTAACTGATACTTGTATGTACAAGTGAGGTGCTGTTCTCTTTAATGCCTGATCCTGAGGTCAAAATGTTGATCAGTGCCTTGCTCAGGTGATTGACATGCATGCCAGTGAGGGATTTTCTGTGAAAAGCCATAGGTATTGATGGGAGATGTCTTCTTTGGCTTCACACTTTGGGCAAGAAGGATCCTCTCGATGTACTTTGGTTTTGAAGACTGCATGACAGCCATCACTGGGGCAGCATAGCAGCAAATTAATGAATGAAGTAATTAATGAAAATCAAAATTCCCAAACCCCATCACATCCACAACTGTAAGATGTATGGGTTATATCTTTTAAAAAGTTGCCACTGTAGAAAACATTCTGGTGCAGCACATCAGCGTGGTGGGGTCCAGGGCTCGCTGGGGGTGGGCAGTGGCAGGGATCCCAGGGTGGCAGGGCAGAGCCTGGCAGACAGGGCCTATCCCACAGCACCAACCAGGGCACCACGCTCCTCAGTGCAGAAGGGATGGGACGCTGGCCTGGTGGGGCCAATGTCCAGGTAGTCAGTCTCCTGACTGGGGAGGGACTGGTGGCACCAGAGCTGTGGGTGGGTGGAAGGCGACCCTGGGGGTCCCGGCAAGGCCTGCTGGTGCCCTCAGGTTCCCTGACACCTTAATGTAACCCCAGCATAAAGCAAACAATTGGCCACAAAAAGCAGCAATTTTGGGTGGTGTTTGGTAAGGGTTTTTAAAATCATGGGGGTTTTTAACAGTATGTTGTTGAAAGTGTAGCATCTATTGGTGAGTCTATAGGCAAAGACAGGAAGAAGGAGTGCTGGTGATGGGGGTCTCCATGAATTAAGTCCATTGCTTTCAACACTGGAAAAATAGCACTGTCAGTGGAGTGAAGGAAAATGACTGGCATCTAATTCTCCTGCTGTGTCTGGTGCAGGAATGGAGGCCTGGAAACTGTGACTCGGTGATGTGATTGGCTCTGTGTGCAAAGCCCAGGGAACAGAAGAGCCCTTAGGTAGCAGGAGGAAAACCATGCTTTTGACTGCTTCATGCAGCGTTGGTTTTTTCCATGACTTTGAATGATTTTAAATCCTGTGAAACGTGTTTCAGTAAGAATTTCCAAGCACTGAGGTGTTCAGATCTATTTTGCAATATGAAAATATCTGAAAAAGATTATATGGGTTAGGGGATAAAAATTCTGTAAAATAATAAGCTATTTTATGAACTGTCCCACTGCTGTTATTATGACTTCTGTAGTTAAGGTAGAATATTTCTTATACAAGCACCAAATACATCACATATGTTTGTGAATGTATGTTTATGATGAGTGACAGATTCAAAACCCACTTTTGATTCAAAAGAAGATCAACATCATGCAAGGTACTGAACATTGTGTTTTCCTGCTTTTAAAGTTGTCTGATGTGCAGCAGTATACGTATACATATATATATACACAGTGATATATACACAAGAATACATATAATTACTTGCATTCAGAATCAGTCAACTTCTGCTTTGTCCATCTGGCTGAGCCAATAAATTGAGGACAACTTGTAGAAAGCATGTAAATATCGATTTCTTAAGCTGAATGCTGTTCTGTTTGACTGGCTGCATGTTCTGCCATCTCCTGACTTTGTACTTTTCATGCAAACACTGGCAACGGCAGGGCAAGAAGTTGTGTGCTTGAAATACACAGATTTGTATTCTCTATTACTCTGTGTGGTATTTGTGCTTCTGCCTGAATGGGATGCTCAGTTTGAGAGACAGGTGGAGAGTAAATGGGATCGAAGAGACTTAGGAGTGTTTAATATATATCTACAGCTATTTGCTTGGCAAAGATGACGACGTTCAATTGCATGCTAATTCTTTTTGCAAAGCCAATAAAAAAGCAGGATTTTTTCTTACAGAAACCGACTTAGAAATCTGAGAGTGTAGACTGTTGTGAGTTTTTCTTTTTTTTTTTTTTTTTACACTGATATCACATAAAAACTAGATTGCTGTGACCTTATTCTTCTACATGCTTAAACACAAGAGTAGCGAATTTTAAGGATAAGAGGTGAAGGATTACTCAGGAGGGTGCCAGTACAGATACTTCCATTTGAGAGTATGATTTGATGAAGAAGAGAGTAAAGCAGAGGAAGATGAGCAGTGGTGAGTAGTATTTTCTGTGCTAACCAAAAGGAGAATTTCCTTGGTGAAGTAAAAATGTCCTCAGAGAGGAGATCAGCTTTTGAAAAATATATACTCTCTGTAGCTAAGATTGGTTGAAACATGATTTACTTTTGACTATAAAGGATTTAGAGAAAAGAGAAAAAAATTAGAATCAATAGATTTAGAGAAAATTTAAAGAAATAACCAGAAATTGGTCATATTTCAATCTCACAAGAAAATTCTGACTTCTGTGAAACTGACTATAAACCTTCTCTTGACTGTGATGGAAACAAAGATTTTTCAATTCTCTTTAAGAAAAGAATGTCATTTGCTTCCAGAATCAGTAGAGAGACAAAAGAAAGCACTATTAAGAGCCCAAATTTGTACCTTCTGCCATGACAAACAGGACAGGACAAATTAACCTTTGACTGGAGTTAGGAATTGTGATTAGACATAATGTTGTTGAAATTCTGCTGCTTTGCTAAGGACGAGTTTTAGTAAACCCCGGAGGCAACAATAAAAATTACAATTTGCTGCTCTTGCTGGCAGGGATTGAGGGTGCTCTTGCACAGATATGGTATGCATAAATGATAAGTCAAAATGTTTCACAAGTAACAGTAGGAAATTATTTTAATTTACTTTTCTCCTCAACTTATATTTTGACATTCTACTTAATCGAACTGAGTTTTATTTAACTTCTTTCCACTGACAACTGACCTGCTATTTTCCCTGTCCTGTTCCCCCATAAAAGCAGACGGCTTAATGCACAGAAGCTCATGGTCAGCAAAGCTGAATTAGGTTTGTCTGATTAAATATTTTCAGAGAGGAGTACTTGACTTGTCAGTTACTGCTTAGTATATCAAAGGCAAAGTAATTATATGCTGAATAAGAAATTCATAATAACTGTGCATATGGTCTCATATAAATGTATGCTCTGTTTCTAGCAACTGTGAGGTCAATAACTTGATTCCATTAAGAAAGATGAGAGATGATCAAGGTTGGAACAAATGAGACAATTATGGTCTAAAATGTATTGTCTAGCAAATAGCCATGTGCTTGCCTGTGAGTTCTTCAAGACAAGGATTGTCTTTTTGTTCCTGTACAGCGTCTAGCAAAACGGAATCTGTGCTGTGACTAAATCTCAAAACACTACTGCCGTGGAAATAATAATAAACCATACTGAGGAGAATTATTTGTGTTTTAGAAAAGACAATCAGTTAGCTGTTCATCTAAATCTATTTAAAATTTCCTGTTCTGTTCTCTCTTTTTTTTTCTAATAATGTCAAAGTAACTTTGCAAAGACTGCTTGTGAAACTGACTTGTAACTGATCACTGAGAATAAGAGTACTTCTTTTAATGTGCCCAAAATGCAAGCAGTTATTTGATGCTGGAAGCATGTTTGGTTTAGTGTGGAGATTCGTTACCACCTCCTTAACAAGTCTGAGGCTTGCACTATCCAAAAAAAGATCAATATTTTAAGAATTGGCTATATTACTCTTGGTTTCATTGTGTTTGGTTTTTGTTGTTTGGTTTGTTTTTTGTTTTGTTTTGTTTTGTTTTTTTTTAAATTAACGGTACAAAATATTTGATATACCACTAATATTTAATAATTAAATATATAATGACTGTTAACTTAGCTTTTTCAGCTTTTTGGTCAGTAGGCATTTCTCAGCCTGCCTGGCTGAAACCACTTTCAACTAATTGAAGATTTTCTCACTCCATTTAGCTGTTAAACCCTGGCATATGGGCATATGGGGTTTCTTGTTCAAACAGATTCTCAGAGGAAGCTAGCAGTGAAAATAATATTGAAGCAAAAAGAAAATCTGGTTCAAATAAGATGAAAGCAATTTAATGCTCATATTTGCAATACTGGAACTGTACTCCACTTGTCAGAAGAAGAGGGCTTGATGGAAGCAAAGAATGAGCTTCCCACACTACCTGGCAATCTGCTGGGAAGGAGCACTTCTGGGAGGCAAAGAACAATATAGCCACATAAGGGTAGCTGAATAACTCTTGGATAACCATGTCTCTGTAATTGCCAAATTACTGTTTGGTAGTGTGCTGCTACTCACTAATTGCTGAAATATTCCTTGGGCAGTGTGGTACTTAGAATAACCTGGAGTTTCTTTTGAGAGTGTTTTTCGGATTTTACTTTTTCCTCGGTTGGGCATTTTGGTTGGTTGGTTGGGTTTTTTTCTTTGAGAGCTTAGGGAAATTAAAATAGCATGACCATCACTAGAATGATCTCATATGTCAACTACTTTGTTTCTGATCAAAGGACATCCTTGTACATCCAGCTTCTTAACTACCTGGTATTGACTCAGAGGAGGCTTCTTCTGAAAAGGATTACCTGCCATACGTTAGAAGAGCTTTCCTATAAACTAATTTACCAAAGAGTTGTATTTGTCTGGGGACGTTGTTAGTATACATTGCTTCTGTAGGACTGCAAGACCCTCATTTGAGTTCTGCTTTTGCTGCCTCTTATAGTAACTTTGTTGTGTTGCAGAGAGATTGTGTCTCATTGTTTTTCACTGGTAACAGCAGTACCTTTCTCACTAATTTGAAATTAGTTTAGTTCTGGGGTGATGTTTTCAGTTTATCAGATATGGAAATATATCACTATTTAGGTGGAGAACTGCATGAGAACTTCAATGACTTCAGTTTTTGTTTGTTTCAGTGCTGCAGTTAATAAAAAAATTAAAATAAAAAAGAAAGCGGTGGGGGGAGGAATTGTAAAAATTATTTCAGAGGCAGCTGAAACCTGACCTGATTGGTCTTATTCTCATATTTTCTCTATTCTTTTTGTGTGCCTAGGTCAGGGATGACAGAACTGTGCTTTGAGTAGACTCAGAGGCTGAAGAAAAGGAGGTTGCATAACATTAGTGAGCCTATTATTGGACTGAATTTCATTAGCTTGTATTGTGAATCCTGAATAGAACTGAATATATTTTTATGTTTTCATTATCTTACAGAAAATATGTGTATCTTGGTGAAATACTCACTGTTAGTTTACTTCAGATACAAGACTTTATAAACCAAATTGCTGTAAAGATATTGAAATACTATTGGTGACACAAATGTGTCCCATCCTTCAACTTCCCATCAAAGAATAAGATTTTTTTTATGCCGGGTTTTGGTATTTTTTTAATGAAATCACACTTCCATTTAAAAAGTGTTTAATGAATTATTTCCTGCTAGTTCAAAGTACAGAGATCCTGAGTGTGCCATCTGCTACAATATCTGTATATAAAAATGACAGTCACTAATTACACTGTGCCAGTGGAGTGTGTGATGGCCTCAGAACTGAATCAGAATTTAATAAATTTAGAAAAATGTACACTTTTAAGATAAGAACAGCTTCAGTATAAGAAACTAGAAACTGGTATTAATAATAACAAAATGTGTTTTCCCCCATAAAAGAGTGGGTTTTTTAGTGTTGTCTAAATCAGCAAGCTTGATAATACAAGTCCCTACAGAAGACTGACAGATGTCTCCTGGGCTCTGTAGAGGTTTGTCGAGAACAATTTACGAATGAATATTCATAATGTTTTTGTTACCTTCTGGCATATTTTGTTACACTGTCCATATAAATCCCAAAATGGGGTTAATCATCTGAAAGGGGTTTAATTATCTGAACGTTAATTAAGATCTCTCTAGTCATGCATGTACTGTATGTTTTCACTGGACTTAATTTACTGATAAAAACAGGCCTATTAGGATAATTATTACATTCTGTAAGGAAAACAGTTATAAGCAACATTTTCCTGATACAAAAGATGCATGAAATTACCCTGCACTGTGTTATTTCACAGCTTAAACTCAGGTAACTGTTTTGCTTGGAGAGAAGGAGAAGCATATGGTGCATATCTGGCAGCAGATGTGTCAGGGGCATTGAGATTTTACCAATAAAAATGCAGACAATTAGGAGACACGGGTACCTCAAAGGACAGTAGGGAATCTGATAGGAAATGGCTTTGAGGATTAAGCGATGCCCAAAATTTGAATTAATAACTTTAAATACACAACAGACAACAGACAACTACGCTTCTAGAAGTCTTCAGTTTAGAGAAAGATGACCGAGAAGTTGTGTCAGCTGTGTTAGTGTGGGAGGGAGGACTTGATCCAGATGCTGGGCTTAGTGTTCCCTCCCTCTGTGTCAGTAGTACAGCTCAGGAGTCTGTTGTGTCAAAACAAGGTTGCATGGTTAAAATTTCATTTTCCAACTTTAAAAACTTGCCTCTCTGCTATACTCCTGCCTTTTAAAGTAGGAACTCACACATGCAGGAGGAGTGCATGGGTGTCTGGTTTTTTGTTAGTTTACCCTGTGGAGATATACTGATACTCTATTGAGTCATCCTCGTGGTTCAGTCTTTGATACTGCCAACATTTTGCAGCACAGACCTGCATATCTAGAATTTATGGAGTAAATGACACAAGTAATATTCTGCTACCTTTTGTTGAACAGCTTTCAACAACACGGGATGCTTATTAATATCTAAACCAGTTGTTCCCACTTGTAGGGAAACTTCACATCAGCTATAAGTCCAGTAATTTGGAGTTTTCTGGTTCTTACAAATGTTTTCACCTTGAACTTCTCTCCTTTTTTACCCTTCTTGCATCTTTCCATTCTGGTCATATAAGCCCTTTTCTTCTTTGGCTGTTTGCCCCCCCTCTGCCACCTTCACCCGGTTGCTTTTATTCTTGTCCTGTAATTCTCCTTGCTTTGCTAATCACTCTATGCTCAAATCCAGCTTTTTTGAGTCATCAATAAAGATGATTACAAGACTACAGGAGAGAGTGTCCTTAATTCTGTACAATGACAAATACCTATGCCAGGGGCCAGACAATTCACTAACTCCGAATTTCAAGTCTATGTCTCAAAGAAAGTGCTGCTAGAAATTCTTAAACAAGAGCTCTTGAGAGGACTGTAACGTTTTCCATGATCTTAGTTTGAAAAAAGGTTGAACTGTTTTCATTAGAACTTCCCACCAAAAAATTCAGCCACAGACAGGCGTCCTGTGCAGGAGCTCTCAGCAGCTGGCACCTGGTAAGCAGTGAAGGCTTATCATACGATATCAATTCTAGCTGCCAGCTTCATTTCTCTTGCCTATAGTAAAAAGTACTGTTTCTGCCTCTCCAGCAGGTGCAGCCAAGTGGTGAGAACTTCTATTGCGTAAAGGATACGTATGGGAGAACTCCTCTGGCCTTACTGATGTATTGAAACGTCTCAGAGCAGTGTTAGTCACAAAACACTTAATTCCAAGTAGTGCTGGAGAGTCCACAGCCCTCTATGAGCAAAAAAAATTTTGTGGGTCATTTTCTTTTACAAAAAACTAATACAAAAAGCAGCCTTTCTAGGCAACTGATCTGAACCACTTTGAAACCTTATCTGTCTTAACCTGAGTTCTCAGAACTATTAATTCAAGCCAAACTGTGCTATATAATTACATTGGCTATTCCCTGGGGTGCAACACTGTCTGCAAAAGATACTGATCACGTGAGTGTAGCAGTTTGAAGCAATTATGACCTATATTGAAAACTGTTGAAGCTTAACTAATTATCTAGGGAAAATTCAAAAGGAGAAAGCTCCTCCCCCATCTTTGCATTTCCTTCCTGCCTAATGAAATGATGGGTGTTTGAATCAATGGGAGTTTTGCTACTGATTTCTGCAAATGCAGAGAACAATCCATGAGTATTTACTGCCTTCTGCATAAATACTATAGATCTCAGCATGTGTGCATTGATGTTGATGCTTTTTCTGAATTTCAAAGTGGGTGACAAAGTTAAGAGTGGCTTTTTTCTTGTTCTGATTCCAGGTAGGGTGAAAGTCAGGTAGCATTTCCATTCACTGTCTTAGAGTCTATCATTGCATATTTTTCTCCTTTATGCTTGTGTGCGTGATATAAAAGTGATTTAGAAATGATCAGTGGACAAAAACAATTGCACTGGAGATTTTTCTTGCAAAAAAACTGTGATAATTTTCTTTAAATTCTTCTTGTTTATCATGGGCAGTGACTACCCAGTACACTAATTTGAGATAAATGGAAGATTTTTTTTTTCACATAAATACTTGAAAAACAAATTATTATTTTACCTTGCCTGGTCACAACTCCTTTGCACTTGACTATTAGTACAGATATGAATATTTAAACCTTTGGAGTAGATCATAACTGATTTTCATATTGTGTGTTCAGCTGAGGTTTTTACCACTTGAATCTGTATTGAAGCATTAGGGAAAATAGTTTTGCTGTGGTATTGTTAAAGTTTCAATACCAAATAGCTGAAAAAATATTAAAATATTAAAAATATTAAAATCTGATTTTCCTTTCCTTAAAGTTTTAATCACCTAACATGGAGTGATGTGTGCTGATAGAAGCTGTTATTGTCTTGTGAAAGAAAACAAAGCTGCATTCCCTACAGATACGTAAAGGCATTCATCATCTCCAAACCTGTCAGTACTTGACTGGTTCAAAATATGTTTCGTTTGATCCCGTGCTGTCCCAGAAGGATTTTCGGTGCCATGAGCCCCACTGAGTGATGCTGGTTCATGCACAAACATTTGATTGCATTGATGGGTTTTTTCCTCCGTTTAGTTTTTGTCTAGTCCACTCATATTGCCCTGAATGAAGGTTTTATATCTGGTTTACCTCTAGCTGCTATATTACACACCTCAGAGTTGTGCTGCAGCACCACTCCCTAGCATCTTGGCTAATTTGAAATACAAAACTAGCATGCAATAATAAACCTTAGCTACACCAGATTTACAACCGGTTTAACAAAATTAATTTAGATTAAGAGACACCCATTCAGAGCTTTCAGTTTTTTAAAAACTTTATACAAACTACTCTGCCACAGTTTTTCTGCTCAATGCCAGTCTTCACACAGGCACAGGGATGAGCAGAGGGGTGTGAGCTCCTCCCCAGAGCCAGCACCCCACTAGCATACAGGCAGGGGTGATGGAGGTGGGAGCAGGGCCTTAGCTGTCTTTGGACTCCACTCCTTTGAAACTGGGAGCTGCATCCTCTTCACCCTAGCCTTGGGAAGGGACTTGTGGGTGGCTTAGGGGAGAGGCAGCACATTCCTCCTCCTCCAGGGAAGGGCTAGGGTTGCCATGTCATGGGACATCCAGGAAAACAGCTTGTGTTTTAAAAGTTATATCTAGTTATATGTTAGCTTGGGAAATATGCCTAGTGGTGCAAAGCGCTTGGTGATTTGCTGCACCAGAGCAGTCCTCGTGTGCTTATTTAACACATTATCGGTGGTGGATTGCCTGCTCATCTTGTTACATAAATGTTCCCTTGCATGCAGAGCCCATCAGGGTCAAGTGAGGTCATATTAGCGGTTTGATGTGAGTAGATGTGACCAGAGGTCATATGACATTTGCTGCTGGGCCCCAGCCCCTTCTCTGCCCACTCCAACATGTGGCAAAACAGATGATGCTTCCAGAAGGAAAATCCATTGCAGCAACGGAAACATGCAGCATCTCTGTGGTATTACCTGGACATGCCATAGCTGTTGTCCATAAAGAAACCTGTGGGGCATAATGTGGAGGGTCACAATTTCTTGCAGCTAGGAATTTTGTTTTTATAATAAAGAACATACAAAGAGGGATGGTGGTGGTCTTTCTGCAGTATGTGGGCCTTGTACACCACAGACAAATACAAGTTGGTAAAGGCTGGTATGAAAGATACAGCAATTCACAAACCTAATCTTGCTGTAATTTTAAATCAACCTACTTATTTTGTATGGAGAATGCCCCTTTAAAGAACATCCTTTAAACTTGTTGTATCTTGTTTAAACTTTTCTATCTCCTTTCTCGTGACTAAAGTACTTTTCATATCAGAAAAGCCCTCAAGAGTGTTTGTTTCTTCTTTAAAGGCTAATAAAGCCAATACATGCTTGCTTAGTTCTGGTGCCTCTCAGATCAGTGTCTGTATTACTGTGAGAATAGATTAACTCTGCTACAGTGACCCTAATTCTTCCAGCTCATTGGTACGTTATTATGTTGCGTATAAAAAAAAATTACCTCCTCCTTACTCCAGTAAGAGGTCTGAATCTGGAATCATTAGATAATACTATGTACAGACTGACATCCCATCTTACTGTAAGCCAATACTCTCTTGGAAGAAGATCTACCCTGAAGTAGAACTTCCCACCACCTCTCTTCTCAGCCTTGGATGATGTGGATCTTTTGTCATAGGATGTGATGATACGCCTGATCCAGAGTGCCAAATCAAGATTGTAGAAATGAAATAAAAACTAAGCAGCAGAATTAATTCACACAGATAATGGATAAAACCCACTCTGAAATATCCAGTGAAATCCAGTGAAATTTATGGAAATGTACACCACAAAAGCCACAGTTTGATCTCTTACACTTAAGAGATGAATAAAAAATGCCTTGAGAAATTAGCCTGGGAACTAAAATTCCCAACTTTAGTGGATACTAAAAAACATGGACTCAGCAGAAAAACCAGTTGGTAATGTTTCTTCCACTCAATATTCTCTATTAAGAGCTCACTGTTCTGCTGGCAGTAATTACTGAGTTCTGGTCCCACAGAGACTAAAATATTATCATTATGTTTCTGCTAACATTCTCTTTGGCTCCCTTGGCACCAACTGTCCTTTTCCTTGAAAAGTACTAATTTAATTATATTAAAGTCAGGGCAATGATTCATGTTCTTGGTTTAGCTTGGAGATTTAGAACTGAAAAAGGGCCTATGTGCTTGAGAGCTCCTTTTTCCAGCTTTATCAATCAGAGCTGTCTTTATAAACATTGTTTATGTCCTTGGAGCATTGCAAGCTACAAAGCTACACTACAAATACAAAGCATTACTGGTTTTAAAAAATGGTGTATGCAAACTGAAATTACTGAGAACACACTTTTGCTCTGAGTCTTGTTTCAGTAGCTTTATTTTTACTTAAATATCAGAAAGTAGCTTGTACGTAGACCTGATATGGCAGCTAGGAGGTTGCAGAGCAGGGAGCATCAAGTCTGGCTTTTGATGAATTAACCTTAATTATTCAAATTCATGAATGGCTTAACAAAAACCAATCATTGCTTTCTCTCTTCCTTCTCATGCCCTCCCTTAGCTATGCTGGTTCCATTGTTTATTGGCATCTGTTACAGTCAACATCTGCCTGTGACTGGTACAGATAAGCTGGGCTGCTGGATCACAGGCAGGGAGGCATAGATGGGGGTGAAGAACAGCCCTGCTATTGTCCCTTTACTAGAAATTAATTATTGTGATACAGAAGAACAAAAACTGTTCAGCATTTTTTTTGGTCAGTGATCTATATGATAGCTTTAATCTAAGGAAGATTCAGCAACTACAGTGAAATAATAGTTCCTGATTGAGATCATCTGTATTTATAATTCTAAACCTTGTGTGAGGTTTGTCCAGTCCTTAATAGTAAAAAAATATAGTGTTAATGCAAAAATTATTGAAACTGCAAAAACGAGTTGGCAGACTAGCTAAGATCCTATACTGTATTCACTGAGCTTTTCCCTGTACTGCAGAAACAGTGTTTAGGTATCAGATGATTTTCATGCTTTTTCCATTAAAGCTCCAAGGAATATAACATATTCTCAGGTTATTTTCTTAATTTTTACTTTGTGGGATAAAAATCAACATTAATTTGCATAGTGCTGAGTTAAAGCCTGGAGATAAAAATCCTGCTGTGGTACATTAAGGGATTACTTTTAATTAGTACAAGAGTGACAGTAAAGATGAGAGGTGTGGTTCATAACTCAGCCTTTATTGGTCTTCTGGCAACATCTGTACCAGTGAGTGAAATGGGACAAGACTCACTGGAGGGTAAATAGTGCAGTTTAGCTTACATTCCTGCAATTAAACTCTCTAGCCCCTTTTCCAAAACTGCATACCTGCATGCACAGTGTTTATCGGGCACTATTCCCCTGCTGTTTCCACTTGGCGTGACGCGTGAAAGTGGTAGTTGGATTGGGCCAAAATCATGGCCCTCAGCTTGCAGGTGATGTGCACGCTAATGCAGTGCACTGTGTAATTACTGTAGGAATAGGTAACCAGATTTTCAAAGTCATTTTAATCAGAGAGTTAAAATGTAAGCTTCCTGAGTAGAAGAGGGAGAAGAAGAAAATGATAAATGTAAACATCTTAGATGATTTTCTGCATGGGGAAAATGTTGTCATGTTAATGCATTCATATACTCTAATAATAAATGCCAACATTTTAATTTATTATCAGATACAGCAAATTAGATGTCAGTGTAGTGAACAGCTAAATACTACTAAATATTTTTCATTCAGACATTGTTTAATCCTTGATGATTCTTTGAGCTGGAAGTTAGAGAGCTGGTAATGTCACTGTGTTGCAAAAATCCACTTAAATGGGTCTTTTTTCATTCTTCCTTCCTTCCTTCTACTTCATATGAACATTAAAAACAGCAAGTCATCCCACATAAATGGATAGTCTAAAAAAGTTAAATTAATTACCAGACTAAGCTCACACAACAAATACATAATTACTAAAACTGGCCTGGATAATTTGGCATCTTTATTTGCTGAGAATCTTACCTAACAGAAATTGTATCTCAGGTCCAGGCAAACTAAGATGCAATTGCTGGAACTTCAAGTGTGTGACATGATCAAAATGTCAGTAACTGATCTCGCCAATATTGTTTTACCCATTGTGTGCTGACTTCAGCACTCCAATATGGGACCTATTCAGCCATTGATGCTTACAGATTGTATCTCATTGATTTTCAAGTTTCCTATTTTTCAGAAAAGCATTCTTAAAATGTGAAATAATCTTTCTGGGTAAACAACAAAGAATCTGATTTCTTGGGTCCTCTAAAGCAAAACTTGACTAAGAAAAATCAGCCACTGGTAGCAGATGGGGCAATGTGTCTAATATAGTTCTGCTTTCTCTTTTTTCTGTGATTAAGTTGTATGCAGACCTCTTGAATATAGAGTTTTCCATATAAAAAGCTGCTATTAAGGCCATGAAGAGATTTTCAGGGATTAGCAAGTGCTGTATGTGACTTTCTGCATTATTTAATACAGTCTCCCTATTTCAGTACATTGACTAGTTTCTTTTGTCTATTTCCAGAGTTTCTCCATGAAAGCCTTCAGTGCTCTCGACTTGGTAAGCACAGTCATTTTTTTCCCATGTGATACTTATCCTATAGATTTTAACAGCAACACAATTTTACTGAGCTTGCATATATGCAGAATGTGTCTCAAGAGCAGTGCATTTGCTCAGTTCTTGGCATCTACATTCTTAAAAGCCTTTTCAAAATGTAAATTAGAGACCAAACCTACAGAATCGGAAATTTTAGAGCACATGCTAATTGCAGAAATCTGAGATGGTTGCTCTGAATGGTAGGTTGTCAGTCAGGCTTGCATTAATGTGAGCTCTGAGGATTTGTATCGCTAGCTTAGAGTAGCTCAAGAGGAAGCATGAATCTTTTCTCTCACAGGGATGACAGACCTAACTCCCAACACTGCTCACTTGCCCCTGAAGCTCTTTTAATTATTGCGATCTTGTTAGCATAATTCAACAACTTTAAAAATTAATTCAGTGCAGATCAGTTAGAAACTGAAATAATGTTTCTCACACTGCAAAATTACAGCATTACACAGCAATCTAAACTACTACAAAGCTACAGGGCAATTCAAGTGTTTTAAGGCTTTTTCAGATTACAGGATTTCTTAGTCAATAAATTCTCATAAAAAGAAATCGACAAAGCAAACCAAGAACATCTAAAAATCCTGCATTCAGTGTTTGCTTTTTAGGAGTCAGGTGATTTATATTTATAAATATCTTTATATTTATAAATTTAAATAAATATATTTATATGGAGGTGTGTGGGGGAGGTTTACTGAGCAACTAATAGCTCTTCAGTTAAAGAAAGTTCATCTTTTGGATAGATTAAATATGTTCAGAGGGTCGCATTTGAAACAGTAGTTTTTTGAGTTCACTTGAGATAGCTACATGACCAGATAGAACAACAAAAGAGTTGAGAGATGTGGTGCTCTAGCCAGTGTTTGCAACAGGCACAGAACTGACTTAGTAGGGCTCATTGCTACCATGGCATTTCTGTCCTACAGTGTGGTTAAAGAAACTCAGGCTGTCATGTCTTTAAAGTGACAGGACTGTCTGAAGGGTTGTTTGTCTTTCCTGCAGGTGGAAGCAGCAGGAACCATGACGCTGCAGGGCTGGCTCTTGCTGAGGCAGTTCTACATTCTCACAGGCTGCTTTACATGGCAAGTGAGGCTCAAAGCCTTGCTTGCAAGTTTTCAAGGCTGACTTGTTGGTCTTGACTATTGCTTTGTTATCATGACAAGGAGGTTTCAGGAACTGTGTGTTGTCATAAAGACAAACAGGCTATTCTTATCAGCTGATGGCAGAGTGGGGAGTTGTAGTGCAGCTGGTTTGGCTTTGCACAGAAAGGGAGGTGTGAAAATTTCTGGGAAAATTACAATAGTGGGCAACAGCAGGGGAAATTCCAGACTTGACTCAAAGCAGGCTACAGACTGCCAAAATGCTCTCAGCATCCTTGCCATGGTCTTTGAAGAATTACAAAACTAGGAACAATATAAATCTGTCGGATTTAAATCGTACAGGGAAAGGCTCAAGCAAGTTTGGGGGATTCTGCTCTCCCGTTCTCTAGGATTATAATAAACCTTTCTACTAAATTTCCTTCTTAAGCCTGCCTCCTGTAATGAAGACAAAGAACACAGTGGTTGGTAGCACACCAGACATCATATGTCTGGAATGATGACTTAAACAAGCTCTAGGAAACAACAGTACAAAACATCTACTGACAGAGGGAAGAAGGGGATGTCTCTCACACTCAGCAGATGTACAAAATAGTTTCACTGTTTTGTGCCAGAAGCAAATGTACCAGGAATGCCTTCACAGAGTTAGGTTTTGTAATAGAAATTCCTTCCTTCACCAGCTCAGTAAGTTTCTTTGTATAAGACCACAGAATAAGATCTTCCAAAACTAATTTGGCTAAACTGTAAGCCATATGAATTGTGCCTTTATTGTGTCTAGCCCTATTTGAAACTTCTGAGTACCAGCATGTGATTTTACTTCATCACAGCAGTGGAACATTGGTACATGTGAGAATTTATGCCCTGGAGTGACAGCTGGGAAAGGTACTAATATGTGTGGAATTGTGGAATACAGGACAGAGAGATAGATCTGGAGGAGACACCTGCCATGCAGAGTTGGTGAGAGCAAATGTAACAGCAGCAGAGAGTATCAGAGGATCTTTAATGTTGTGAGTATATTTAAGTTTTTGCCTTGTGAGACTGTCACTGCCTCTGCACAGTGGGATGAAAATAGCACATGTATGACATTTGGTGCAGCTGTATTGAGGACATCATCTTTAAGTCAAACTCTGTCATCCTGCGTCTAGTAAGAGTAGTTATGCAACCACTGCAGAGATGACAAGAGTCACAAGTCAGTAAATGCTTCTGATGAGGACAAAAAGTGAATTGAGCTGGCAGACAGGAGCTCTTCTGGCTCATAAGAAAAGTGGAAGAGGAGATCACTTCAGCATCATGATGATGTTGAAAAATGTGTGCAGGAAAGAAAAATGAGAAGTTGGAAGAAAGAGACAGCAAAACAGGGAGAAGGATGAGACCCAAGGAAAATTAGCTGGGGGTACAAATTAAGGCTGGAGAGATGGCCCAGTATACATTAGCAAAAAAATAACACAGGAAAGGTGAAGCAGGATGGAAGAAATTTGGTTTGGACTGGGCTTAGAAATTAGCAGGAAACTAGAAATAAGATATAACATGGCTTGTATGTTACTCCGTTTATGTGAATATCTGGGCAGTGAACTCTTCCACAACAGCCACTTATCTTCTACACAGCAATAAATGCTATCACATCTACATCTTTCCTATCTGTTGCTAACACAGAAGACACTGTGCATACCTCTGACCAAAAGCAGCAGCAGGTCTTGCAGACAGTTACCCCAATTCTCCATTTCCAGGCATTGATTATGTAATGAGGACAGTAAAGTTGAAACTATAATGATCAGGCTTTTCATTCTCTTTGTAGTTTTGTCTCTATAATTTCGGGGGTAGCTCATGCTACTCCAGGGATCACTGATGCTTCAGCATACAGCAAACTGGTTCTACACCAGGGATATGCAATAACTTCCTACCAGAATCATTTATACTTGCTTCTCTGTCTGGAAATTTGTAGTAGTTTGGAAACTGAAGCGAACACACATGTTCTTTTATGCAGCCTGTAAGTAAAAAACACTATTCTCTTTTGCTGATCAAATTGCTCCCAGGTACATTTGGACAACCATGAGTCAGATTTCTTCCCTGTGCATTCATTCCCTGTGCATACTTCATGCAAACATTTAAGCAGTTCTTTATTTACCTGATCGTAAAACATATGTTTGTTGTAATTTTTAGCTGTACATTTTTATCCAAGTGCTAATAGTGCGCTGAAACTCTGATCACTGTCAGAACAGTGAGTTTGTATTCCAATGTTTTCTGGTCTGTCACCCTTATCACAGTTTAGTGGATGAGATAAGCCCCACTAAAGGTATTTTGTGTAAACTTTTGATAGTTCATTGATGGTCTACAGACATCTGCTACACCTATCTGCTTATCAGTTAACAATCTCAAGTCATTCATTCAGTTGCACAGTTTTGATAATTCTAAATACAAGCTTCCTGTGCTATGTGCCTACTTTAACACTACTGTAATAAACAGTTGTAAACCCTAGTCCTAGTCCTTGAGCTGGGACCAAGCCACAGCCGTAGGCCAGGGACCCATACTATTGAAGAGGTAGTGTGCTAGACTATGTTTTTCTCTTTCAATTTAGTGGCTCCGAAGTAGTGTATTTGGAGTGACTTACTTTATCTTATCTTGTGCATGTAGAAAACAAAATTTCCTTTTCAAACAAGGCATTGAGTCTTTGAACCTTTGAGAATGCTGTTTGCTTAAATCTCTCTTCCACAAGCCAGGAAAAGCACAGATCCAAACTGATATTAAGCACTCTGTAGTTTCTGAGAATGTAATTCATCAACTGTAGTAAACTTCAGAAAAATATATTCATCATGTACTTACACCTTCCTGCTAGCTTGTCAAAGAGCCCAGTCCAAATCACAAAAATAATTTAGCCCTTGCAATACATTTAAACTGTTATTAGGCTTTAGCAAACTACAGAAAAATGATATGATTTATTTCTTTATTAAAGAAATTTAGGACACTTAATGAGTTTTTGCTAAGATCTCCAGAGCCCCTTTTCTACCAGTGACAGTGGAAAAGGGGATGTTAGAGCAAGCAGGATAGAAATCTTCTCAAAGAAATACAAATAATTTGCTCAAATACTAGTAAAAAATTCTGCTGATTATAGCTCAGCTGTTATGAAATAAATGTGCTTTGACATACTAATTCTCCATAGCGTCACAGTCATCTTTCTAACACACACATTGTCATTTACTTAAACTCAGTTCAGATGCTAGTGGCATTATTAACTTTCTAAGAACATTACACCAGATGTCTAGTTTCAGACTTAGAGATGTTTTGACACAGAAGTTCCCTCTTGCACATGCTGTGGAGGGAAGAAATAAGGCCTTGCAGGCAAGGAACTGAGCTGAGTAGTGGAAAGTGTCTTGATTCACCTCCTACAGCTGCTGCAAACTTCCTCAATGGCCACAGGCAAGCTGTTCTGTCAAAAAGCACAAGCCTACACCTCACCAAACGTTTTTTTTCCAGTGAGTCTCTCTCTCTTCAGCAACATGACAGCATAGCTTGTGGATCTTCTTTTGGACGTGCACAAATAGCAGACTTTCTGCTCAGTCTGTTGAAACTCATGGCCTTGGATTAAACCTCAGAGCATCTCAACAGCGAGGCATTGTACGAGAAACAATCCTGACCTGCAAAGATGTTTCAGAAAGAAGTGTGGGAGAAAATACAGAATTGCAAAATAGTTTATTTTATCTCATTTACCAAGTCAGCAATAGGGAGAGAAACAAAACTCTAGTCTGTGATGCCTGCTGTTACTGATCTCACTTTAATAGCCTTTCCAGTTAGTGTATGGCTTGTTCTCTCCCATTTGAATTGTCATACTCACATTTGTTTTTTATCTAGGTGACCAGCTTTACATGATCTCCTTTAACAGAATTTTATTTTCAGCAGCTGCTCTCTGATGTGTCATTGGTAGACAGACAAATAGATACAGTATAGGAGAAAAGAGCTGTGGTGGCTTTATAGTGGGAAGTCAAACTTCATAAATATATCAGGGTACTGGAGTCAATGACTGTATGAAAAAGAACGGTTGGGTTAGTTAAGCATACCCTATTTCCAAAAGTCATTTGATATGTTCCTTCCATACCAGACACTCTTTAAGGGACAAAGTGGCTGAATAACTGATTAAAAGGTACAAATCAAAGAGTTACAAATAAATGGTCAATTTTCATGATGGAGAGGTAACAATAGTTTGGGTTTATTACCTGACAGATTATGTCAGTCACGCTAATTAAACATCTCTCAAAGACAAATAAAAAGGAGTAGGGCATCACAGTGGGGACAATGAACCCATTGATCTCAAGCTTGATCACTGTTCTTGGGATAGTTTGTGATAGTTAGGAGAAAGCAAATAATCCCTCGCCTTACCAAAGAAATGGCCTATTGAATGACCCTTTAGCTCTGTACCTCTGGGTCATTAGATATGCATTGGGATAGAGAAGTATCTGTATGGGAAAAATGAGTTCAACCCATTTGTCTCTTCAGACTGAAAACAAGCAAACAGAGTGAGGTTGTAACAGTAATGTATGGAGTTATGAATGTCATGTGGAGGTGAAATAGACAACCACTATTTAGTGCCCAGTGAAATTACCAGGTATCCAGACAGGAAAATAAGCAAGGCTGAATACTGAATACAGTCTCATAATTCAATTATAGAACTAGTTATTACACAGACTCTGTAGCAGCCACAAATGTAAATGCTTTACAGAGTAAGTAGACAAAGAAAAAGGTCCATCCAATATTACTATATACAGAGACACTTAAATAACTTTGGCTTTGGAAGTCCTTACACAGAGATTGCTGAAAGTAGTCAGTGAAAAAACTATGGTAAACTTGCCCGGTTCTTTCCTTTCTCCAAAGTCCCCAGCAGTGGCTACTCTAACAGTCTAAAGTTTGTGTGGGGAGACCTTTGTTTTGAACCTTTGTTTTGACCTTTGTTTCTGTGTTCTTATGATAACTGCAAACTCAGGCCCCAAATATTCTGGTTGGTTTTGGTTTTATGTGTGTATTCACTGAAGACTGCTGGAGACAGATTTCTCTTGTGCTGTGGACGTACAGTCTCTAATGGAATAGGATGGGCCCCTAATTGCTCCCCAGGGCTTCATATGCTACTTTCATACACATTGTAATTAAAAGTCAGGTAAGAGTCAATTGAAAATGTGCACAGTCGACAGAAATTCTAGTTTGACATGATCATTCCACAACTAGAGCCCTGCTGTTATTTACATGGAAACCTGGCACATTTTTTCCTTTCTATAACTCTTCTACTTTCAAGGCTTTCACTTAGAACCTTACAGTTCTTCATTGTCCACGAAAGTAAGAACTGATTAGCACAAGGCACCCTGACTGCAAGCTTTTTCCTTCAAAACCTGTCTCATGTTTCTTCCAGTGTCCCATAGATACAGTCCTCTTGTGTCCTATCAGGGACAGAACCCTTCCCTGGCTCTCCCAGAAATGTGTTCTCTGTTTCTTTCTTTCTAGCACCCCTAGTTCAGGAACATCCCTGATAATTGTATAATGTGGAGCACCCTTTATAATGAATAACAGCTAATGATCAGTTGAAGGGTTTGAATCACTTGGGAATAGAGGACCAGCAGTCAACGCCAAACTGATTTTTTCATAGTATTCTGAGTAGGCTCCAGACCAAATAATATCATCAAGTTAAAAAATAATCACTTTTTAATGTGTGAGATAAGGTTTCCTTTGGTAATTCAGTGATGGTACCAATCAGGCCATCTTCCAAAATTCACACTGACATCAATGAGGGCTGTTGATTGAAAAGATATGTAGATTGGAATAAAATTCAATATTGTTTATGTTCTGATTTTGGGGGTTTCTTTTTGCCATTAATACTGTTTTTTACTGGGTATATATTTTTGAGCAAAAATAGATTTCACTTCAGTTTATATTGTATGGGCTTGGAACAAAATCTGGGTTCTATACACTTCAAATGAAATTTTATTTAGAAAGATATGTCTTGTGACTTTTAAAGTTCGTTAAATATCAGTCTTATTCATTGTTTTCATAAAATCTTGGGTTTTGCCATGTGTAAAGTTTCGTGAAAAGGTGGACAGATGGTGAGCCAGTTGTCTTTTTGAAAAATGTTGATTTAACTTCAAGCTCTGCTTGGTGCTTCACTTAAGCAGAATGTAAGGCAACAGGAGTCTACCTGAGTGGAGTTATCACAGATGTCCCACTGGAGGCGGGTTGTGAAAGGTCTCTGGAGACCTCTGACAGCAACCATGAATGTTTCGCCAGATAAGTCTTAAAAGGACCATCAGAGTGGAAATACATTGTAGCACCCTGACAGTGAATTTTGTTAGTTAAAGACAATGCACCATTCAGACACAAGGCTAGGGACTGTTGCTTTTAACTCCCAAGACAATGTTTTGTTTGTATAGCTGGGGAATGATGTGATGTTATTGAGACTGACAGGACAAAATGCTGTCTGGTTGTTACTCTGTAAGAGGTGAGCCTAATAGTACCTAAACACTGGACATTCTAAGAAGGGGGAAAGAAAAACAATAAAAGCTCTTGAGCACCTCAAAGTCTGCTGATCAGAGATTTTGTAACGCCTTCCTCCCTCTTGAAGGTGGTGTCTCTGAGCCTGACCAAATACACGTTCCTATTGCTAGCACACTCCTATTGCTCCAGCAAGGTTTGGACAAAATTCTCCTCTTTTAAGTTGATCGTTGGATCAAAATTGGAACTGCTGGTACTGAGGTGTGCCTTACCAAATACTTCATTAAGGACTTCTCTTAAATTTGCTGGGCTAGTAGCTCAAAATCTGTGACTTCTGCAACTTTGCATTCAATCACCTTTCTTCACGTTTTCTTAGTTACCATGTGGAAGGAAATTCAGAGCAATATTGTGGTGGAATGGGAGAAAAGGAAGATTTCCTAGAAACTTTGTCTCCTTTATGACAGTAATGTAGACTATAGTTGGCATGATATATTTCTTGAATAATAATTTTAATGTTTGTTTTACTCGTGGCATAACTTCTAGCTGTTGCTGATACATATAATTACTGAATGAATCGTGCCTTGATCCTGCATTACTGTGAGCACAATGTAACTAAGCATTTTCTTTCAGACCACCAGAAGGAGCTATTGAATTCAAAAAGCCTTTCCTTCAAGGCAGTAATTCCTAGTACGGCATGGGAAGCAGTAGGATAGTAGAGCAGGCACACTGTTTTCCTTGAAAGTCCAGCTCTGAGCCAGGGAGAAAATTCTGATTTAGAGTCTGCATCTTTTTCTGATCCACTGTACTGTAGAATCAAAATTACACTATACCGGGTTTAAGATGCTTCAGAGGTGGTTTCAGACATCATCCCTTAAACATACACTAACAAATGCTGACCAAATCCAGAGAGATGGGAAATTCATTGAGGCATGTTTACCAATACATTTGCAAAGCACAGAGAGTGTGGCAGCTGCCAGAAGTACTTTGGGGATAATGCTATATAAATGTAAATTCAGAGATTTCTTCTTCCAAAAACAGTTTAACATGCCCTATACTCTTTTTTCTTGTGAAGTGGGAATTAGTTACAAGCTGCTATGCATCCTTAATGACCTCAAACCCTGATTATTGACATTTGCTGGAGTTATGAGACTGTTGCTTTAATTAAAAACAGAAACAACCACCAGCCTCTGTGCTCAGCACCGCAGTGTGTTCTTAGTTTAGGCCATATCAGCCTAAAACTCACTTGTCTTCATGCTACAGATTTCATTCCCAGAGTTTTCTATCTTCGTGGCACAAACTACCAGAGAATGTTTCAACCTGAGCCTGACTTTCTGTAACAAATGCATCTCATAGAAACAACAGCATTGCTGGCACTTGGAAGACAGTTTACAGGGAAACCATCCTGGAAATGCATCTTTTCTCACAAAGGAAACTTTCCACTTCAGATTCTCAGTAAACCTGCACTTTAAAGAAAAGGAAAAAAATTTAGGTTTTATTAAGCTAAAGCAAGAAGATACTTCATGCTATTTTTCCTCTCCTTCATTGACTGATGCTTGAATAGTGCTAAAGGAACCTAAAGAGACAAGTGAATTAAAGCAGACAGTAGGAAGTCAGTTGAAGAAAGAAACACTTTACAGTGTGCATGAGTCTCTTCAGAAATACACAAATATGTTACTATCAGTATATTATTTACAGGGAGCTGAGTCTTATTTTATCTTTATGAAGCTCCCTTTTAACCTAATCACAGGAAGCAGATGATTTCTGTCTATCTGGTTAAACCCAGTTTAAATGACAGTACATATTGTTATTCCCTTTTTAAAGGTGTGCATCAGATCTGTTATGCCTCTGTTAAAGTGGGCTTCCCACGAAATTCTACTTTTTTTGTTTATTCATGTTCAAGGTAATGTGACACTGGCTGGTTGATTTGTTGACCTTCTTGGAAGGGTCCTGGTACTGAGAGTTGAGCTATGGGGTTGCTTTGTTAGTATTTCAAATAATGGTTTTGTGATGTGGCTTTTGTAACCTTTAAGCACTGTGGGCTTAATTTTTGTCACTGATGTACAGGAATCCAGCCATATGCTGCCATCAAAAGGTTTTGGGCATTCCTTAGCTTTAGCACCGTTCTTGGCTTTTTCTGGGCCACAAGACTTAGACTACTGAAATAAATGGATTTTTAGGAAGTCAGATTGTCAATGTACTACTCCCCTTGGTTAGTTGTTCCATGTCTAATCTGTTCAATGACAGTGCAACTTTTGTATAAGTAGGTATTCTTTGGCAAGAATAAAGGGGTTTATGTCTGGTCTCTTTCCAACATTGCAAATTTGTTACTCACAAAGTGAGTACAGTTACTGACTAGTAGAATGAAACACATTCAAGACATTTTGATGGTCTCCTCATTCAGTAGCAAACATCTGCCTAGAGCCACAGATCAGACCCACAGAGCAAGTAGGAGAAAGTCAACACATCTTTGAACTTGGTCTTAACACTCAGTAGAAGTTTTCAAGGGATGAATTAATCTCAAGTCACATCAGCCTTCTGAAATGTCAGGATGTAGGCTCCCTCCTTCAAGCAGTGCTGAGAAATAGGCAGTTTCAGAGGGTGGTTGATCCCACCTATCTTTCTTCTTTGGCAGGGGAGGAGATTAGCTGACTAATGAACTAGAGACCTGTTTTTGAAAAGAGAAATATAAATGAGAGATGTTACCAAAACTAAGTCTGCTCTTTGCATGCTGGTACTATGATGTGATAGTGTCAGTTAGAGCTGACTGCATGTGTTTTATTCATGAGGGAAGTGTTTCCCACATGCAGCATGTCCCTCATCATGTAGCAGGGTCTATGCATGCAGTCAGACACTGTTAATGGTGGCCATTACACCACGTAGCTTCCTTTTTTTCCTTTCTTTCAAATTTTTCTTTCCATGAAGGTAAATCTGCCTCAGTAACAGAGGTGGAAAACATACTCCAGAGCAGGCTGAGGATCATAAAGTTGTACCTTTTTTGTCTTGTCCTGTCCTGTCCCTTTGACCCTTTTGCCCTAGTCTCCAGATTAGACCATCTGTGAATCTCGTTATCTAGTACTGTGCAGAACAGAGCGTGTGACTGATTTCTTGGCACAGCCATTGTGTTGCCTTGGTGGGTAGTGTGGGACGAAAAAAGCACAATACATGCCTTTTCTGTCTGAGACTTGTTTATCTGCACAACATCCAGGCCTCTCTGGGAGAGCTCTCTTCTTCGTGATCTCTGGCAACCAAAAACGAATCAAATCAAGGCAAAGTTAGAGAAATTCTCCTATACAAAGAGCTGTTCTAAAACAAAGCTGTATTTTTGCGGTGCATTGTCCTGGCTCTGTGTGAGTCCTGTAAAGAGACAAAGGCAAGTAGGAAGGAAATCTCAGCTGCTTAGTAAATGCCCTAATTTGATTTATTTACTGCTCCCTTCCCCCACTCAAACTGTTCTGCTAACCTGTTAGTCCCAACTCAGACAAGTAAGACCAGCTAATCTGATTAGTTCTGACACACAGGAGCAAGGCTGCTGGGAAAAGCTGGACCCTTACAGCTGTTTCAGGCTTCAGCTTCGATCATAACGTTATGGGTGTACTGAACGTATAGTGCAGTGTGACAGAAGCCTGCAGCATGCACACAAGTGAGCAGTGTGACCGTCACTGAAGATTTCTACCCTGGGTCTGAGGCCACTGGAATACAAATCATGTTTCGTGTCACCTTCAATGTAGTGACAGAGAAAGTTACCTTTGCCTTGGCAGCCTGCCCCTCCGTCACATGGAAGGTAAGCTCAGATATGCATCACGTAAAGAGGTTGGTGGCACAGTAAAATACGTTTCTGAACTGTTTTCCCAACCGTAGGCTCTGTTTGCAAGGTTTTAAGGGGAATAATAACATTTTAAGGGAACTGCACTGCAACGTGGCATAAGCACAACTGGTTGGAGTTAGATTAAATGGATCTAGGGAACAGCTTACTCATTGCCTTTTAAAGTTGTTCTCATTTGATTTTTAAAATAGAGATATTCATTGTCACTTTCCTCATTCTGGTCTGGAAATGCCACTTATGTATATTAATAACAAATATAGAAATTTGTGTAAGCACAAGCTACTAATTTCTGTAAGGAAGGGACATGGTTTGGGGAAAGCTTTCAATCTTCCTTGATAATTTAAGGATTGCAAGGATCTGTGAACTGTGTATCAAGGTATGATAAATTAGAAAAAAATGCATTGTTCTGATAAGGGACTTGAAGCAAAAAAATCTAAGATGTGTAATAATGCTTTCCATGGGGTTGTGACAACATTTGGCAGAAGTCAGAAATGCTTTGCACATCAGCTCCTTCTCCCATTCAGCAATTCAGTTCAGATCTTCATTTGCTTGAGACAAATATTCCCATCTTATCTTGAAGAGACCAGAATTGTCAGGAGGAGATAGGACCAAGTTCATTGCCTTTCTTTTCTCTTCTGAGGTGTGTGTGCTTTCACTGTAATGTAATCTGAGAGGACTATCAGTTACCATCTTATGAAGTGTTGCTTTAAGAACTTCCTCTTAGAGTTTGTTACTCAAAGAGTAATTACTGTAAGAACCTCATTTCTTTCTGTTATTATGGCTTTCAGATGTTAGACAATTATGAATAACCAGTTACAGTGGCAGAGCAGTGTAATTGCTCTTGCTTCAGCAGTCCATGATTCATTATGTGGCATAAGTAGTCGTCATACATCTTTCCCGTATCATTTTCTCAGTCTTGGGCCTGTCTTTTCTCTTGACTTGTGAGGTAGATACTGCCCAGAAGCTGTTATTAGAAGGTCTTGAAAGGGCCTTGTACAGTGTGGCCTCAACCAGATCCGTGCTATTTGTAGCATCATGAGTTAAATAAAACCCCATCAACTGGGACAAAGCATGTTTGGGGTAAAATTCACATGAAATGAATTAAACTAGGCACCTTCTCTCTGTGAGAGAGTATATGGTGATATTGTTTCACTTTCCCTCTTTATTAGGAAAATTTAGTTTTCCAAATGTGTATTCATGAACCAGTAATAAAAAGATCATTTCAACACGATCTAAAATGGCTTTATCTGTGCTTGCTAATTGTGTGTTAAAGAAATTTCTGCCTTCATGTCAGAATGCAAGGACTTAGAACTCTCTGCCTTTAGATTGTAAGGCTCTTAAATGAGGGGATTGAAATGGAAAAGGATACTGGATCTTAGCTGGCTCGTGGAGTCTTGGTACGGCAAACAGGGATGCAAATGTAGCCCATCTGTGTGCTGCATTTTGGTGCTCATTTATTATGTTTTTGATGGCTGTTAGACATAAGTGCAGTGTAGTAAATCCCTCTGGAAGAAATAGGCAAGTACTGAAAAGTGCATCCTGGCACACTTTGTCAGTTCACTCACTCTTCTCTTATTTCCATAATTTAAATTATTTGATATGTGCAATGTGCAAAGATAAGCACATGCTTTCCAGTAAAAGCTAAAAGAAACTATAGTAGAACTTTGTGAAATGTGGTACATTTATTGATGAACTAAATAAAAAATATGTAAGAAAGTGGGCATAATTGTATGAAAAAATAAGATGGGATGCCAAGCCAGCAGAAGAGATGGCTTTGCAGTAGACCTTACATAAGTAATGTTAAGTTAATTTAGGGAAAGCTTTGTGGAGGGAGGTAATATGTTTTATTGACCAGCTATTAGACTTGGAAAAAATGGTTTCAGATGCACAAGCCTTCCATTCTGACAGCAGGAGGCTAATGAAAGGCCGCTTCCCTACAACCTTACCTTGCTCCCGTCCTTGTGTCAGCCTGAACAGCACTGATATTGCAAGTTAATTTAAATCCTTTGAAACTGAAAGAGGTCACATCACTGCTGGAGGAGGAAGGACTGAGACATCTACTTTTAGACTGCCTAGTCTTTTTCTTTCAAGAGTAAGTGGCCCAGTCTGCAGATAACGCTGGGATGTTCTACTTTCCACATAGCACAGCATGACCAGCAGATGAATCTTGCACGGTGTGGTGGGACCAGGACCATGTGACAGCTCTGTAGCAGATGGCTTGGGGCCATGAGAAAAGGAACAAGTTCAGTCCCAAATTGTTACCTTTCTATCCTGTGCTATGCAGTGCTCATTTATCTCAGAAATTAATTTCTCATTAGAAGTATTGGCAAAAACCGTTCCAGCCAAACCCTACTTTGATTATATGTAAAATATTAATTTATATGATATTTAAAAAAAAAAATGACAGGACTCCTGCTCCAGACATTTCACAGTCTGTAGGATATAAAACCCCATTGCTTTTGCAAAACATTGTTTTGTGAAAAATAGTTTAATTAGAAACGGGGAAGGGTATGGACAACAGGGCAACTAGAGGGAAGTGACAGCTGAAAAGGCTGTTGACAAGTGCAAAGGGCTCAGAGTTGAACACAACTGTTTACATAGGCACCAGTACTTGAAAACCAAAGCCAGAAATATTGTTCCTATAAACCACGAGCATCTCTATTATAAAGCCTGGAGGTGGGGTCTGGGCTGCTGTTTCTCACGTCTCTGTGTCAGTCTGCCTTTGCTCATTTCCCTGCTCCTTAGAGAACAGGCTGCTGGTACTTCTCGATCTGTTGACAGGTGTGGAGCTGGTTGGCAGAGCGGAGGACTGAGTAATCTGAGATATGCGTGGGTTACACAAATCAGACTGCAGCCGGTATCAGCTTGGCCAGAGTCCCTCTTCAAAGGGCTTTTCAGGTTTCACTCGCTTGAATTACTGTTGCATTTTCAATCAGTTGCTGTTAACATTTGGGGAGTCTTGTGTTGCACCTCTTTGTGTCCTGTACCTGGCTTTAAGAACAGACAACAAGATCATGCAGCTACTGATATACCAGCAAACTTCTACCATTTTCCTAACACAGGAATAGGCGACATGCTGCTTAGATGAATGCAATTCAAATTCGCAAGGTACCAGCAGATTTAGTTACACAATGTATTTGCTTCTTGAGGCTTAGCTATACTTGAATCCTATTGATTTTCTCTTGCTGTTGGTGGTTTGGTTTTGTTGAATCTTGTCTGAACTGCATGGGGGAAAGCAGCAAAAACTGCTGGTTTGTGGCTTTCTATTCAAGGCCAGGAAATTCACTTGATGGGGATCGACCTAACTTGAGGCTTTCTTGCCAATTGATGCTGCACTTTATCTCCCTGACACGGACAGATAAATGAGCTGGGGGCGGCTTTGCAGTCAGTTGGAGCCTGACCCAAAACGCGTTGTTGCCAGCTTTGGAAAGCTGCACAATGGCTCTGTCTCCCTGGCAGTTACAGCCGTTGGGGCAGGGACCTGCTGCCTGAAAGGCTGTTAAATAACGATGTAAACTCCTCCCTAAAGATGTGGGAACAATGTGCAAATCTTACCGAAGGAGGCAATATCTGTGATAAGGAAACCAGAAAAATTGAGCTCTTCGTGTTCGTTTTGAATACAGTCCTTCTGCTTGAAAAGGGCTGGTGGGGAGGTAGGATGGGAGGCCTGGGAAGTGGGCAGTAGCGCAGAGTTTTTCTGTCTCAGATTAACCTTCCCTGTTGGTGTTTAAGACACCTCAGTTAGACTTACACAGAGCTACAGTCATCTGCTCGGCTCAGCAAGAGTAGGGGCACGTTAGTGAACAGTTTGTTATTACTTTGTTGTCATTGTCATTGCTAATGACAATTGTAAGGCTAATCTACGGATTTAGTGTACTGGAAAAAAGGACCAAACTGTGAGCAGAAGGACAGTCTGGTGGTGCTGTTAAATGTCATTCTCACAAGGAAGAGGAGTGCAAGAGGAAGGCAGTGTGAATGTGGACATGGTGTAACGGATTACTTTGGGGTTGAATCCACTGTATCTAGAAAGGTATTGCATCAGTCCAAAGAGCTGTTTTGCTCCTCAGATCCTGTTAAAGCTGTGGAAGTGATGATGCTAAGGAGGCTCAGCACCTTTGGGGAAGAATTTCATCTTGTTCTTTACTTGGGCATGGTTTTCAGCTTATAGAACAGTACATTTCTCCTTGAACAGTAACCACTGCTTCTAACTGTTAAATATAGAGCTGCTAGACACTTCCAAAGTGCTTTTTTCCCCACTGTGATTTATACACCAGATACCTGTACATCAGCTTCAATGAACTTTGTTCAAGGTTCACAAGCATGTGTGAAATGTCTCTTTTTTCTCCCTGCTTGTGAGTGCAGACTCACATCTTGAATATTTGTTAGTTGATCTTGTCACTTTTTGATGCATCCCAAAGGAGGATGACAAAGTCCCTTCCCTCTTCACAATATTCAGAGACCTGTAACAGTCTATGACCCCAAATACTTCTCCTGGTAATCCTGGACACCACTTCACAGTGACACAATCACCCTTGGGATTATGATGCCTAATTTGGGAGTTACTGCCATAGAAGCAAGTACTTTTTGAAGTGATGATTTACTATTATTTCTAGCAACAATCTCAGCGCTTTATTACCTTGAGCCATGATGATAGATCAAAGTTTCCTTCCTGATTTTATGCTTCTGGGAATTCTGTATCTCCTACATGTCTCTTCAAAGTTCCTGCTAGCAGAGATTTGCACATCATTAGAGGACTGAAGCCCCTTCCTCCATCTCTCCCTGATTATTTTTCTTACTATATAGCTTTTGTCACTCAACAAAAATACCAGTATTTTCTTAGCCTCCTACCAAACCGTTAAATGGATGTGACAAAATGGACGAGCAGATTCTTGCTGAGGGGTCAGGTAATGCAGAAAATTAGGTCCGTGGTGCTCGTTTGGTCCCCAGCTCTAGTTCACCAGCAGATGGTAGCAAACATCGCCTTCCTTGTGAGCTTCGCTTGGGCTTCTGCGAATGCGAAAGGGCCAGAGCGCCTCATCGGAGCAATTTGTTTCCAGCTATAACAAATAAGCTGTAAACAAAGTAGTTGTGCAACTTGCAACAAGGAGGATAACCACGGAAACCACGGAAATATTGCTGCAGTCGGGACAGAAGAATTAAATAGAGGCTGGAACAAAGTCATTGCAGTGACTTGCACTGAATGGCATGAGAAGCATTTTGGTGTCGTTGTTATTGTTCTTGTGGTGACAAAAAGGGACCATTATTTCCAATGTAGCAAATGAATTACATTCAAAGAGTCACGATAAAATTGAAATTGCCCTGGGTCAGCTTTGTCCGTGTATGTTGACCCTTTGTCTTTGTACTGAAGACACGGAAAGTTCAGGATGCGTATTTTTACTAGAGGCTGTTTCTAGTAATTTATTTGTTTTTCTTCTGAGCTGTATGAGCCCCAGCTCTTTTGTATTTAATATGGGCTGTTGATTAGCACTTTCTCTCATTCTTTTCTGGTTGCTACTCATTCAAATATCTTGACTGCAACTTCTCAGCTTCTTCTTCCTAACAACAGCTGAACTGAGAGAAGGAAGGGAGAGAGGGACAAGATAATGAAAAAGCTGCTTAACTGTGGTGTAATTCTCATAAGGAAATGTCTTTTCACTTATAAGACAGTACTGATTAAAGCTGGGCAAACTCTTTGTGGCAAATCACCGGATTATTTTTTGCTATTACTATTTTCAGTTGTACCACCTCTACTTTAAACTACTTTACTGGAGATTTGAAATTCTTTAATTTCTGTTAAATAACTGTTAATAACTGTTCAGTTCTGTAAGCAGTTTGTGGAAAACATTGTCTTTGTGTTAATTTCTCCATCAATAAGTGGTTGATGACCAAAATTCTAAGAGTTGTCTGACTAGATACCAAAATTGATTTAAATGCTTGAAAATGAAAAGAAAAAAAATCTATTAAATATCATTTAAGACAACACAATGGCTTTTTATGGGTATAAAAATTCATTTCTTATCCAGTGCTTACCATATTCTGAGCCAAAACACCTTTATTCATAAACTTTTAGAACAGAAAGGGAAAAAAAGGAAAGGAAGGAAAGGAAACCAGTATTGTGCTACTCCTTTAGCAGGACAGCTTGCTCTGGAAAGCAGTGCAGAATACAAGCTGGACTGGCTATACCTCTGGCAGTGCTTATGCCATATATTTGAGGACTTAGCCAAAGTTGTCAGGATTCTTCTTTGGCTTTAAATCTTCATATTTTCTTGCAACTCTTAGAAATACCTAAATACTTCCTGTGCCTTTGGTCGATATGACTAGCCTGAGTCGTTTTAGCTCCTCTGGCATCAGTCAGTGGTGTTAGAGTTCATGTACATTGTGTTAAACTACATGCACAGGGTACAAAGTCCTTCCAGAGTGATAACACTTGTCTTCTACAGCTGTGCCCTTGACAGAGGTGATGATCAATCAGCTCAGGGACAACTCAAAATTTTGCTTGGGAGCTTTAGGTCTATATCCTTCGTCAGGGAGGAGTTCTGGGAAAGGTCTGGTCATTAGTGGACCTCACAACCTAATTTGACAGAGACAGAACTGGAGGAGAGCATGTGTCAGCGTCTTGAACATCATGGTTTGGCAGTATGGTAAATCTGCCTTCAGGGATCCTCATGCAATGTTGCAAGCGGGAATTGCAAGGTCCTCGTTGAACACAAAGAATTGTTGACTAGAGCAGTACGGAAACTGGAAAATATATTGACATAGCTCCAAAACAAAGAGGCATGTGTATGGGGGAAGTTTAGGAGTTGTCCTGTAGAGGTGAAATTTTGGATTCTGACCAAAAATAATAAGCTTACTTTATGTGAGACACTGATTTTAATGAGAATACACTAGGAAATGATAGAGCAGTTATGTGTTTTGTCAGCGGGATTCAATTTCTCTTCCAATGCAGGTGTTTAGGTTTTGGTAATCACAGTAATACTGGGGCATTACAACTCACTTAGAGCACTTTGTGCTTTACTTAAAAATATGTGGTGTTCATTGTTATAAAATGAGTATTATTGTTAAAAAATGAGCAGTTGCAAACTTAAGGCAGCATTTAGAAATCTTCTTTCACAGCAGTGGTAATTCATTCCTCTTCATCTACTTTTACAGTAACCATTGTCCCAATGCAAGTCATAGTCTTAAAAGCATCATAGGTGCTTTACAAAATATAAAAATCATGGCCCCTGGCCTAAAGTGCTTTCTGCTTTAGTTCAGACATGACAGAAGACATAAGAAATAAGAGTGGGATGGTGCAGGGATTAGTGAGACCAAGAGTTCCTCTAAAGAGAGCACTCTAGTGTGATGGTTATACAACCTAAGCATTAAATTTTGTCCAGCCCCCACTCTCCTTTTTGAAGTTACCCTATTTTTTTTTTTCAGAAGCAATGGTTGTATGACATTAACTGGCACAAAAAGAGTTCTGACTGATGATAGTTTCATTTTTTACTCTTGATAAGAACTCGAGTCAAATCACAACTTGGGGCATTAAAGAAATATGTATGAATTTAGCTTAATACATCATCAGAATAATGCACTTGCTGCTTTAGATGAACTTCAGCAACCCCTGCAGCAGAGACAGGGACCTCCAAGTGCCTGAGGGTGGGCAGTTGAGAAAACACATACTGCATATATAATTTAACTCCCAATGTGACCACAAAATATGGCAGATTTATTTCCTGAGCTGTACTATGTTCAGGTTTCTTATAAGACCAGTAATTTGTAATCAGACTAGCAAAAACCCCAGTGGGTCTTTGCAAAACTGGTCTCAGCAGCAGGCAGTGCTTAGCAGTGTCTTCCACTGCTGTACTGAAGATAGCAGTGTTTTTCACAGAAAGTTTTTCCTGGAACACCTCCTCTCTCAGATCCAGACAGTAAAGTGTAGTTTTAAATAAGTCTTTGTTTGCAATTGAAGAGAAGTAGTGCATTGCCTTGGTGAGCTGCTGGCAGTTATTGAGACTCCATAGTGCAATATTCACCTGTTTCCCAAGGAAACTGGCCAGTTTATCCACGTGATCATGCATCATATTACACAGGTTCCACTGCTGTTACTGATCCTGGGGGTTAGGAATTACAGCATGGATTTCCTCATGTCTCACTATCTTCACACTGCTATGGAAACGTGTCCTTCCTACTGGCCACGGAATCTCTCTGTGATCAGAGACAAGGGCTGGAACAGCTTCCTTAGGTAGGTGCTTTGGGTTCAGCGACAGAGGTGACAGACAAATCTAATTCTCTGGAAAGACTATGCCATTTACTTCCCTTCATGCTTTTAAGCATCCCTCCCTCTGTCCTCTTTGACCGGGCAGTTCTATTTGTCTCTGATTTAGATGTGATAAATTCAACACGCTAACATCTAGCACCTTCCAAGGGAGGATTTCAGAGGACCGTATAGGTGATGGCAGAGGGTGTTCTCTTAATGTTCATGAAGGGAGATTTACATCCTGCAGTGATCAGCAAATAGTTCTGTAAGGATATTACATCGCATCACCTGGTCACTACATCTCCTTTGGCTCTGGTTTCCAGCATTCAGGCTGAATGAGACTAACCAAAGCAGGGGTTCAACGTGTTTGTCAAAAAGCACTCAAAGTCCCACTACTGGACTCCATACATGATTTCATGAATTAATGGCTCTGAACATTATCCAGCAGCGCATTGGCCTTCACTGGCCAGCCACAGGTTTGGCTTATGCCGGGTCTGTACCTCACATCCAGGCAGTGGAAGTGGATGGCTGAAGCTATGTGCAAATGAGGTGGAATTTTTAGAAAGTGCTCTCCAGTGTAAACTTTTTCTCTCCCGTTTTCCTTATTCTCCGGTCTAAAGTTGGGATATTTCACCTTTCTCTCATTATCTGTTGTCTCATTTCCAGGTTGAACAAAGCTAAGGGGGGCTGTACACCTTCCACTAGAGCTGTCTAGGCCCTATAGCAGGGAGGGCTTCTGTTGCCCCTGCTCACATGACACATCTTTCAGTAAAATGGTGCTGGGAAGAAACAAGCAGTGCTTAAAAATGGAACTGGAGGAGCAAAAAATTTGCCATTTAAAGTTGATAAATCACTAGATAAAATGGATAAAATAGTGAACTGTGTGTAACTCGGGGTATAGAATATGCAGGATGACGGACTTCTTGTTACCTCTTCTCTAACTGTCTTGCCACCCAGGGTAATAATGTCACCAAGCCCTGGAAGAACATAGTAACTCCAGGTAAGCTCAAAGATAATCTGAGAGGCTTTCAACATTTAAACCTCTTTAGGGTCCTAATGCATTAACAGGAGATTTCATAGACCAAAAGTTACATAAACAATCACTTATGGAAAAGTTCTCTTTCATTTGGGTGTCAAAATTTTACTTCTCTCTGAAAATGAAGGACTTGCATTGGTATTTAATACTATGGCCACCACTTCCTTCCCCCGGAGCTCTGAAATTGTGTTTTGGAAAATCAGTCTGTGTGTAGTCTGCAAGCTTTGCTTTGGTAAACAGTATTAAGGTATATGGAGTTTGATACTTTCTTTGGTTCAACATTAAACCAGGCATTTCTTCACTTTCGAAAGCTGCCATTTTGACCTTTATCACTACATTAGAAAGCAGCGACCAGCTCAGCTGTTTGCAGGAGTTGTTTGCCTCCTACAAACTCAGATTACCTGTTCCAGTAACGTTATTACTGTACACTATTATAACCATTAACTAGTAACTCCTCAACACAATGAATCTCTGTATTCTGAAGAAACTAGAGCACTCAGTGGGTCCAGTGCCCATTACTCAAAGGATATCAGGGTTTGTACGTGAATTATAGAAAACATTAACCATCCGGAAACTCATCATGCATCATTCCATTCAGTTACTGAATATCCACTGATTTTTGACAAGATATAAAAAGGTCTTTGCAATTTTGTCTCAGGGTTGTGCAGGAGAATGGCTTTGAAGCTGGCACAGATTACAGGCTTTAATGGCTGAAAATCTCATTGAAGGAGATCCTTATGGACCATCTCTCTAGGTTCGGAGGCACACAGTATTTTCATTCCTGAAGGAAGACTAGGAAGGCCTGTGTTTCTGTTTAGTTTTACTAGACAAAGTCATTGCTGTTTCTAAACTATGAGCCTGGCATGCTCTGCAGGTGTCCCAAAAGCCCCATCCCTCACTCACCTTTACAGAGAGGCATGTTGGACTTATATTTTACCAGCAAAAATGGTGTGAGAGTGCAAGGCCTGGAGGGGCAACAGTATATATACATTTGAGTCTTATCTCAACAAACATTCACTAGGCAGCCAGAGAACAGACCTTGATGCAAGAGGCGGGAAACATTCCCACATCTCAGGTTTGTTATTGTCAAATATCAGATTTATATAGGAGAAGGAGAATAACATTTCTACCTGTAAGCAATGCATCATTCATTTTTCCGGTAACTGAAGGACTGGTTGTCTAAAATGATGGATAATCTGAGCTGCTGTATTTCTGAACTTAAAAATATTACTAACGAACATTAGTCATGAGGGTGACTAATGTTCTTGCTTGTGCCAATGTTTAGCCAGTCTTAAAAGATGTAGATTTAGTAAATGATCTCCAGACTTTGGATTCTGCCCATTTCTACATCCAAAGCTCACCAGCCAGAGGGAATAATTTATACCACTCTGAAGTAAAGAAACAACAGGGTGAAACTATTAAAGCAATAGGACAAAGGCCTGGCATTAGCTGGGGTACAGAAAAGTATTCAGCTGATTTTGAAAGCTGGTCTCCTCCTCTCAGTTGCACTGCATACATTGCAAGATAACTCTTGCTTTAAATAGAAGAAACCATTTATAACATACCAAATCCATAATTTAGAAGAATTTAGACACAAAGCATCATGTAGAGCTCAGTAACATGGCCTGAATCACTTGGAATTTCAGCTGTACAACTTGGAATCCAAGACTGCAGACTGAACTTTTCTGAAGAATTAATTTACCCCAATTAGAGATCTCATTGCTGTCCCTGTGTTGTGAGCAGTTCACTTTGTTCTATTCATTATTCTTTGCAGTTCTGACAGCAGAACAATTTACTGCAGCCTGTCCATGTGTAGTGAATCTATAATGAATTATGGACATTTGCTGTGAAAGCCTGACCTTTTCCGATGTTTGTTTCGGGATTTCCCAGTACCTCCGTTCTCGTACATTTTAATGGCCTAAGCAGAAAGAAGTAATTTCAAATATTGCTGAGGAAATTCACTTAAAAGTCTATCCAGATGCAAGAAAACTCATCCTTACAAAAAAATTATTTCCTGCAGCCTAAAGTAATGCAAATGCTATGTTGAGAGAAACTGTTGGAGAACATAGCAGCCTATTCATTAGGTTTTCACCAAGGCAAGTAGAGTTATTGCAAACACCAAAAGTGTTTAAAGTTATCTGTTGGCCAGATAGACACTGCACAGAATGTGATCGCCATTAATGTGGATTTTAAAAAAGCTCAGAAATGTGGCTCAGTTTTCTTGTATATCCAGAAAGACAGTTATTTATCTAAACAGTTGTATTAGTGAGATGCATCGGCAAAACATTATAATTTCTTGTCCCCGCCAGGGATAGTACAAAGATGGAGCAAGAATGAAACAATTTATCCAAGTTTTCTAAATATTACCTAACGTCCAGTATTGCGTGGATGGCAATGTGATTGGTAACTCTTAGAGTATCTTGTCAGCTTTTCCATTCTTAAATCCGTATGCTTTATAAAATAAAGAGCAAATTCCAAGAAATGTGCTGAGCTCATCACATTCAAATTCCCACAGCTATTTTACTCTTATATGATTTTGGAAAGCAGAGCAACCGTGACTGTGAGTCAGAATGAGTCTAACCTAGTAAAAGAAAATCCCAATTTCAGATAATTTTCATAATTTTAATTACTTTAAAATGGCTAAAGCCAAAGTGAGGGAAAGTTTGATTCTGAAGCAGCCAGTTAACCTGGTAAAGGAATCCTCTGACAATCATTAACTTACATGGCCTCTGATGGGCACCAGTTTTGAGTATCTCAGTTGGTGAAAGGATACAATGCTCTGGACATTTTAGTCTAATATAAAGACTTATAAATCCAGGGAAAAGCTTTGGATCACTCTTCTGAGATCTAATTCAATATCAAGTCAAGCCGGATTTCCTAAACAGATGCAGTCAGGTAATAAAGGAGCTTCTGTGTTCTAAAAAAAAGAAAAGGCAGAAAAAGAGAAGATTTATTTCAGGAGACTCAAGATAATGTCTAGTCCAAAGAATCAGAATGAATGTGCAGATGTATCCCCTTGAAATTATTATGACCACAGTATTCCTTGATTTACTGATGTAACTGCAGTGCAATTTAAAATCCTTTGCACTGAAGCTGACTTAAGCACATATACTTACAAGGCTTCATAAAGAATTAGAAATTTATCTCTTGGCCATTCTCTTCTTCCAGTAAAGGGATGATCTTCAGCTTTAGGTTGCCCTGGTTGGACATTTGTCCTTCTGACCCTGAATGTCATGGGACATTTAGAAAGCTGTGAATTCAAACCTTAAAAAACCCAGAAGTTACAGAGCTAGTAATAGGACAGGAGATGTAGAAACCTACAACACCATCTACATCTGGCTGACATGTCAGGGATTTTTTTTTTTTTCTTTTAAGAAACTATCCCATGGTCTTTGTTTTTAGGAAATTCCCTTTGTTATTTGATCTAATTTTTCCTTTACTGAGCTTCGTCATTATATCTATACCAAAAACACCTGAATCTGAAATCCTAGTAAAGCACTTCTTACGCAGTTTATTTTCAAACAGTCTACTTGGAAAATAGATTTTTGAACAGATTTTATTACTGAAATCCTGAACCTATTAAAATCAGTACCAACTCCTCACAAGTTGAATAGTTCCAGAACTTTATCTTTGTAAGGAAGATGCTACTGGGATTTTTTTCCCTCTGCGATCTTTAGAACTAGCAGACAGTTAAATAATTCCATTGCAGCACAGATTGTGTAGAAAAGTATGGAGAACATTAGCAAAGATCAAGGGACAGCTTATTCGACTTCCAGTAAGAAGACATTTTGCTACCAGATGTGCTCATACTCTTTGCAAATGTACTTTGAGATCTTACTCAATATTGCTCACTTTAGAATGACTTAGCGTTATGTTTTATGAACTCCTGAAACACAGATTTCTTCTAAGAAGACTTAGGGTTTATTTCAGATGAAGTACAGTTCTATGAGCTTATGACATGCAAATTTTCCACCAAAGTGCGGATGGCTCAGCTCCTGTCTCAGAAATACCGTCTGGCATATAAAGGTTAAGTCATCTCTGCTCTCATCTGCCCTTAATACAGCAGGCTATATGCTGTGTTGTGAACTGAATCGCTGAACTCTCACTTTAGGGCAGGTCTCCTTGGGGTGGAATTGTGCAGCCCAGTGGTGCAGCACAATCCTTAAACATGTGATAGTGTTGCCTCTGCTGACGCAGCAAAGAAAATTGCTATAGAAGCAACAAACTGCTAAAAATAATAAACCTCAAAAAAGTTTTGTTATGGCTAAGACTGTAGGGTCTTATGCTTATCATAACCTCTTTTGGAGTATTTCTTCTTAGGAACTGTTTTGGACGCTTTTTGTGAACAGGTGCTCAGCTGGAATTTTGTTTCCGATGTTATGCCAAAGAACAAACATGGATTTTACTTTTGAGGTATTTTTATGCTTCTGCATTTGTTCTTTAATAAAGCCAGAAAATGTGGAGGAGACGAAGTTAGACAGTATATAAACCTTTCTCTTACACCATACTATAAGTTTCAAATCAAGTTACAAAGGATCCTTTAAGAGAGGTTATTAATTCAAATGTGCTCTCTCAACCCTATTAAACTGTCATCTTACCCAGAGTGGGGATAGGCACAAATCAAACGCACAGATCACAATGACCCTGGTCATTGTGTGGGAGTTGAAAACTCATCTGATGGAAAGTTTGTGAATGACCTTTCGCTTTGTACCAGGCTGCATCACACTCTCCAGTCAAACACCCGTGTGATTCCTAAGCGTCCTTAATCCAGTGCAGGTGAAGTTCACGTGCCAAAGGCTGAACATAGGAGAACCCTGAATTCCCGGGCTGCAGTGAGCGGGAGCAGCGCTGGAGGGCGAGCGCGGGAAGCGCTCCGCAGCGGCACTGGGGCACAGCCCAAGTGCTGCTCTCGTTTTCCTCCTGCCTCCGGTTTCCCGGTTAGATCTGAGTGCCCTACGCTGCTGGATGTGAAACTTGGGTTTGTTTCAGAACCTCTGAAACACTTTTTTCCCTGACATTAGCAGTATAAATTCTTCATGAAGTTCTTCTCGTGTTTAGCTTTTCAAAGAAGAGCCTATGAGTCACAGCTTTCTGAAGCATTTAGTTCCTGGAATCATGATTCTCAGACATTCATTAGGAAATATCGGAACAAGAACAACATTTCCCCTGATGCTTTTGGAAGGATAAAAAATACGAATGCAATTACTTTAAATAATTCCAATATTGGATAATTGTGTTGGCCACAGGTTTTATTTTCTCCTTGATACCATATCGTAAAGTCAAGTTGAAACAATAGGAAGACAGAAGGAAAAAAGCAGCATGGTGTCCTGTGAGCACCAGCAGTATGGTTATCTTCTCTTTGTTTTCAGGAATAACCTAATGGAAGGCTCCTTCAAAAGCTAAATGCTTTTGTTGAATCCTTTCTCTGAAGCTATATTTGACCACAAAGGACTTCAGCCTAAGAATCAACACAAAAACCTGAAGAAGAAAAACAATAAATGGAACAAATGTTCTGCCAATCCAGTGTTATAACCTAGTATAACTTTTCATTTCTACATAGCCAGGACATGAGGTTTTTGGGTTCCTAAAGGTCAGAATTTTGGTCTTTTCTGAGGTTCCGAAGTTCTGTTTCTGATCCCTTCATTTAGCACAATGATAAGTCTGTATAATTTGCTTCAGAAGCCCTAGTACACTTTTGAAGCATTCAAAAATTATTTAGCTTCTCAGCAGATTAACTGACATTTTTACTTCTCTGTGAAATTGTTCCCTGCTATTAAGTAACTGCATTTGTTTTATGTGACCTCTCTACAGAGTTTGTACTTCAGTTGCTTTTAGACAAACTCTTCAAACAACAGTAGCCTGAGCTTTATATTTTCCATCAAGCTTCTTACTACACTAGGAAAAAACAAACTTCTACTAATGCTGACAGTAGTATCTATGTGCATTTTCCAGTTGGATTTATTAGCAGTCCCTGTAGAGGTTATGTTGTTGCAAATTCAAAGCCAAAGTAACTATGCTGTCTGAATTATTTGTTCTCCTTTTACCCTGATCCAGAGTAATGGTGAACAGATGCAATATGCTTCTTTTGATCAGTGACTTCCTGTCCTCAAAGGACCTTGTGAAATTGCCTCTCCTTCCCACTTCCAGATGGTCATTCAGAGGTTCAGTTGAATTAGATTTTGACATTGTCTAAACATTATCTCATTCTGTTCCCTGTGATTATGCTTTTATTACTTTTATGAGAAGGGCTTACTGAAGCTTCTCTGATCTGAACACGGGCCATTTTTGCCTGGGACTGGGATGGCATCACATCTGACTTGTCCTTGGAATCTACCCAATAATTTTGCAGACAACTTAGTCATAAATTATCTAGAAATGTAAAATTTATGAGAGTCTCTTTCGGCTCAGGGCAACTTTATCTTACCATATCTCTTAGGGTCTTTAATTCTTCCTGTCACAATCTACTGGATACCTGTGTGCTGAATCTTTGGTGTTGTCTCAGTAGCAGAAGATTTAAGACATACATTTGGGTTATCCAATAGTTTGTTTTGCACACTGACTTGGAGAAAGTGCCAGCAGCAGCACCCAATAAATTTTCCATCCAACATCATCAGCTGTTTTCTGTTTCTTGTCCACACAGTTTTCCATATAAAATATGAGATGTAGATCACAAGAATTGTCTTTTTATAACAGGTCTCTTATTGATGTTCTTCAAATGTGGAGGAACACAGAGGTTTCTGTTTCTCAAAATATTTCCATGGATCATGTTCTGATTAAAAATGTATGCATCTTATTATATGCATGAGCTGACTACCCTGAGATGTGAAACTTGTGATCTACTTTGAAAACAGCACTATTCCAATTTCCCAACATCAACTGGACTCTCTTTCTCATTATCTGCAGCAATTTCCTGCACTGTGTTGGAGTCTACTTCGGATGTGACCTGCTGCCTACAGTAACTCTTGCTGTCATCCATCTTTATGTTGGCAAGCTTCCATTTTATGCCAACATTCCTGCAAGAAAAACTGAAGAATGACACTGAATCATGTCAAGTCACTGTAATTCTTTCTCGATTAAAGAGATTTATTTTGATAACCTGGAGCTCTCAACCCTATGGAGCATCTGGATGCTTCTCTGGCCTTTGGTAGCTGGATGATTTCATGAATCTGATACAGACTTGAGCTCATTTATCTTTTTATTCATTGTGTTTGAGGTCTGGATTGCTCTGTGCTACTTTTCACTCCCATTAAAATTTTCCATCTTTCTGTCATGTGCTATCAGAATAAATTAATATTTGTCAGAATAAACTGATAAATGTGATATAAACTATCAGAACACTTCTGGAGACCGCATAGTGCTGGCTCCTACTGCCCATATTATAACAATGTGCCTACTAAAAGAGGTGCCTCTCTGCCTTCCCTTGCAAGGGGTGGAGTCTGCCTGCCCACCCGTGTGCCTAGATGCTTATGTGACTGCACAGGTATTTCTGTAGGTGCAAGTAAACCATATCAGCGATATGGGAGAGTGTGAATGGGCCAAGAGGAAGCCTGGGTACAGGTTTAAGAGAACACAGGGAGACTGGGGAGAGGCGGGATGTGAGGGGTTAGCAGTGGACTGTGGATGAGTAAGCAGAGAAATGGAGGTGTTGTGTTGGAATATAATCAGAGAGAAGGATGAGAAGATACCCTAAAGTGGAGAGGTTTTTTGGGGAAAAAAGAGTGCCAGAAGTAGGTGCAGATCATTACAAGTAAGGAAAAGGAACTGTCTGTAGAGGATGATGAGGTACAGGAATCATCAGAGTACATGGGCAGCAGGAAGAAGATCTCCTGTATTTCTGTCCTCTCCCTGGACAGGAGATGGTACTGGAGACCCTGTCACCTCAGACACCTAAAGGAGGAAGAGTGCCCTTGTGTGTATGTGTAGACTTAAAACCTGACTGTGACATGGTCTTACAGTGGGGGAGTGGAGGAGCTTTCATTTTAAAAGTTTATTGTAAAAACATGGTGTGCTGTGATAATTTTGTTTTCATCAGAAATTGGCAGGCACAGTCTGGTTTACTTCACAGTTCTTGCAACTTCTTGATGTGTATCTACAGGAGAAAGACATTTTCCACCTCTGTACCCTTTACGAGTTTACTTTAAATTAAATTCATTAGGCTCTCCAAAGCTCATTAATGAGATTCTGCCATGCTTAACAGGGCCCCAAATACATTATCATATTAGTTATGATCTTGATTAGACTTTGCCTTCAGTTTAATCATAGGCTCCTTTGAGAAAAATAGCAGGATTTGAAGAGTTTATTTTGATATTGAGAGTACAGTCTGTGAGTTTTTTGATAAAATTCTGTGTGCACCATAAATATTACGACCACAAATAAAATAGATCAATAGCAAAGCATGATAAACTTAGCCTACAGTTCATATCTACCCCAACACAAAATTGTTATGTTCTTGTAGGTAATTATTTCCAGTGAAAAGCTCTGACAATGGAATTCAGAGGAGGAAATAATTTGTGTTCTTTGCGTGAATAGTGCAGATTTCATCACTGTCATGTTATTTAAATTTTTAGCCACAGTAAAGTATTATTCAAATATACTGCTATGGAAAGAATCAATGTATGTGGGATAAGATGAAGATAGAGTGCTTGGAAATACTAATTTTTTAATATAAGCTTATAAATTATATATGTGAGGAAAAATTAAGAAAAACTATTATTTCTGGAAGCCATGCCATAAAATGTTTTGCATCCCATCACCTGTATCGCAGAGAATGCTTTCAGCTTAACATATATTCAATGGAAGTTTTCATTTTTTTATTCAGAAAATGGGTTATTTGCAATATAGCAATTAATAAATCCATAGATTGAATGTATCTCCTAACATACATAGATAGAATATTTTTAAAGTTTATTCTTTAAATTCAGGGTTCATAATTTATTTCAGGAAATAGAGTCTTACATATCAGAGATACTGCCTCTAAAATCATATCCAGACCATATTTATTTTGAGTTTTCTTTAAGAATGATGAAATCCTTACAGGTTCAATTGTTTAAGACATTTTCTTTTTAGCTCTCAAGTCAAGCGAGAAACTCATGAAACTGTTTTTCTGCTACTTCTTGAAAGTATCATTTAATTTACAAAAAAACAGTCCAGTTCACATCAAATTAAATAAGTACTATTTTTTGTTTGCTTTTGTTTCTTTACAATTCAACTGTAGATAGAGTTCTGAAGAAAAGAGAAGTATAAACAGGACTTTTAAAAGTTCCTACATCAAATAATTTAAGCTTTTTTGCTTTTAGTACCTAAAACTCAGAGATTTTCAGAAGAATTGACCAATGAAGATGCATTTTTTAGTATGGGAAAATAATGTTATTCTGCTCATTAGAGGAGAAACACCTGCACAAGAGAAGTTTACATTTGGACTTGAACTGGAGAAGGGTTTGTATGTGCGTGAATCTATAGTTCTTTCAGAAACACCAAATAAGGGTTAATGTTATCTCTAGCCCAGAAGCTGCCTATTAGCACTATCCAGCCACTGAGTTCCAGCTCATATGTCTGCTGAGTGAAAAGGATGTTAAAGCACTGAACTAAGTGATTGAAGCAGCTCCACTTGTAAAGATCACCGTTGTTGCACACACAATTATTCCAAAATAATAGAAGCAAAGAAATTCTATGTAGTGTTGCAGCATGAATATGCTGCTCGTTCACTTGGGTAGCCAGTTATCTCCTGCCACTATCCATACTATCTGCTTTCATTCACATTTTGCAGCTCTAATTCTACTGGTTTTCCACAGCTCCTTATCACAGCAGCCCCCAAGCATGCTGCAGAGCTTCAGATCACTCCAAGTGGGGACAACACTCAGTGAATGGGTCAGTGGAGGGAGATTTGAGGAATGTTTGGTAAATCAATGCAAGAAAGCAGACACTTCTGGGAGACAGATTTCTGGTCTGTGGTAAGCAGTGGCCATGTGTTTGCTTGGGCCAGATGGAGGACAAGAAAACACATACTTTTGCATTGCTTAAATTCTTGTTTTATTGCTTTCACAGAGATTACACATAGTCAAAACCGTAGAAGCTGAACAGAAATGTTTCTTAGGTAAAGGTATTCACAATTTTGTCATAATCTGTGTTACCTGATGGTCCTATAAATTGTTTGGTATATTACATAGATGTTCTAGGCCACAGATGACCTGGTTTTGGCATTCCATAGAAATCAAATGGAAACATTTTATGGTTGCTGAGAGTCACTGGAGACTGTGTGCCGCACACAAGAGGAAGTTTCCTTGCTGATAGTAAAGGAACCCAAATTTCCTCTCAGTACTGCACACAGCAAACTTTCTGTGGTTCATCCAATTGAATCCATCCTTACCGAGCTCCTGCCAGCAGTGATCTGTTGCTTCTTTTCGGGTTTCTGGTTTCAGAAGAGAGTGACAGATAGAGCTATTTGCCCGCTTTCATTTAAAAAAAAAAACCTATCAAACCAGACCCTGCTTCTCCAGGGTAAGACCTAGCAAAGAGCAGCACAAAGGTTACTAATTAAAGACTATGCCAGAATAGCCAAGCTGAGAGTCAAGGTGTTAGTAAAGAAAAGTGCTGCTGTGTTGAACCATTCAGACTGAGTGACCAAATTTTTCCCAAGAGGCGCAGAACAGGTTAGTGAGGACACACTGTATTTGACCACACAGCAGTGGTACTCAATATTGAAAACAAAAAAGTTGATGCATTTTTCCAGCACAGCCCATGGCTGGACGGGACTGTGGCCTTTCACCCTGACATTCTCGGCAAAAGTTGCACTTTGTGTAAATGACTCACAGGACGTGCCAGCTTCAGTAGTTAGGAAATGTGTTTGTGCCTTCTGGCTTCATTAGAAACCGATAAGCAGATCACTAAACAGACTACAATTTTTTGGCATTTTGGGTAAAGTTGCTTTTAAAATGTTCTTCTGTATTTGAAAGGAGGACATGACTCACTTAGCAAAGTTACATTATAAGTGCTGGCTTGAAAGTGTCCCATAATGGCCCTTTTCATTGCAGGCTTTCTGCTTGCAGAGGCTGGGAAGAGTATACCCTGCCACTCAGACCTGTTGTCCTTTTTTCCCCTGTTAAAGCAGCGCTTTGATGCTGACATGGAGACAGCTGCAAACTTAGTGGGATTAAACACCAGTTTTCTCTATTCAGATTCTTTGCCAGGGTCTTTGAGTATCAGCTCTCAAAACACCCACAGGGAAACATCTCAGAGCAACACCAGTTATAAATCACAGTTGCCTGTTTTTTGTAACAGTTACACTGTTATTGTCGCTTTAGAGCACAGTAATGAGTTTGCCAAGGATGGAGAGAAGTAACCTCCTTCCCCTCTCCTTCCCCCCACCCTGCCACCCCGGCCCAGGAATCATATAAAAATACAATTTAAAGATGAAAAAAATCTATAGGGTTGAAGTGAAGGTTTTTAATCAGACTCCTTCGGTGGCCAGTTTTCTGACCCAGTACAGTTTTTAGTTTCTATCTATGTTCCTGTGTTGCTGAAGACTGCAAACTTCTCTGGCTTTTCATGTGGAGGAGTGAGACTCTTCTGCACTTTGCTCTACCAATATATTTAAAGGCTTAGATTTAGAGAGCTGAGAACTTGAAATAGTCCCTGAGTGACACTTAGTGGTCTTCGCATTTGCAGAGGCATTTTTTTCCTGCTCTGAAAACCTTCTCTTTTAAATTGTCTTTGAGTTGTCAGATGACTTTATTGAATTAATCTCATTAGCAAAATAGTTCTGAAAATAACCTTCATTGATAAGACTAGAGATTGTGTTGGAAAGCAATGGGCGAAACAATCACAAAGGAGAATCTATATTACCATGCATTTGAGGTGAAGATTGCTAAGATCTGGAATTGAAACACATGCTATTTACTGAAAATCAATAGCTATGCTAAAGGTACCACAAAGAACAGAGCTAAATCGGTTTTCCTTATCTAAGATAAATCCAATACAATTAGCAAACTTAAATTTGCATATTTTGTTCATCTGGCCAGAACTGAAGAGAACGAACAAATTATTTCAGAAAATGCACACTAGTATGTATGTGTAATGTAACTATAGAACCTAATAAGACAAACAAAAGAGCACTAATCATAAATGATTTGCAATATGTCAACATTATGAATTAATTTTTAATAACACAGGCAAGATTTCCTGAGCAAAATTTCTTATGTAAGATTTGTATTCCCAAGGCATGATAATTTCAAACCAGATGTACAGTGTTATTGGTGATGATATGAATAAATAGTAAGCCCTTTGGGGGAACATGGGAATAATACATTTAACAGGAAGGGAATGGTTTACAGTGTGCACAAATATGAAATTTTGAAGGTTTTCTTTTCAACTCTGCTCTTAAGAGGTTTTCTCTTCAACTCAGCTAAGAAGTTTTGTTGAAGGTTCAACTATCACCAAACTGGTATAACTATTGCCACTGAGATTCAATATTGAAGGGAAAGAATGAATGTAGTTTCTGATCTTCTGTTGCCATGCACAGAACAGCTTTAACGATAAGAATACAGCACTGCTGCTTGTAATGTTGTAGCAGTAAGACAGTTAGAAAAATATTTGGTAGGCTAATATTTTTAAATGTGTATCTCACCTTGTTCTATTTGCCTTGGAGACAGACATTGTGGAAATGTTTGGTTTAATTTGAACAGTCATTCAAGCAATAGCTTGAAAAATTTCAGTGCTGGCGACCACATTTGTGTGAATTGTTTGCTTGAAAAAACCAATTTATTTTAAGGAGTTTATTATGGATGTATTGATATTTTCCATTGTCCGCAGAATCAAATTCCTTCTGTGAGTCCTGATCAAAAATTGGAGATGGTTTGAGTTGGAAGGGACCTTGAAGATCTTTTGTTTCTAACCTCCCTGCCATGGGTAGGGACACTAAATCAGGCTGCAGGTCTTTAAGGAGTATTGCAAGATAGCTTGAGTAACGATATAGTATGGAACCTGGGTAAGAGCTGTAATGCTGTAAAGCAGGATGCTTAGGAAAGTGTCTGAAGGGACTATTCTGAATCTGGTTTGAATTAACTTAGTCCTTACAGGGTTGTCTTCGGTTTGGTTCCTTTTCCCTTTGCCTGATTTAGTTTTAGAGATTAAATAATTTTAACTTTTAAATTAACCACTTTCTCTTATAGCATGTAAGTGCATGCTACACTTACTTATTTCAAGGCATCTGTAGTATATTAAAAATCTGGATAAAGGCGACAAATTTGGCTTATATAAATATATAAGCTTCACTGATTGCCTGCATGAAACTGATTAAAAATCCCAGAATCCCCAAATGTTGTTTTGTATCTTGATTAAAACTTTGAAATGAGAATACCATAAGCAATGTCAACATTAGGCACTAGAACATAACATGTCTAGATAGGATATATACACAGTTTTAAAAAATTTCTTAATTACTGAATTAAGTATCTGTTTATACTGTTATTTTTTGGCATAGTAGATATGCACATTTACAAAATATTTACAGCCAAATGACCTTCAATATTAAAAAACCCTCACATTTTATATTTCAATTAGGTCAATTGTTATTTCACTCTTATTAAGCTGAAATAAAATACAGCTCTCTCTTCCCTAGAGATGTACATTCAAAGAGTAAATTAGGATTTTGAGAAACAAAAAAATGAAATATTGAGAGGGAAAGCACACTGCAATGAAGAAGATACTAAAAAGATATTGAAAAGATCTATATATATATATAATGTAGTTGAAAACTCAGTTCCCTAGTGTTAGATTCTTGTTTGTCCTTGGTTTCCTAGTGACATTTCGGTTACAAAGACTGAAATACAGCCTGGTGAAAATCAAAACCTGAATTTAGTCAAGATTCCAATGAAAATTCTGTTGGTACAAAATGAGAACATGGTCTGAAGTGTTGTTTGAAAACAAATAATACTGGCTAAAATATATCTCCCTTCTCTGGAGGAAGATTGCTCAACTAGAATATGTGTTGAGTAATACCAAGTGTGTTGCAGAAGCTCAGAAAAAAGTAATTGATTCCAGCTGAGGTTCATTCTGAGCTTCTGGCTTGTTTTGAGTGGTGATCTCAAAGTGAAACTCAAAGGTCTCATACCATTGTGAAGTCAAAACATGAAATGTTTGGTCAGACTTAGAAGAACTGAAACTGCTGGTTCTCGACATCTGTTTCACCCATCCTTCTGGGATAGTGGTTTTACTAATTCACAAACAAAAATGGAAACTGAGTCTCCTTAGGTACTGTCTGTTCTCTCACCCATCCCCAATAATGCCTCTACTGATTTGCTTATTTTCCTCATGCTTTTACTCAGTAACCTGTGCAGCAATCAGGTAGGGGAAAGGACCAGATATAAGGCAGGGTAGTGGATCAGCTGGGAACTGGCCTGTTTTTGAGTGACCAGGGACAGTGTGCTGCCCTCTGGCACCACTCCCACCTGGAACTGGGGCTGCTGACTAGACCAATGAAAGTCACTTGGTTTGTCCCCAGCCAAGTGAAAGATTTTGACACTTAGTGTGTCACCTGCCACAAGACTACTTGTTTTGCCAACAGATGCTGAAAGGGAAACACAGACCCTCTAAACCAATCTCTTGGTCAGCAAAAGGAAAGCTACTTAAGGCTGACTTTGTTTTCAAGGATAGTCAGCTAGGCCTTCACACACTGCTGTTTTGGACATCAAAAGGCTCCACAGTGTTCTGAGGTCTTATTTAGCCTTGCTGTTAACACATATTATTCTGCTCTCTCACTCCATGTTTGCTGGAGGCATGAACTGCCTTATGAACTTGTCCTTGAAGTCCATCAGAAGGCAGTGTGAGCAGAGAGCACCAAAAATGGAGCTTTGTACATCACTAGAGATTGGCTGTCCTTGAGTATGCATCAGCTCTTCTCTTATTTTGGAAGTGGAAACACACCGGATGTCTGTCAGGAAAATGCTGCAGCTTATGACAGGAATTAATAAAACAATGAACGCTGTGCTGGAGGCACTGAGTGCGATCTAGCTGACATGTTTGTCTGGGAAATCTTCTGTTTCACATCTGAAAGAGTTATACATGAAGCAGCAAACTTGTTTCTCTGTAGATTATAGTTTTATTATGGGAGAACTGAATGAAAATCAAGTGACTGACAACTTGTGCTCATTAATGAACTTGCAGTACTTGGAGTAAGAGCAATGATTATTAGCTTTGACCTAGGAGAATGCTACGTTACGTGACTGCTTTTCTTTTTTTGGAAGTTATTAAACATATTGCTAAAAATGTTGTCTGCTGCTGTTGCAAGTATGCCCTATTTCACTCAGCAAAATGTTGCGTTTCATTGGGACTATAGTATTCTAATAGATGTCTTTATTCATAATCTTCATCTAGATAGTGCCCACAGCCCATTATAAGGCTAAATTGTAAGGAAGATCCATTCCCACAAGAAATATATATGCTTTTGGGGTTAAACCCCACAACAGCTGAGCAATTTACAACATTTTGCAGTAGGAAAACTGATCTCACATTAAGCTGTTATAAAAAATGCCAAAACAGATTATTAAATTGTGACAATTTGCTAATTAATATTCATGTGAGTAAAAGAAAATCCTCTTCTTTTCATTTGATTCCTCTGATGATGAAGATGTCTGAGACAGAAACGTCAATCACCATCAAAACTAGACTTGCTGAGGATGTGCTTAGCTGGTTATACCTCCCACGCCATCTCGTTTCTGTAAGAAAGGTCAGAAACAGCAAGACATCTTTGAGATTACATGTTGAAGTGAGCTATAAAAAGATTTTGTTGTTGCTTAGGCATAAACTCTGTTCTGTAAACAGAGATAAGTTGTCTCAACTCTTGGCAGCAAGGCAGCATTAGTGCTCCAGAATGACCTGGTGGCAACCCTATGACTCGGAGGTCTCTCAGCGCTGGCTGAGCAGGGAGCCTGGCTCAGGCACACCTTCTGACTGCAGAGCAGCCATATGTGTGTCGTGGTAAGGTATTGCTCTTTCATAGCCTTGTGGATTCATATCTGATAGTATCGACCACACTTCCTTGGTCACCTACCAGATTTAAGAGAGTACCCTGCACACAGATGAACTGCAAGAGAAGATAGCGAGAAATAACACCACACTCCCAACCACTCACTTAAACAAAACCAAAAAAATCTTTTGAAATTGTCTGCGAAGGTTCTGTGGACACTGGCATTATTTGCCCATGCTTTTCTTGCTAATGGCCCACACCAATAGTAAACACCTGGTTTTGTGGTCACCTTTTTTTTTTTTTTTTAATTTTGCGTGTGTGTGTGAATGGAAACACTTGCTTCTGGAGCTTCTTAATATCAATCTTAAAATATCCAAGACAGCCACACAACTCCTCCGCAACTGTGGGAGTTTTTTCAGGTATTTTTACCATGAACAAATGCATTTTGCAAGCAGTATTTTCACTGCTTAAGAGTATTACTTAATTATTTATTGGCCAATAAGTCATCAGTCAAATGGGGAAGAGTTAGCCTGTGTTGCTCTTTGGAACTGTCTGGTCCTTGCTGAGTTGCCATCTGCCAGTGCTCTGCTTTCTTTCGTTAGGGTTATAAATCGGTTCATTATTTTTCCTCTCATATGCTTGAGTTGTTAACCATTACCAATTATTATCCAAAAATTACATCTCTGCCTGTGTTTTCATCTCGGGTTTGTTGTTCTTTTTAAGCTTTAGCTCAAATACTTTTTAAAACCTTTGCAACATTTTTACCAGTCAAATTAAGCTGAGGTCATACAGCCTGGCTCCATCAAGCTATACTCAGGATAATAGATGGCTGAACCCTGGGGCCACAGGTTTCAGCTGCAGCAAGCTCTTTGTGGCCTCTGCAGAGCTGCCTGCACAACAGTATCTGATGATTAATTTTATAGTCTTTATGATTCCATGCTTTTCCTGAACAAGACACTTATTGGAACCTATCTATTTTTTGGCCTGGACAGATCTACAACACACAATTATCCTTTGAGTCTGGTATGCTCAGCAGTTGTTACATACTTTCAGAATGAAGATGTTGTATAGCTTTTAGCTTTACAGTGAGCCATATAAAAAAGCATCATAAAGAAGGAAGAGTGTTGTTTGTCTGCTGAAGATAACCTTCCTATTCTGTTGAAGATAACCCTTCATCTTCAGAAGGTGATCGTGAGCTAGAGCTGAAAAGATGAAGGGGAGTGATATGCTCATGGCTGTGTGATAGTAACACTGATACTATTAAAAAGGATAAGGAATTGCTCTTGGGATCAAAGAGATCAAAATGCCAGAGAATCAGGGAAAGCTTAATCCCTGGACACTGCAGTGGTAACTGGTGAAGCTTGTCTCAACTACATCCCCTTCCAGGACAGATCAGAAAGCTACCCACTGGTGATACAAAGCATAACGGTTGTGGTGGCAGCTATGAATATGGGAGGCAAGGGTGCCAGTGCTATGCAATTCTGTAAAACTGAAATTAAAATGGATATATTTTATATCTTAATAAAGCTGAGTCAGTAGTGGACCATTCCAGCAACAAGGGTTAAACACTTGCTGAAGCTCTATTGACAGAACTGTGGACAGTAGACTGAAGGATGGGATCACCCAGTGCTCATGAGGCTACTGTATGGAGTGTGGTGTCTGATTTTGGGCTCTAGAGTACAAAAAGGATGTCAAGGAACTGTAGAGAATCAGCAGAAGGTCCACTTGGATGGTCAGGGAGATGGTACACATGGCATGTACCATGTATTGTTGTGAATAAAATGGGTTTTCCTAGCATGGAGGTGAGAAGGGTAAGGGAATCGAACTTACTGCCTCTTGCTACCTAGAGGGAAAGTATGGAGAACTCTGAGACAGGCTCCTCTTAGAGGTACCCAATGAAAGGACAAGATGCAACGGCAGAAAACTGTAGAAAGGTAAATTCTGCTGAGATATACAGAAAAAAAGTGTCACTATTTAAAGACAGAGAGAGTTTAAGTACTGTAATAGGTTGCAAATAGAATTTTCCTCCTTAGAGCTTTTCAGAATGTGACTGTACAAGACCCTGAAGAAACCAATTTACTACTTGAATTAGTTCAGATTTGAGTAAAAAGTTGGAGGAGAGTCCTCCATAGATACATCCCAACTTAAATTTTTCCAATGGTTTTCTGCTCGTACATTACGTATCTTACCTCAGCATCTCTTTATTTTGTGTCCCTGATGGAGCTGTTGAGCAGGAAGTTAAAAGGTAATACATAATTCATAATTCTTTCCCAAACTGGGATATGCAAGAAACAATACAAAATAAAGCTAGTCCTTCAGGCTGTCAGATTTCAAAGTGGTGGACTTTTCCAGCTTTTGAATTCTGCAGCCTGATTCAGGCAGATCATGTATTCATGTTCATGCATTCAAATTCTTATATTAATATTGTCAGTGTAGAACTAGATTATCTAATTAAAGTTTTGTTTCACTCTGATAAATTGCCTTATTTTTTAAACCATCTGTGCTGCAGAAACACTGATGCTAAATGACTGAAAAAATAATTTCTGTCCTAACTTTGATTTAAATCTTCAAACTTCAAAATGTCTTCCTGGACCAGCACTTGACCACTCTGAATCTACCACTTCCACTGTAAAGCTGGGCATGTCTCAGAAGATTTTCAGTAGATGATTTGAAAAAATGTTTCCTCTGTGCATTTTCATGGATGTGTTTTGCTATACCCATGTAGTTTATTTTTTGCACTCTAGTAAACAGACATTTTGTGGCACAGATTTGAGTGACATTCGACTGTACAGGATATGTCTCAACCTGCAGTGAACCAAAGCACTGCTGTTCCAGGGCAGTGTGTTCACGTGTGTGGAGGGTTACTGGATGTGCTTGAACACCTGCCTGGCTTTTCACTGCCTTTCGAAGAGACTGATGTTCTTGTCTGATCCTTTTCTAACCACTGCCTCAACTGTTGTCAAAACTAAGAAATTAATATTCACATGTTGGCATTTTAAAGAGAGCATAATTATGACAACATTTATTTTTCTTATTGTATGTTAGCAACTTGAATGTAAGAACTATTACATTTGAAAATAATATAACATTGATATCAAGCTTATAGTCTTCATCTCTTTTCACATCACCCTGTTTTCTATTTAGAATACTTAGCCTAATTTGCAGCTGTGACTTCAGCACGTGTTTTGAGAGAGGTACTAACTAGAACAAACCACTCTGTCACCTGGATACAAGGGCAACATGTTTTTTACACCAGTTACCAATAGTGTGTTGTTCTGAAACTAGTGATAATTGCACATTGATTCTCTGGAAGTCCACGTTTTACAGGTGAGAATAAGATTTTAGCTGTTACAATGGTTTCTGTCTGACTTACTAAAGCCCAGGGAAAATTAATTTTGACTTAACTGGACTTTGTATTATGCTCACTTGGAGGGATCTCACCTAAATGTGCAGATCTGAAATGAATCAGACACTGAAATGAATTAGTATAAGCTGATCTTCTAGGTTTCCTTCTAGTCCATATGAAGACAAATGTACCTCCAGAAGCAGAAGCAGACACCTGATCTGTATCCGTGGGAAGAATTCATCACAATTGCTGAACACCTTGTTATGCATAACAAACTGTACATTTTCTTATCTGAACAAGATCTACATTGTCTTTTCATTTGAGCATCTGTTTTTGTTTTAATCTTCAACAGCATCACTTCAGAAAGGGAAGGATGTGAGTTTGCACCACTATAAAATAGTGACAAACTTCACCCAAAACCTGATTTATTCACCTGTGGTAGTGCATGTCCCAACAGACAGCCTGCGCAGTCCCCTCTCTGCGCTGAATGGTAGACCCAACCAGATGTGATACTGGCACACTTTACCTACTTAGAGAAGGTAAAGGCTCTTTAGAAGTTCTTCTGTAAGTTTAAATCCATATGAGCGTATTTTCCATGCTTTTTGTAAATTTGCTAGAAGCAAATATATTGTACTCCTGTACCTAGCTTCACTTCCTTCCTAAAAGTCTCTCCTGCATTTTTGCTTGATATGGGCTGGTGTCTGTTCCCAGGAAGCAGTTGCACTGTCTGCATTAACCTCCTCTATAATCTGTACAGAAGGTTCTGGATACGTACAGTGATCCCATGTGTATAACACCTACCCAGAAGAGCTTGTGCTGAAGTCCTGACCCGTCTTCTATCCTGACCCAACTGCTGGCATCAGTGCAATGCTCCTATATGGTTGTGTATGGAGATATGAACAGGGCAGCTTTGTGTGTTAAAGATTCATTCATAAACCCTGTGGTTTGCCTCATGGTCTAAGAGTACACCATGTCGAAAAGAGCAACCAAGGCCACACAGGGACATAAACTAAATAGAATCTAGAGCCTAAGGCAGTAATGCTAAACTCAGAAAACCAAGAGAGTAATCAGTTGAAAGTAAAACCCAGAGGAAAGAATTCATTATGAACAGCAGTCTGTGGGTTGCTGATATGTTATCTTTGCTGGTCATTCTGACTCACCAGCATGCTGAGTCTGTCTAAGTGGCTGCAGATAGTTTGACTTGCCTTGTGCCCACAATCAGTCTCTCCAAAAGCACTCTCCGACAGCGTGAGAAAAGCGTGACCCGACGCATGCAGAGCATGGCTGCTCCCAGGAAACTTGAGTGCTCCAAAATCTTACCCTAGCTGGGAGCACTGCTATTGTCTCAGAGCTGAGGGGTGCCAGGAGGGCCTGGAGCAATCTGGTGAGGAGTTAATTAAAAGAAAACAAGTTACAGTTTCATCTCATTTGCTGAGGAAGATGGTTGACTCAGTTGCAGCAGGCTGCCAATGATTTGCTGTGCTGGGATGAAAGACCATCCTCTTCAATCACTCCCCAGCAGAGCAAAATTACCAGTGTCAGAGAAACTCATTTTGTGGCATTAATCAGAATGGATTAAAATGGAACAATTTCTGAGCTGCCCTGCAAGAATAGCTGTGGGACATCAAAGAGAGCCTGTGATCCACTAAACCAGAAGACTGTGTCCTCTGCTTTGAAATATTGTAGTCAGCCAAACATTTATTAGAATGACATGCTAACTGCATTGTGTTTAAAAGCACTTTGTTGTTTAATCACTTGTGTCCTATCTCTTTCATTGTAATATAATCAGGTAAGTAGTCATCTGGTGTGTTCAGGTGCTTTTGTTGGAGGAGTTTGATAATCCATTTAAAATCCTGGACTGCTTCTTGATTTTAGGTGCTCAGTAATGATGGATAATGGACTACCACAGAGTGCACTCAGTCCATTAGGAATAAATCAATTGCTATATATGTTATGTCTGCATGCAGTCATTTTAAACAAGGTTTCTCTGGCTGCTTTGAAAAGTATTTTTCTTCTTCTAAGGAAAGAAAAAGCAGATTGTGTGTAGAATTGTGGTATTTATAATCCAAGAATATTCTTGCCTTGAAAATCTGTTTCAGATAATGTATTTGAATTTGCCTTATAGTAACATATTTGATGAGAGGAAAAGGTTTTCTTACAAATCCAAAAATCTGGATTGCCTGTGGAACTTGGAAAAGGTACAAAATGTCTCACAGAATTTTTTCTCTTGAAGAAGAATGTATGTACAAGTTGCATATGCACTGGATATATGTGATATTATTTTCAAAGGCAAATGAGACAAATATGTGTCTGTTCAGACTCTTTTCCACTTTACATAATATCCCACATCTATCTCACATATAGTCATGTATATGGCATTGCTGAGTGGAAACCATTAATTTTTACTTAAGAGACCCACAGAAACCCTAGAACCCTCAGCATCTCATTGTGATCACTACCATACCATCATTAAAAGTGTCTCTTCCAAAAGTTCTTGGGACTGTTAGTATACAGTTCTGTGAAAAAGTCAGCTTGATGATCATACCAATCAAAAAATCAACCAATCAACCAAATAATCACACCCCCCCAAATAAAATGCTAAGAATTGCTAAGAAGGGAGTGAAGAATAAAACATTGTGACTCCATCATATAAAAAAAAGCCATGCTTATACTGTGCAGAAATTTTCTCTCCCCAACTCAACAATACACAGTGCCATTGGAAAAGATCCAGATGCAAGTCACAAGAATGATCAAAATTATGCAGTGGCTTCTATACAAGGAGCAAATAAGATTCTTCAGTCTGCAAAAAATGACAAACAAAGGGAAAATACAGCAGAGATCTATAAACTAATAAATGCCATGAAGAGGATGGATAAGAGTCTCTTGCTTATATGGTAAGGTTTAGGATAAAGGATAAAGGAGGTGATGTTCCAGGTGTTTAAAGTTTACAAAAATTCAATAGAAATCCATGAAGAGCTATTACATAGGAGGACACAACTTTTGTATCGTGAAGCCCCTGAAGGCTGGAATGTGTTCTGATGAATTACTACCATGTGTTTTCTGAGGGTTTTTTATACTCTTTGTTAGACATTCATTTTTGGCTAGAGCCAGGATATTGAACTAAATAAATCTTTCTCTTGCCTCAGTACACCTATTCTTATGTAACCTGAAATAAATTGCAGTTTAAAACCACGAGAGCTTCAGTATGGAGCACAGATGAGGAAGGAGTACACACACTGTCCCAGTCAGTGCCATTGGGAAGGCTGGAGCATCACCAGGTCTTCTGTCTAGTTGTAAAAGGCTTTGTTTTTGTGCCAGTGAGAATCAGATATTTATGCCAGTAGAACTAAAAATGTGTAAGATCTTCATTCATTTACATAAATGGCAGAACCTAACATAGCTCTTGATTCCTGAATTATTGTTTTAATTTTTCTAACAAATAACGCCCACTTTAAACTTAATTGGAAAACTTGCTTACATCGTTGCTTTGCCATGACTCCTTTGATTTCAGCATTGCATACAAAGACAGAATTTGACTCACATATTCTGATTTGCAAGGAAGTGTCAAATCTATTTGATACTTAAGAGGCACAGGAGACATGTTTTCTGTCTATTACTCCAGATTTACCTGCAGTGTCAGAACATCACTTCTGTGAAAATGTCTCACAGTGTGCAGAATAATACTGGAAAGATGTTTGGGAACTCAATAAAATTCCATGGTTTGTTTGGTTTTATGGTCTCCCTCCAATTAGGATTCCTGCATACAGCATGAAGGAATATATCACACAGGAGGCAAGGAGAAGGATCTTAGACAACCACGCATAGGGTGATTAAAAAGTTCTTTTCCTTTGAACCAAGTCTGAACTACAAGCTGCACAAGCTTTGGAGACACATTGAAACATCTGGTTTCAGGAATGTCAAACTACACATCTCTAACACTGATTATTGCATTTAGAAATAGCCTCTATATAACCCTTGTCAAAGTTCCCAGAAGACTTTAATTTACACACTAGAGTATTTTAATACATCAGAAGTTAATTTGTGTTATATTTTGTCACAGTCACTCCTCCTGATTTGCACCTTTCCCTGTGAGCAGGTGGTGTAAGCAAGGTGGATGGCAGATTTCGACCCTGACATTTTTAGACCAAACTACCCTAACTTCAGTGCTAGACAGTTGTACGTACTCATGTGAAGCACTGGACCATTTCCTAACAACTGGGCTGTGCTGCATCACTAAATCTAAAAAATTTATCCGTAGTGCCAAGCAGAATGTGTGAGTCAGATTCCTTCTAGAATTGTTTATCTGGAAAATTGTACAGTGCTTAGAGATTCATTCATCTGAGGTATCCCATGTGCTTATGTTATGACTTTCAAGTCATAGCTGAAAACCTGCCTGTAATATGAAGATTAATACCCGTCCTTCATAACTCACACAAACTGTGTCTTTATTGTACACTTTTGCATTACAATGCAGAATCAGTGACTTAATGTCTGCTTCTAGGAGTGGCATGAATAAAAGAGTGGAGGTCCTCCCAGCTTCATCTGGACCACATTTTATATCTAATCAAGTCATACGTAGCTGCAAGCTATCATTTCATTACTGAAACCCCTTCCAGTGTGATGCAGCAGCTCAGTTTATACAGAAAAACTAATTGGTTCCATTTCCAGGATGTTCAGTCAGATCCTTTGAACATTCATCAATATTCCACAAAAAAAAAAAAAAAAATTCAGTCTAGTTTTGTGGGACTGGAGTCTCTGCTTTATCCTCAGTGAAAAAAAATGCATTTTAGTGGATGAGTATTTTACTTCCCCCTCTCTGACTCAGAATCATCCAAGAAAAGGATGAGTCAGTAGGCCAAAATGATTTTTTGAAGAGATGATTACATCTTAAGAGGGATGACTTGTTACTGTAACCCTCAATCTCAAAAGTGCTTCCCTACAGAGGTGCATGGAAGGAAGGAATACCACCCACTGACTTTGGAAAGTGATAACCCCAAAATGCACATATACATTGTAGTGGCTGCCCTGCAAAATGCACATATACATTGTAGTGGCTGCCCTGATGCTAACTAGTGTAAGTGGCTCTGACCCCAAAGCAACATAAAAGAGTGACCTTGGTTGTTGCTCCTCAGGTTGCTGTGCCAGAAAAGTGCTCAGCAAGAAGCTGCCACCCTGCTTGGAGTGGGCTTTGTAGCCAGCACTGAACTCTGAAACAGCACAGTCTTACAGCTGCCAGGACCCAAGGTAGTCTGTTTTAGGCGGGTTCCTTCTAGCCTCTGGGTCTCAGTGAAGCAGGGCAGAGTTCTGTACTGAGCATGTATGTAAGGCCTTTCTTTGCTCCAAGAAAGCTGTGGCAGGTGGCATTGAGTGCTGAGAAGACAGATGCTCTTTGGAGTTAATCCTTTTCTGACTCTGCTGCATGCTCTAGTGAACTGCATTCCTCCTCTATGTTACATTTTTTGAAAGGTAATCCATTTTTTGATTCAAGATGAACCTGGAGGATTGTTCATAAAATAGAAAATTCTCCCACCTCAGGATAATTTTCAGTATAGCAGTCATCCACTAACAAATTTTAGAAGGGACCACTGAAGCCTGAAGCATAGTCCTAAATTAGGAAGGATGTGCAGGTGGCTCTGGATCTCTCTGTGACAAGAAAAAAGAGGTTTATTTCTTGACTCTGCTGCAACGTTTTTGTATGTGCTGTGGAAGTAACTTCACCTGGCATTTTTGAAAGCCTAAGGACACAGACTTAAGACTGCCATCAACGCAGATTATCTTGAAGGGTGGTAGAAAGAAATCTGGTATGGGCGGTTGTGGTGGTGAGAGTGGGAATGAGGGACTATAAGTGGAGCTCTGCCAGCTTCTGTCTCACACGTGTGCACTGAAGATTCACCACAGATATGTGAAGATTCACCTAGACTAGCACTCTTCTGGCACAGAGGAGGTCACAAGGGGGGGGAGGAGGAACAGAGAAAGGTAGTATGGATATTTCCTAGATCAGTCTCCCAACTGGCAGCGTTTCACAGATGAGAGCCTGTCAGAAAGTTCAGTGCTTGTTGAAATGTCAAAGATCCTGCTACAGTCTAAAGTTTGCAGGAATCTTACCCATACCCTTAATTATTTCAGAGTGCTGCCCACAACGTCTGTGTTAAAGATTTTTCTGCATTTTTAGAAATACACAAAGTAGCCATGCAGCATCCTCCCAAGCTGTGCCTGGGAAGCTGATTAAACAGTCATCTCTCAAGTAGTCCTTAGGAAAAGTGAGGACTTAACTGGGATGATTTCTATGGACAGGTACAGGAAACACACACTAAGGTTTATTGGCAATGCTGAAAGAATGAAGTGCAATTCAATAAAGGAGCTTGGTCAGTGCATGAACTGGTAAATGAATGATCAGTGTAGCTATTGTGGTTTTTAATAAAAAAAATATTTGAGCAGAAGGAAAATTATACTGAAACACACTTAACCACAGCACTTTCAGGAACACCTCATGCCTCCTTCAAAAATAATTTATAGACTTCTTGATTCTGATATTTATTCACATAATAGAGCAGTAAATATTTTGGCCCCTTCAAATCTGAAAAGATATTTCTGTATTTGCCAGGTGCTAGCCCAGGCTTTTGCTGCATGTCACTCATAAGCTGAGGTACTGAAGAAGACATTTCTCCCTCAAAACAGAAATGGTGTTTAAAAAAAGCCCTGGCAATTGTGTATATGGCTCCTAATTTCAATCCACAAACTAACCACTCCGCAGCTACTTGGATGACAAACTGTGAGGAAATGCAGCATGTGACAGCCTGGTACATCTGCCTCAACAAATGTCTCGTCCATTTTGCTAAAAGTGATGGTTCCAATGGCAGGGAGTGAGAATAAGAGCTTCCCACAGCTCTTGGGACACAGACAAGCAGAGCTGAGGAGCTCTGTGAGTTCACTCGCCTGATGAGTGGGGTGTGATGTCTCCTCCAACCTCACCCACAAGCAGGGATTTGAATCAGACTGATCTGCCACCAAGCAGACTGGATTTTTTGCACCAGAACTATTGTCTGGGATTTCAGAATCCTCCTGTTCGGGGCTTTAACTGAAGCAACCATGAAGCTTTCCAGCTTTTTTGTAAAATGCATTTTTCAGGAGAAAAACCTTAATAATATTCCTCTGTTTAGGTGCTCTGTTATTGCAGGCAGGAATTCAGGCTTCAACCTGAATGCACCTGGAGGCAGGAGCAGCAGTGGGTCCCTTACACTGGGGCCAGAACACACTGATGCAGAGGACAGTCAAAGGGAACCTGTGCTGCTGTAGGTCCTCTTTTTGGAAAATGCACAAAACTGAGACATGACACTGTTTCTTTATGCAAAACTACACAACCATCCCTATCTAGATGGGAAAGTAACCCATTTTTACTTTAGTGGGTATAAAGTCCTACTTAAAAAGGGAAGGAAATAAAATTTAATGCAGAGACCTTTGCTTCCTCTGCAACCTGAATTTTTCAGTGGAGACACTTCAAATGGGCACACTCACATTTTTAATTTCTTTTGTAAAATGAAATGTAGAAACAACTGCAAGATGTGTAAATTTTGTTCTTAAATCATTTCTTTGTTAGAAAGCATCAGCCTTCCTAGTCTATAAAGCATTGTATAATGGGCTTTAGTAATAGAAAATTAAGAGTTCTTAAACTACTTGCAAATTAGGAGAATTTGCAAAGCCAGTCTTAAAAATAGACAAGGATTGTGTGATAGGTCTTGCTGACCAAAGAAAATGCTATTTACAGAAGTACCTGTATTGAACAAACCCAGAAAAATTACTGATGGGAAAAAAAATCCGGCATTTCTCCCTTACTGTTGAATTGTCTGTTAATTTATTATATTTTTTCTAAATTTAAAATTTATTTGCTTAGTGATTTCTGAAGATAGTATTTCTTTTTATACTTTGTTACTCAGAAGAATTCATTGCATCAGTGTCTCCCAGACTCTTCTGGGTGAGCATCCCACCCACACTCTCATCTTTTCCCTGCCCCCTCCATTTGCAGCAGCACTGTAGATCTGGGAGATGAAAGGAGGGGGAAATTTGTACCATAAACCATCTGGCAGCAGTTCTTTTTGCTGTCTTTTGTCACTCCCTTCGCCTTTGCTATTACCTGGGATCCAGAAGGGAGTCTGACAGCGGTGCTGGGGCCTCTGTGCTTTTCATCCTCGGGTGCGGGGGGAGGCAGTGCATGGCTCAGGCTCCCTGCTTTGCTGTTCCTGGACCCAGCTTTCACCCAGTGCTCAGTGCTGAGTTTTCAATGTACTGTGTATGGAGGGCCTGAGGGAATAATAGGGTATATTCTGGTTTAGAGGGGTTTATAATGCTACCTCTCCTGCTGATGCTGTATGACCAGTGACATGCCACAGCTGAACTGTGGGGAGAACATATCACATGCATGATTGTTACCACTCGGGTGTATTTTATTCTCTTTCCTAATTCCTGATTGTAACTCTTAAAATTTGGTTTCCTACAAAGCACAGTCTGTAATGTGTTCTCTGCACAAATCCATAATTCCATGGCTGCCTATGTAGTTAGGTCTTGGACCTAGAAATTTGAATTGATTTTCTTTGTGACTGGTAGGGAAGTTATTTCTTCTTCCTTAACACTGGGTACTCATTTTAAAATGAATGTAGTGTTCCCTCACTTCTTCCCTTTGCCTGGCACATCCCTTTGGCTTATAAAGTTTTTATGGTTTAGGAATTGTCTCTGGCCTTCTGTTTGCTTACTAGGACCACTGAGTCAAATCTGGATAGGAATTTCTAAGGGCAACCATAATACAAGTATTAGAGTAGTGGTCACAGCTGATTAATTTGCTACAAGACCTGTAGAAACAGAACGTAAGAAGAAAGCACACCTCCAACCTGTTTATGTGTAAGTAAAAATGGCTGAATAGCTTTTTGCTGGGTTTGTGCAACTTGAACTCAGATATGATGTTTCAGCTGGACTATGGAGTTAATCAGATAATAGTTGGGGAGGGTACTAACACTCTATTAATGAATTATGCTGTTGGGTGGTTATATAGGACAGGATTACCAACCTCATGAATTTTATCCGGTGTGATTGATTGCCTGACTATTTAATGTGAAGTCCCTGATTAGTCAGCCTCTCAGATGTTTTCTCTCCTCTTACATTTCTATTTAGATATCCTTATGTTTCTTTTTATGTGATTTTTTCCATTTATTTTCTGTTCAGCAAAGAATTCTTTCATCCTCCTCCCTTCTTTTAGTTAATTCTGAAGTTTAAATGACACATAAAAAATGTTAGATATGAAAACTCTGTTAAGCTGCAAGAGGGCTGACAAAAACCAAAGTGCACAATAATTTCCCCACACTATGAGGCACTGAAAGGCACCTGCTAATAATCTGCCATCAATTTATAAGATGCATAGGGGTCATAATTCTTAAAACTTTTATGCCTCCATATGAGTTCATTTTCCTGGATAATTCCAGTGAAGCAAATTAAAGTATACACGGAAGTAAAGAAAAAAATATTTCAGAGTAAACTTACACAGAGGATGTGTTTGTATTAAAGCAGGGAAAAGTCACGGGCTCCTGCACAGGGTCACAGTTGTCTTTATTGGCAGCTTGTTAGGATGTCCCCTGTGTGTGTCAGGCCAGGCCAGCCCACTCAGGACTTGCACTGCACCCAGGCACTGCGGATGAAGCCCCTTGTGGGAAGCTAGGAAAGCTTAATAGATGGATGTGGTCAAACCATACCGCTTGCTTTCATGGGAAGAGCCCAAACTTTGCCACTGTTCAGTGTACTCAAACAAAGGTATCCATAGAGGCCTCTACTGTATAAGGGAAAGGTGCAAAGACCACAAAATCCATGAATTTCTGTGTCCATGGTTAGGCCAGATATCTGTGACAGTTTTCATAACTCTGTCTGTCTTGAGTAGTTGAAATTATGCTCTACTTAGATTCATTTTTTGAATATGGCTTTCTTTTTTCTGAGCCTTCCAGAGCTCCTGGAACCTGTCCTGCTCTTTGTCCTCATTCCTTCCTGCACACAGGCTTCATGAAGTCCAGAAGCCCCAGCTAGTTCCCTAAGTGTGGCTTCCCCTGTTGATTTCCCAGCTCAGATACAGAGGAAAATCAGGCAGCCTGATACAGTGCAAACTTTCAGATTAATTCTGTGATGCAAGGCAGCTGGGCTGAGCTGTGGAGATTAGGTTAGCAGTGACAATTCTGACCCACTTCTCAGAAGAATGGACAAACTGGTCTTTTTGGTGAAGCCATTTATGACATAATGTATGTCTACAGAGAATGGACCTTTTCGTGTTCTGTCCACCTTTCCTGGAAATGTCATAAAGAATGATAGTCATTAACACTCTTCAATAAATTAAAAATTTGATTTAAGGTTCTTATTACAGGAAGAAAGATACATATGGAGTCACAGGACTTATTAATTACCTTCCTGTAGCATATTAAATCCTTACCAGTTTGGAAAATACAGCACTTACATCAGATACTGAAAAAATACCATTAAGATTAGGGTTTTTATATAAAGTAAATGCAAAATAAACTTGTAAGAAAGACACTAGGCTCTACAGAAGTAGAGCCTAGAATTGCTCTTTTGAGTTAATATAGAACAAAACTGGGCTTTGAGAGCAGTGAAAGACCTGGCTCAATATTTTAGCATCTCAATTGCTTAGTGTTTGAAATACATTTATCTGCAATGCCAGTTATGTTTGTTGCCAAACAGTTTTGAAATCCAATTTGATACATGCTTTGGAATGAAACTGTAATCTCAGAGAAAGTATGGTCATCTTCAGGCACCTTGGAAGATCTCTAATAGCTGCTCTGGCTGCACAAGCTTAGGAAGTCTGAAGAGTCTGAACCTTTTTTTACTTCTCTGCAGAGAAACTGAGCCATCAGCCTTGTTTTAATCCTCCTTACTGCCTGAGCTTATTGCTCTGTTAAAAGGCCAATACAGGCAGAAGTATTATGAAGAGGTCATATATCCGTTCAGAACTATTAATGTGATGAGCTGGAAAACAAGATGGGACACTAAGAAAGTTTCTGTTCTGAAGAGAATTTGAATCCAAACCCATGCAGACTCAGTGCTAGGCTCTAAGGTAGTTTTTACTGAGGTTGTTTGCTTTTATTAGTTAGCACTTTCATACTGTTCACTGCTATTTTGTTTTCCATATTCTTTTTCTCATAATATCATCAGATCACTTGGATAAAGTGATGAAGAAGATTTTCTTTTAACACGGTGTATTGATAGTAGTCTGTCAGCTTTACTGTGATACATTTCCAGCCACACATGTAAAAATAGAAACTAAAAGGCAATAATAAACTAAAACAATACAGAGAATTTCTAAAAGAGCCAGCAAAACTTTTTATTTCAGTGTTATTTCCTTTAGATATCAATAGGCAGGCATACAGGAGTCTTCCTAGTGAAAAGGGTATGAGACTATGACTGCATGAATATCTAAGAAGGATATTAAAATAAGGGAGAAATGGATACTGAAATTGGCAAGATATTTCTAAGTACTGGTAATATAGATGAAGAGATGGTAATTCAGCACAGTATATCACAGGATAAAAAATAACAATGATTTGAAATAAATTATTTGGTACTAAGAAGAGTATCTTAACTATAATTTTGTTCTATTTGGTATAATTTGCAATTATACAAAGAGAGAATTTGCGTATCTCTTAGTGGTGTCTTTGACATGACTGACATATTTCATGTCAGGGTTTTTTTTCTTTCATTCTGCCCCTGATAATCAGTGGTTGCAAAAACACTGTCACTGCTACTCTTTCAGTGGAATTGTCACATAAAATACAATAGAGGAACTCTAACGTGTTGCCTGAAACTGCACATTGTTTGAAAACTCAGAACTTCATTTTTTTACAGGAGGCAAGCTCTTTAATACCTGGACTGTGAGCACATACCCCATTCACAAAACATGAATTACCAATGCACGTCACACATGGAAATTTCCTTCCATAGTACAGACAGTCCTAAGCAACCAAAAACATAAATTTCAGACTGAAGAACAGTGTTAGTTTCCCCGATATTTAACCCAAAGCGCAAAAGTTCCTTCATTATGCACTGAAAACAACACAATGAAATGAGAGGAACATTTTCAAGAACACAATATGTTAACAACTGCCCCAGGAAAACACAATTCTAGATTACAAAATTTGAATGACACTCACTTTTCACCAAAAAACTATTTTTTGATCTGAGTCTTACAAAACCTTCAGCTAAATCCAAAAAACTGTGAAGCACCATTTGCAAGAAATTCTGGGTATTTTTTGTGTATATTTGAAATCATAAGCCTATTTGTTTGTTGCCTTATAGCTCAAAACTCACTTTATCTGAAAACAAAACCAAAAAAAATAATTAAAAAACCCCATGTTAAAATTCTGTTAGAACATGAGTAGAATCTGATCTCCTAGAACATGTAGTTTGAAGATCTTAGTCCATCAAAGGATGTCAATTACTCTCCCAAAGGCAACCCTGCCTGAGAAGGCTCACAAGTTTTCAGAAGAAACCCTCATTAGTGATGGGACTGGATTCCTCATTAAGGCACTTTTTTTCCTCACTTAATTGCTAATGGATTCATATAAATCCCATCTGAATCCACTGAATCTTTGAAATACTATAGAAAATAGTTTGTAGTGTCAATATTACAAGCTAACCCATGTTACAAGTTCCTGATTGACGTTTTCTGCTGTGGTCGCCTTAATGCAAATGCAGCTCGTATCCTGGAAGTCCCACCCTCCTTGCTTTGCAGAGCATTCCTGCAGAAGTATTTACCGTGGGGCTTGTGAGCCTTGCTTACAGCGACGCAACACAAGGGGCAAGCGCACAGGATGGGCAGGATCCCTGGATGAAAGCTGGCACAAGAGAGGCTTGTGGTTTGGTGTAAGTAGCTAGGAGTGACTTGATACTGTGGTGATACGGGCAATAAAACCCCTTGCATAAAAACAGTGCTGGCCATTAAAGATAAAAACACTGACAAGTGCTACTTTGGATTAGTACTTTAGGTTGTAGTCAAGCACTCTTCCTGCAACATCTCTACTGCCTGAAAAGATTTTCACTTCCACCTTCTTCTTGTTGATTGTGTGATCACTCCCTAGTCCGTTTCCAGTAAAATAGGCAGGAATAAATGCTTCATGTGATTTAGATCATGGAGACAGCTGAGATAGTCTTTACATAAGGATACCTGCTAGCAGCTATGTGGAGGATAGCCTCCAGAAGGATGCCAGCAATCAGCTGGCCACAGGACAGCACACAAGTTGGGAGAAGACTTGGGTCCATAGATTGCTGTGACAATTACTTTTCCTAATTTTTCTGGAGAACAGTGGTATCTTCTTGAGCATTGCTGCATTGTAACTATTGGAAATTTGGACATTGATAGGTAAGTCCAAGGCACATTTGGTGAAAAAAGACCACTTTGCAGCACATACATTAAAGATCACTGAGGGTGGATGGAAAGGGATTTACGCCAGACAACAGAACTTTCAAACTAAGAAAATATTATAATTTTCCTGTTGTCTGTCTCCAAGTCCTGATTTCTTAATTCCACTAACATTACATGTCCCCAGTTATTTCTTCTGGATGTTCTGGTTGACTTTTCTTGTTGAGTGGATGCACTGGTGTAAGGATATTGAGTGAATCCACAGATGTAAGTATATTATACTAAGTATTAGTAACTTTAATAAAGAATTTTTATAACTGTCCCCTGGTGGGCTGAAAGTACCTAGAAAAGGACCCAGTGCTTAAAACAGGACATTTGAAATCCCACCACATGCAAAATTGCCATGTTCCCATGCAAAGAAGGGAAAATTTATGACCCTGACAGAGCAAAACACTTTGGCATGCATCTGATGTCTCTAAACACGTGAATAATCCCATTGCATGCTACAGATTTACTCTTGCAATGATATACTCATATGACTGTGAAGACAGGACAGAATAATAGACCATGCCGTCATGACGATGCCTGAAGAGGATACCACCACTGCAGCAAATACATTTATCCCTTCCAGCAGAGTGACTCACTTAGACTGTCTAAAAACTAAACCTAAACAGTTCAGGATCATTTATGATAGAAATACAGAATTTCTTTCCTCTTCTCTGCCAAGTTTTGACTTTTCATGCAGTTGGAATGTTAGAATTTCAGTCTTCATAAGTTTGAAGAACAGGAGAGAATCATGCATATTAACAATGCATATTAGCTTCCCATGGGGATATTTGGATTGTAAAGAAATGCTAAGCAATGCTGCACACAAAATAACATGTTTAATGTTAACTAAAGAGTTGGAAAAACTGTCCTCTATAACTACAACAGGAACTTGAAGTTTGATATGCTGTTGCTCCATCCACCTAAGACTGTTTCCTTATTAAATATTCCAGATATTACAAGTGTTCCACTGGCAGTTTAATTACTGTGTTATAAGACAGGCGAGAAAACACAATATTCACAAAGACAACTGCTAAAGAGATGCATGGTCCACTTCAGCTTTTCATCATTGCTAGTGTTGGTGAGGATATAGTGGGAAAGTGGTACCTTAGCAGTACATAAAAAGGTAGATAAAGTCATATGTTTTGTTTCCCAGGCTGTGAAAAATGGCTAAAATTTCTATTGCCCAAGTAAAAGTGATAAACTCTTTCTCCTTCAACAGCACAATTGCTTTTGGCAGGAACTCTGGAAAGTTTTAATGGAAAGAGGCTAGCATAGCTGCAAGATCAAGAGGTCAATGTCCATGTGCTCTTTCTGCAGGTAACTGAAAACATGTTCCCAAGATGACAGACTTGTCTTGGGTATTGTTACTATTGCTTTAGTGGAAAAGTAAAATAATGGCCATTAACATATATCGGCTGTATATTGTAGGGAAACAAACTCCAGATTTGGGTTGCTGCCTCTTCAAAGTTAATATTTCACAAACGATAGATACCAACTTCCACCAGAAAGTGAATTAATTTATAATCTTAGGATATAGTTAATCTTCTTTTTCTAAATAAATCTCCATGGAAAAAACACAGATGTTGAAAATGTTAAAAAGGAAAAGAAAACAAAGATTTGGGAAGCAAACTACACAAAAGTAAAGTAATTTTAATGTAGGTAGTTCATTTAATCAGTTTAATGACTCATAAAATTAGATTTTTTTTTTTTTTTTTTACTTTAGAAACAGGGATGAAAGGCTATTCAGGGACTTGCAGGTGATGATACTTTTCTTACCAGTTATTACACTTGTAAGCAACTTTTTCATAGTTCCAGCTGGGGCACTACTATATGATTATGCTACAGGTGAGAGTGTCTTTTTGCATATTATAACAGCAATGCAGAGAAAACACAAGTATCTCACTTCCACTCCAAAAATGTCAGAATATCTGAGCTCTACAAGTATCGTTTTGAGCTGTGCTTTTCACTCGGTTACGATGAAGGCTTCACTCAGTAAGGAGCTATAGCTCACTCATTATTCATGTGTATTTTAATAATTTGAATTTTTTGAATTTGCATGTGTGGATAGTAATCAACAATAGAAAACTGTCAGCAGTGTAGATGGTGTTTTGAAATATACTGCAGAAGAATATTCAGCGATTAAGCTATGGTAATTCTTTATGCAGTTGTATTTTGGAGGGACCAGACAAACCCTTAGTGCCTGCCTGTTGCTAATAGACACCCTGACAGAGTGTTTTGCTCTCAAGGCCCAGAACTTCTGCTTTTTTTCTCAATGCTTTTATGCCATTAAAGTTCTTGCCCTTGACAGTCCTTGAGTGAACATAATCCAAGACACACCACACTTTCTGACAGCCTCTTTTAACAGGCATTCCAGTGCTTTTTTCATACTTCATCTTTCATGCAGCCTTAATCATTTTCCCTTGAAGGAGAAATGATACTGCTCACCTACAGCATATCTAAGTATACAGTTCTTTGTTTAAGTTCTCGCTTTTGAGATTGACAGTGAATTTCTAAGGAGGTAGTTGAGTTATAGTTATGTAAGTTTTATGTTACTTTTTGGGAGGTTTGATTGGGGTTTTTTTGGAATTTAGAAGTTACATAACTTTCTGATATTTTTAGGAGTTTTGGCTTTACTTTTGGAGGAATTTTGCAGGCTATCTGCTGGTTCTGCTTGGCATTTATAATGATATAGTATTACAAAAAGTAACCTAAGGCTGTGTTTGGAAACTACACAGTATTAGTTAGTTCTGTTTATAAAATGAGTAAACATAGTATTTCATTAGGAATAAGCATCAGAAATGATGTTATGAAGATTTGCCTGGTGTCAGCTAAGCTTTAGTTTTACTGTTGTATTGCAAGAGGTAGTACTCAGATGTGTAGCATTCATGTGCCACATTGTTCGCACATCAGTGGTACCATGAAGGAATTTAAATGCGCAATTTCTATTACACTCTGTGGGGTTTGTGCACTTGTTCCAAGAGCACTTTGAGCTACCAAAACCTGTCATTGTCTGATGAAAGAAGCGATCCCTTCCTGTCTTCCTGGCTGCTCATTTCTACTTCAGGGTTGCCTAAACATTGAGCTAGCGCAGGTTTCTCTGGCTGTACATTGAATTGGACCAATGAAATGCTCCAGGTAAAATTAAACTGTCCAAAAAGCTGTTTGGGAGCAGCTTTGGTGAATTAGGTGAATTACGCTGAATAATCTTATTTGACCCTCTATTAAGCTCAATAGATATGATCAAATATAGAGGAGCTCCTCCTGTAGCTCTGATAAGGGAATCTTGTCATTGCAGAAGTAATGCAAAAGCACAGCCACTGGTCCCTGGTACAGCTTTGTGCAGCAGGGTCATAGTGGGAGGGAAGGGGACCAGGGGAGCCATCTTCTGAGCAAATGCCCCTGGAAACACAGAGGTGCTCACGATGCTGATACCCACATGATGCCATGAGCATGCTCAGTGAATGATGCTTGCCACACTGGTTCAACGAGGATAACCTGCCTCACTTTTATTTAAGTGCTGTTAAGCTGCACAGGAAGAAGAAGGAGCCAGGCTTTGGCTTTCCTTCACTACAGCATAATCACTTTAAGTCTTGCAGTGATCTTGTGAGGTGTGGTGAGCCCGCTGCCTTCCACCCCTGGGGCACACTGATGGCAACGTGCCACCTGGGCTGGTTCTGCCAGGGCAGTGACGGGACTTGTTTCCCACATGCTCCCTCAGACACATTTATTACGATGGCCTAATGTATTCCTCCAGGGGTTTTGCCAACACTAGTTTCTTCCTATGTACAGCTAGACCTGTGATTCAGGGAATAGGCAATAAGTATAATTAAAATTCCTTCTACTTATTTCCTGAGAACTGTGCTTCTCTTGCTTTCAGCTGTGTGCCCTGCTAGAAGAGGTGCCAACTGAAATTGCAAATGTCGTCCCTATGGCTGAAAAAGTGAAAGAAATCATTGTGTCTCAGTATGGTCTTTTTGCTCCTTAGGAACCTAAGAAGTTTCTAAGGCTGCAAGACCACTAAGGCTAAGCCTTATGGTATCCTAGCACATGCATCTGCATAAACTGAATTTCTCAGTCAGAGTTTTGTTTGGGTGTGCATGAGTTTGTCCTGTAAACCTGCCTGCTCTCTCACTGTTTTAAGGAAAGCCTGTGCTGGCTTTGGTTGAAGTGTTCCTCCTACTTGGACACGGGTTGAACTCACGTCCCAGACAGCTCTTGTAGGGCAACTTACTATGAAACCATGGCTTTGTGGTGTGGGAAGGGACATATCCCTTCTCATCACAGCCACATGAAGAGGCATGAGCATCCAGCTCTGAGACCACTGTGTCTCCCTCCCTTCTTTACAGCTGTGTGTTCTGGCAAAGCATAGCTTAGACAGATTTATCACATCCACCGAGTTCAGAGGTAGTGACTAGCATCTTGCTTCATATTGAATAGGATTTCTTTCCGCCAAGTTTGTAACTTGCTTCTGCTGGGAATTTCAGAAAACTTACTTTACTCCCCTGGAATAAATAATAAAAACAATCAGTCTCCATTAACATATAGTGATTCAACATCCTGACATTTATGAGCTCACAGTAGGAGTTTAATTAATTAAGGATGATTCTGCATTTTTCTCAAGCAAGATTGGCTTTTTTGTTTACTTTGTCATAAATAGTCTTGTATGTTGGAACACTTTGGAAAATACCAAGGAAATATGCTTCCCTCCCACTTTGAAAATATTCTCCCTCAGCATTTTTGTGTGTTGTTTTTATTATCTTTGCCTCCAGTAAAAACCCTAAGATAGGCATGATTTTCAAGGAGAAGGCTTCTGTACAAACAGCCTTCAGTGCATGTTAACAGATTTAACAAAAGATTAAAGAGAAGAATGAGATTAATAGGAAGTATGAAAATAAAGAGGCTAAATCAATCCTGCCAATAATCTCAGGTTCAAGGTTTTGTTTCCCTCACAGTAAAAGTATGTCTGCAAATGTGTTGCAGCCTTGCCTTTTAAAAAGTATTTTTCAATGTAAAAAAATATTCTATTGAATATAAAGGATTGCTGCTTTTGAGATTCTATTCTAAAAAGCAGGAGGAACAATAAGAAGCATATATTGAAGCTGCAATCAGCTCTATAGGAGTAAGACCAGGACAATAATCTCTGGTGACAGGAGAGAAAGAACAGGATAATGCAGCAAGAATTCAGATTCTGAGATAGCAGATTTGAGCCCAGGAGCCCTCTGATCCTCTTAGCAATATAGCACTGGAGCAGAGCAGGAGCAACAACTGTGGTGAGGTTCTTCCCAGAGCCCAAACAGTCTTTCCAGATCCAGCCTGACAAACAAAGCCTCTACTCTTCCTGCTCAGTGTAGCAGAGAGAAACTCTCTAGCCAAACACAGCGAAGCTGCAGAGCCCTGTGGGGTGGCATGTTTCATCTACCTGCCTTGTTTGTAACATGTATAACTCATGCATGCAGTGCTTGATTATGCTAGCTTTGAGGGTAAGTGCAAAGTAGTGAAGTGCATAACGCTATTGATTTAAAAACAAAAAACCAAACCAACAAACAAAAATACCTCTACAGTCTGGAAGCATAAGTTCAATTTTGTTTTTTTTTTCAGCAGAGTCACAATCCCATCCATAGTTGTGGGTGTACAAAAGCCTGAGAAGTAAGAAGTACTATATATTAATGTAACAAGCCCACCTCCACCCACTGTGTCTCTGCCTATACTCCCACCAGGAAAGGATACTTGGAAAGATGCAAGATTGGCACAGAAGGGTCTTGGAGGGATGCAAGAAACAACTACTGTGGGCAAGAAGCATGTTTCAGGAGCACAGCGGAGAGTGTGTCTCAGCAAGACAAATGAGCGTGCCCTGAGCTCAGTGCTGGCAGGAGGGCCGATACCAGTACCTGTGTGAGCACATTTTAAGCTGGCTTAGACAAGTCTGAGCAGTCCAGCTGCACTGCTACCTGTGTTAAGCTGAGGCATGCAGCCCTTCAGTTTTACAGGCCTGAAATTTTGTTCTGATAAAAAGTCCTGATAGTACAGCCTCTGTGTGTACCTGACACCTGGGGCCAGAGAGAGGGCGGGTGTGAAGGAGCATGACTTGGCAGCCCAGTAGCTACAGTGCTTACCTCAGGAAGGGGTTTGAGGTTCTTTCCTCTACTTTCAAGATTATCTGTGGTTTTATACTTTGAGCATCCAAAATAAGTCATAGCCCATCTCAAATGAGGGACTCAAGCTTCTGTCACTGGGCAATGAGACACCCTCGGGCCTGCTCCCCTCACATCCCACAGTTCCTGAGGTCTTGGAACAGCAGCCCAGATGCGCTGGAAGGATCGTCCTACCTCCCTCTTCTGTAGGCTTGTGATTATGAGGATTGTATAAGAGGTAAAAGATATGAATTTGAATTCTACTTGGCCAGGGAATGCAAATAGCTGTCTTAGACAATTAAGGTGAAAATTATTTCAGGAGTCAGGTTACCTCTAACAGAGGAATACTGCTGAGAGACAGAAGATCACCTGCTTCCACTGATGATTCTATGCCAAATCTACCAGTTATTGGGCAGCCTGCAGACCCATAAACTCCCCAATCCATGAAAGGAGATGAGATGAGATGAGATGAGATGAGATGAGATGAGATGAGATGAGATGAGATGAGATGAGATGAGATGAGATGA
>JAWWES010000001.1:44513872-44599294 GCA_035583135.1 Lophotriccus pileatus | reverse complement strand
GTCAGTCAAGGCATGATACAAACTGATCTTTCAACTTGCTGGATCAGCTAAGCAAGAGATTTGAACAGTGTTGAGAGACCTTTAGAGGCCTTTTTAGAAAGCAAACTACCTCCTTAAAATGTTACACCTCCCTCTAAGCAAGACGTTTAGAAAGTCATTTGAAATCACTCCCACAAGTGTTCAGCCCTCTTTGAAGCATGACCAGCTACAGTGACCTGCACAGCACAAAAGCCAGCAAGAGAGGAGCAGAATGTCAGCCTAGAAGTATTTGCTACAAAATATAATAAAAGAAGGAGTTACATTCCCCAAATCTTTCTGAAGCAAAGCCAGGGGTAACTGCACCAGCCTGCTATGGTATGCTGGCACTCAGGCTGCCATTTGACACTCCCTGAGTTTCCTTCCCCCTCTTTGCAGTTTTATTTCATTAGCAGGTGAGTGCCAGCGGGGAGGGGGAAGTTGATGTCAGCATCTGTATCAGGGCTGGGGTGGCAGCTGCTGTAGGCTTGCAAGCAAAGCAGTCAAGAATCACCAGGTAACTTGGTAAATGAGAAGGCAGGAATTCTAACGAATGCAACAAGATCCAACAAAAAGAGAGCATTTATTCTTCTGTGTTTTTTCCTGATTTTTCTTCTGCCAGACTCTTCTGGCAGTGTGTCCAAGTACAAGTATTGTATCATCTGAACGGACACCTTGGTGATTCAAAGCTCCCAGGACCCTGAAGGGCGAAGGAGCTGCTTAGCAGCTTTAAACAAATTAACACTTTCATAGGAGTTGTTCCTGTCTATGTCAAGAAAGAGCTTTTCCTTGAGAGGAGATGAAAGGTCTAAGGCATTGTGCAAACCATCCGTCTATCCTCACCACAGCTAGTAAAATATGTACTGGGACAGACCTCAGGGTCATCTAGGAAATAGCAGTAATGGCTATTGTTAATGGGAGGCTGCAGCTGACCCAAGTTAAGATGTTATTGTACAGAGAGCCCTTCTTCCCTTTCGTTCCCATCGGGATGCACTCCAACCCAAGCATGGTCCTGGTTCCTGACTGCATTTTGTGAAATGCTCTGTCACTCCCACGTGAGGTGGTTCATGTCACAGGCTGTAGAAAAACAGGGAAAATAAAAGAAGCATTTTCTGGCAGTTGAGTGAGCCGAATTGGTTCATCAAATGGTCAAAGGAACAGTAGAGCTGGCATTAGGTGGGCGTGAACGCCACTGCCCAGAAGGGAGAGAGGAAACTCTCTGCCCTGTTTCAGTGGCAACAAGCCATTAACTAAGGCATGCACCTTGTGAAACCCTAGCCTCTGATGCAGTGATATAATTGCTCATTTCGTCACTTCCTGGCACAGTTCTGTGAAAATGATCTGTTCTAGCCTCAGGGATTTTCATAGATGTTTTTTCAAGATCATTTTGAGACTGAGAAGAGGGAGGGACAAAACGTGCCACACCGTTGGCAGATCTGAGGAGACAATAATCTTCATGTAAGTGTGAGAGAGATAAAGAAATAACCTCTTCACCCTCTTTGTCTGTGGGCTGGACAACATCTCTGACTGTGCCCTACAGATCCAGTCAGGCAGTATGTTTGAACTGGGCTGGAAGATAACTACTGCCAAAAAGTGCCAGGCAGCCTCTCTCCCCTTTCCACTTCTGTGCACTCCTGTTGTTTCCCTCGGAGCAGCACTGATACTCTTGACTCTCTGGTGAGCAGGTCAAGGAGTTAATATGGGTAAAACAATCCCACAGGAAGAAAATGAAGATTTTTCTGCTCACTGAGATAAATCAGGTAATGGTGAAGTCAGACAAACTCCAGCTTCAGCATAAAGAGGACAATCCTTTCATCATCAGCTATGCTGAGTGGCAGAGCTTCATCATCAAGAGCTGTAGGCAACAAATACATTGCACTTGCACTCCTGTTTGAATATAGAGCACCTGCCTCATCAGAAATAGTGTGTCTATTTGCTATACCTGACTATCCAACACTGTGGTATTTAGAGTCTGGATTCAATGAAGTTCAAATAGGTGATGTCAAGATATTTTCCAGAACACCATACTGAACAAGGGTACATGTACAAAGTTTAGAAAACTTAAGCAAGTGAAACAGCCACAAAATGAGCTCAGTTCATTGATCTGCTTTGGGTAATGGGCATCCCTTCAAAAAACACGAATTTCAGCTTTAGCTTTTCAAATAGTGGACCACAAAGCTTCTTGTTTGTTTGCTGTGTGCTTTTATTCCGGGTTTTGCGTTTTAAGTTTGCTCCGGTATTTAGTGGCCTTTTGTGGACTGCGTCTTGCTGGACTGGGTAGGATCCTAAGGAAATGATTCTGTAAAACCCAATTTATGGTCAGAGCACCAAGGGGGTCAACCTTGAAATGGAAAGCAGTTCTCAGCCCCTGCTCTGGCAATCTGCTAATCCCTCCAGACACTGTTGAAAGGATATTTGAGACTTCCACTGCCGGACATATATCAGTATCACATTCTACAGGAATAGTTCAAGGATGCCTATAGAAAGTTTATGATCTGCATTAAGAACTTTGTGGTTCCTATGCTTTCCCTGCCTTGTTTTGTTCCCTATGGCTAAGGTAGTACCCAAACTTCCCGCCCCACCTTCCGGTCAGCACCAGATAAGGTCTTTGGCGCACATTGCAATGTAAATAGATGCTGAATAAGTGACCAGAATAATTAAGCTTTAAAATTCTAGCCGAAGATCCATTGTCACACAAAACGGACCATACAGATAAGAAGCAGGTAATCCAGAACAGCCTTTTACTGTCTGCACTTAGTCATAAAGGCTGGCCAGAATTGAGGAAGGATTAGGTGTTTCTACAGGAACCAGAGCATTTGCAAACATAGCACTAAGCAGCTGCTAATGCTTTTTGCTTGCAGCTCTGGGCCAGAGCCCATTTCTCGTGTTCCTTCACTCTTTTGCTTTCTAAAACACCGTTAAAAAAGGCCACAGGACTTTTGTGCTATCGCATCAGTACAGGGGTTCATCCTTAATAGCAGGCCTAATAAGTATGCTTGTGCAACTTTCTGTTATCTCATGAAATCCTATGGATGATGTTGTCAAATTGCTACAGTTCTTAGTTATCTATGTGTGGGAAGACTGTCTAATTATGATATAATTTCTGAGTAAACACTCCAAGTGGGTTATCGTCACATTTGGTCAAAAACATATCCAGAAAAACAGACTTAACACAAAAGATGTTGAAAGATAATACAGAACATATATAACTTCACATCCCACCCCACTCCCAATTATTAGTTTATTTCATGGATCTGGGCTCAATTTACAAAGATAAGAGCGACTTCAGTGTTATAACATTGCTAACATCAGAGTATCTGTTTGTTATGCACAGTGCCCAGAAATAAATCTACTTTACTTCTTGTATACTTTATAATCTTCTGCTAGATTATGATACATTATTCGAAGTTGAGTTTTTGAGTTTGTGAAGATTCTGATTTTCTATGCCCAGTGGTTTACAATCTGTAGGATGAGGAAAGACCATTGTCTCATTTGAATGAGAGAGCACAGGCACAAACAAGCTTAGACGGGAATTTAATATTATGTATAACCTAGTGTACCTGGGAGCTGCTGTTCTGCAGTCCTGCTGCACTGCCCACCCATCTGCCTGCACTGCATGCAGCAGCTGCACAACTGTAACCAGGTCAGCTTAGCAAGCTGATGAAATGCAAAATGATGGCTTTTGGCTGTGTTGGTTTTCAAGTGAATCAGCTGCTCCAGTGGCCTCAGCACAAGTGCAGTGCAAGGCAAACAGGTTGTGGCAGGGGAAATACAAGGAAAAGATGAGTGTTACACTCACCTTGAGCCTTGCAGCTCACGCTCACCAGCTCTTCAGGTGCAGTGTCAAACTGAGTTCAACAGCAAGCTGAAAGAAGACCTGGCCAGAAGTGCAGCTCCCTCATACCACCTTGGTACCATCAGAGCTACAAACACTTGCAGTTGTTCCACGGGTTTCACTGAATCACTTGTGGAGCCAGAACAGGGGACTAGTGGTCCACCCTTTTGGAGCTTTAAAATATTTTAAAAATTGCTTAGGAAAATATTTTGTCTTGACATACGCAATGAAATACACAGCAGCATGATTTTGTACCAGAGCTTTACAAACTTCATAATATCAAACAGTTTCTTAAACATTTACAACACTTAAAATAGCACCCATATATTTGGTATTGGTTCAGGATATTAGCTGATACAGTTTGAGAAATATATACGGATGCTGCAACTATATTTCAGAATCTTTAAAAAGTGTAATGAAACTTCCTCAAAGGGTAAGACTTCTAAAGCTGCAAAGGCACATTTAGACCTTTTCCTTTCTTTCTCTCTTCGCTTTTCTCATTTAAATGACAACTCAGGAAATGATTCTCAGCCACAACCCAGGAAAAAGATGTGGGTGAAAACTAATCTGATTTTTTGGTTTTGGTTTTATTATTTTGCGGAGGGGCGGGGATGGGATGGGGTGGGGGGTTGGGGGGAGAGGAGAGGAGAAATGGGGCAAGTATGGTATGAAGAAGATGAGGGTGTCTGGGTGTTGATGGGAAAGTTATGGTCACGTGTAATGAATTTCAAGTTTGGAGGAAAAGACTTAGAACTTCCAAAATGCTAGATCTCTCATGCTTTATGCTTCTCTGTTTCTTCCAAACTTAAGCACACCTTTACTCTGATCAAAGAAAAGTTTTCTCTAGTAAATAATACACAATTAGGCCCTTAAAGATATTTGTAAATCAGGCAGTTTTTATGAAGGCAACATCGAGTTAAAACCCTGAAGCCTTGCTTGTAAAGCTCCTTTCAACTCCAAATACTGAGGTTTGGGTTTTGTTACTTTATCCCCCACCCCCACCCTTTTGCATCTGGGGTCAAAAAAGCCCTGCAGGGCAGCATGGTTTGCGCATGCCTGCCAGGCTGCTCCCAGAGCCTAAATTACCAGTAAAAGGACTGGAAATCTGAATGCAGGTTTGTGTAGGGTGGCAGCAGTTTGGATGAGGGGATGCATTAAAACCCATTAAACTCCACGTGATCCCTGAAGCACAATTCTCTTTTATCTTTCTTCTCTCCACCACCCGGAGACTAAAGAGCTCATCTCCATAGAGCTCATCTCCATAGGACTGGGGAAGCCAAGTCTTCCACAGGCTTTACTTGTTTCTGACCCTATGCTCTTTCTCACAGTATCTGCTGTGGCTTTACAAATTCTATTGGGAACTTTTAAAATGTTTTAAGCATCTTTGGAAGAATCTGATAAATATACGTGTATAAGCCAAAAGAAAAACACAAAACATTTTGTGACCTCCTCAAAAGTTTCTAAAATGTTACTTCACTTACGTATTAGAGCTGGGCTGCTTCTCTGAATAATATTTTTTTCCTTTTACTTGGCAATACACTTCCTTCAGTGACTTGTGGAAGTCTTTAATATTATCTGCTGTAATGAAACAACAGGTCTGGGTGGGAAGTCTCTAGTGTATAAACGTTCAGTCTCTTTATTTCTTCCTTGGACAAATAAAACCACAGAAACCAGCCCGCTGCACGCTGGATAAACCTTTCACATAATGAATTGTTTTATGCAGAGGGCTTCTGAGGGGGGCAAAAAACTAAAATGTGGTTACTATGTCAACAAACGACGGGATTTAGGCATTTTTCTCAAGGACTTACGTCTGCAGAAGGCTGAGGGAGAATTTATGGAGCGTGTTGTGCTGACACTCTTCCAGCTGTTCCTCCCCCCGAGCGGAGCAGGCAGGGGAACGGCCCGGGGGCGGCGGCGCCTTCGGGGACCCCCGAGCGCTTGGAGCAGCCGGGGAGAGCTGGGACTCTTTACGGAGGGCAACCCGGCTGCTCGGAGGGACGGTTCAGGGGAGAACGAGAGCATCTCTGCTTTTCTTTGTGCCGAGCGGAGATCCTTATCTGTTTTGCTTGAGAAAGATTTGTACGTGCAAACATCTGCTTCCCTTTCTGAGGAGTCGGAAGAGAGGTAAGGCATCTATTTTCTCTCACGACCTTCCTTTCGTGCTCTTTCCCTCTTCCCTTCCCAACTTACGAGCGCCCACCAGCATCCCGGGAGTGACCGCCGCTGCCGCGTCCCAAAGGTGGCTCCGGAGGCAGCCGGGCAGGAGCGGGGCTCCGCGGGCTGTCAGGCACACCCCAAAGAGCTGCCGTGTCCCAGAGCTGGCTCCGAGGGCCCCCAGGTTGGGGAGAGGGCTCTTCGGGCTGCCAGGCGCACCCCCTGGAGCCGAGCCTCGGCCGCAGCCTCAGGGATGTGCCGCTCTGGGGTCCCGTGGGACTGTGGCCCGTGGAAAAGCCTGAAACGTAATCCACGGTCGAGTGATGCTATCCCCAGTTTGAGGTTATTTGGGGGTCGTGAGTGCTCGTGTTTTTATTGCATGAGATAGGTCTTGTGTGTACGTGAGGTCATTCCTGTTCATGCCTGATCTGACAGTATTAGAAATTACTTAGGATGGGTGAGGATTGGTAGAAGTTGCTGAGGGGGATTCAGTGCTGTCTGGGACGCGAGATGTGCAGGAAGCTGCCCGTGTGTAGTTGGAGTTGTTCTGTGCAGATGTTCCACCGTCCTTCTCCTGTGCAGCTGCCCACATCTAACCCTTCCTTTTCCAGCATAGATCTCTGGCAATTCCCCTACCCCATCCTTATGTATGACATCTAGTCTCATTTGGGCTAGTTTGCTGACAGGATTTTGGAATTCAACAAGCAAGCACATTTTTTTACTGTGAAAGTGAAGCCAGTGTGTAGCACTTTCTGCTTCCTTTACACCCACAAACTCTGAGTCTTAAAAAGCTTCTGCCTCCTCGACTCCGTGTAACAGAAATGCATGGGGGCTCATGTACCAGACCACAGAAAATCCATCTTAGTGATTCTGTAGGAAAAGAACAGCTGTGTGGAAAGATAAATAAACACAACCAGTTGCTTCAAAAGTCATAAAATGGAAAGAGTCCTCAAAATAAAACGTGTGGCAGGGGACCCTGGCTCCAGACACTGCAGAAGAACTCCTGGGAAATGCAGTAATTAGTGTAGTGGGAAGCTTCAGACTTGTTTTCTTTCGGTGGTTCCGCACATACAAATATTTGGTTTAGGAGAGGAAATCACAGTGGTAGGAAGAAATACTTACCTATGGAAAAGGAGAGCTTGTTTACGCTTAATGCATTGGAGAAATTGTTCACGGATGGTTTATGTCAGTGAAAATAAAACACTCCTAGTGCTGCCAAGGCCACAGACCTCAGGTGAGCTGTGTATATATATGCTGGCTGATCCTGTGAGCTGAACGTGTCTAAGGCTACTTTGGTTTTATTCAGTCTTAAAAAAAATAAAAAGAATGGAAAACTCGGTGAAATTTTCTATTTTCTACATGCCTTTTATACATTACTGTAGCTCTTTGCTGCTTTGCATATTTCCCTAAGTTTTCCCTCACTGCCACAGAGAGAGGCACCCTTTGGGAAGGCCCAGCTTCTCCTTGCTGGCTCTCTCTTTCCTCTCCCTAACCACCTGGAAGCCTCTCTGCTCTCTTCGAAGATGTCTCCTTCCTATCACTTGCTCTCCTCAACTTCTGATGCACTGCACCTTCCCCATCGCTCTCACATCTCATCCAGCCCGGTCCTCTCCTGCTGTCCCAGCTGGATTCTGCTGCTGGTTTCATGTGTGGTCACACTGGCCAGTCTGTGCCACCTTCTCCTGGCTCTGTCACCACTTCGGGCACCCTTGTTTCTTTCACGCTTTATCTGAGAGGACCCCATCATGACAAGATTCCTAAGGAATGCCTCAGGCTCCACAGTGATGTCCTGTGAAGGAGGAATTGCTGCCTGGGGTTCTAGCTTTGCTGCTGGCAGAGTATGCAGGATTCATGCAGAGCTCGGAGTGCATTTACTCCACACAGCGGCTGTAGAAGTGCCCAGAGGTTCCACTGCCTGTACAGAGCTTAACATAAGAAGGGTTGCTTTTCTTCCCTTCCCTTTCACATTTCTTCTTGAAGCTTTCTGACAGCTCTGTGCCCATAAGCTTAGGTCTTGAGGTGTGACTGATAGACTAATTAATTTTTCTAGATGGTTATAAAGCTAAATCCTAAAATTAGAATAATTTGTGTTGTGTAGGAGTTTGTATACATGTGAAAACTTATCAGTAAAACTATGGCATTCAGTTACACCTCTTAACTCAAGTAGGGATTTGCAAGGGGATCAGAGGGAGTGGTTGAGACCCTACATCTCCCCTGCATGCAGCCATTTTTTCCAGGAGACAAAAAACACGGCTGCACTGAGCGGTGTGGGTACTTGTGACACTCTGATCTAATTTCCTGGCTGGAGATACAGGAATCCTAGAAAGCTGTACAAAAGCCATATAATTCTGCCCATGGACAGGGATTTTGTCTCATGGACATGATGGACCATCCTCCCTAAAACTTTGGACATGCTGTGTATCCATAATGCATCACATCCCATGTGCAGGATGTTCACATGCATGGCAGCAGCATGCCTGAGGGTATTATTGCCTCATTGCAGCCTCTGATGGGCTCAATCACCTGTCATCTAGAAATTCCTGGCAAATGGTCTAATTTCTCCTTTTCCAATCAGACTACATTTCTGGATGTAAGAATATACTATTTGAGCAGGTAAGGCTAATAAGGGAACTTAAAACCACGTTAGTTTTTCCTTGCCCACTGCTTTCATGCTTTTAGGTGAAGCAACTTGATGGGTATAATTCCTGAAGACACGGTACACCAATTAGATGCGCTTCTCAGGGAGAGGTGGAAATGAAGATTTTCTTATAGGCATTATAAATCCTTTCCAAAGTCTTTTTCCCTTTTGTGGATTAGTACAATCTGCAAGCAAATACCAGATGAGTGAAGAACCATCAAATATACCAAAGTTGGGAGTGACTAATTGGTACTTGCCGCCTTTCTTCCAGTTTCCAATGTCATTACTGATACTGGCATTACATGTCATCTGTTCTCAGAGGGGCCACAAATCTAACCAGAGAATCACTTATCTAATTACATGCTTTTGTTTCTCCTCTCTAAGAATGCTAACATGTTGTCCTATGAGGTTTGAAAAGAACATTATCTATTTGCTATATCTCTTTCAGTCCATGTTTCTTGTGTAGTTTTTGTCATCTAAATATAGCTGCCCTTTAGATTCCAAAACACAAGGAACAGTGCGGTTTGTCAGTCCTTGATGCTGTTCTGTCTGCATATTCTGTTTCAGAGACCTAGAAGGACATAGGCAGAACTCATTTCCAAGAGTTTATGAAGCAGCTGTGATAAACTTAAGCTGTTGCTTGGATAAAAAGTTCGTGCCTCTTAATGAGCTGCATTAATGTTTTTAACATAGAATACTTAAAGGGGAGGGGGTGCGGGGAAATTATTTATGATTATTAGAATAATTTAATGTGACTATATCAGATATATATCTGTTTTGTGAGGCTTCAAAAATTGTTATTGTGAGCAAATGAGGATGCAGTATCTTCATCTATTTGCTGTCATATTAATGACTCCAAATATTGGAATTTCTACTGGTGTTTTTTAAAGAAAATAATAATTATGTAATTACAGATCCACAGACAGGAGATCCAGAAATTTTGTATTTCATGAAATAGTGCCATTGTAGTCTATTTAACATAATAGTAAGTCTCAAAGTCATAACTATTTCTGGGAAAATGAAGTCCCTAGGAGCTGGACACTGTGATGCTTTTCCTGCCTGTGGTGATGCTGCAGACTGCCACACCTGTATGTGTCCCAGATGAGGGGAAAAGGTCAAGGGCTGCAAGAATGACTTGAATAAGGCCACAGAGGGTTTTAATTAGAGGATTTTAACAAGCTTCCCAACTAGATGAGAATTACAGCTGTGGGTGAGCTCCTGTGGCAGTATAGAGCAGCAGCAGCAGTAATCTTCATATGCTCCATGAAGCATGGACAGCTTTTGAATGGCAGTTTTGTAATTAATTGATTTAGTAGGGGCAGGCTCAAGACCCTTCCTGCAACTGTCAAAAGCAACCCCATCTTCCAGGGAATCAGTGTGTACTTTGTACTGTTGGGGCAGCAGACTCATTGTTTGCCCATAGAGAAACCTCCAGTTTTATAAGGCAATATATTCAAAGTCTGGCCAAGACAACGTAAATCTCCACTGTGTAAAAGCAGTAGCCCAAATTGCACAACCTGAACTGCTGAAATATTATTTTAAGTCATTTTGGTCTGATTTGGATTTAAGCAAAATATCTGGCACAACTGGCCAATCAGTAAAGTGAAGCAAAAAGAAAAATCACACAAGTTTGAATCTGCTGATTCAGATATTTTATTAGTAGTTGTCACGGGTTTATCACTCTGTGTAGTGCTTTAGTGGCTGGCACCACTTTAAAAGAAAAGAGGGCTTTTTTTCCTGTAGAATATCGAAAGACAATTCTCCCTAGTGTATTGTAGAATTGCAAAGTACTGAGACAAGCATGAAGTCGAGGAGTGACCCTGGCTCATATCATGCCTGTTTAGGTCTTACACTGTATTAATCTAAGAATGCTATGATGGATAGTTACATACACACGAGTACAAAGACACATGACAAAACACCAGGCAGATGTAGTAGGTAAGTGATGAGAAGGTGAAGGGTATTATGTCATATTAGTTGTAAGTCTTCCCTTTGACCTTCCTGGCGGAGTTTAAATAGCTCCTACATGTCAAAACCTACGTGCGTGAGGAGAGGTGTGACTATAGATCTTAGGGCATTAAGAGTGCCCAGTTGAGTGGCTCTGTGCTGGGCAGCGTGGGGGCTAGAAGAACAGAAGCTTTCTTTGGCTTTTCAGGTGTATTTATATCCTTTACCTATGAACTTTGGGGAAAAAGGCAGGCCAAAATGATTCTTTGGGCCATCAACTGAGCCATACCAACAACCCTAAAAAGAATCCATGAGGAAAGAACCCAGCAATTTTTTTCCCCCTGTCCCCCTCTGCCAAAAAAAAAAAAAAAAAAAAAAGTTAAAAAAAATAAAAAAGATCAGGAGGAAATAATTTAGTTTTGGGGATCTAATCTCATATGAAAATGCCATGCCGAGAAGCCATAGGGCAGAGAAAAATAACAAGTCTTTCTCTAGAGTAGAAGTATCTGGTGGTGATGAATGACTACGTGCCACCAAGATAAAAAGCCCATGGAATAAAAAAGCAGTGAAAACTGCTGAGTTCCTCTCAGTAGGGAATGGTCTGTATCAGGAAGAAGCAGAGAGGTAAACTGTCTGTGACTCACACTTCATTATCTCTGCAAGGTCTATTTCTCTATAAAAACATGTTACTCTACAATAACTGTGTTTTCTGTCACTGATTCCTAGTCTGTAGCTCCCTACAGGACAGACCTTTCGAACTACAAGACAGGCAGAAGGGGTCATGGTCACTCAGGGGATGACAGCCCAGTATCCCTGTAGAGGCAAAGCACTGCTTTACTACAGGCACAATGAGTGATCTCTTTGAGCCCCAGTGGTGTTTGCCCTTACTGCTACATTTATAATGATCTTCACATCACTTTTTTTCTCCACCTGGATCCCTAATTGATCCCTGAAATTGCCTCACCTTCCTCTCTTCACTGTGCACAGCCAGCACTCCTGTCTCCTGTCATCTACTTCTTTATGGTACGTGATTCCTCTTCACTTGGAACAAAGCACCCTATCCCTCAGCCAATTCTGCCTTCAGATTTGACTGCAAAATCTTTTTTCAGAGTCAGACTAAAGAGTTGTTTAATTTCCCAGGCAAATCTCCTCTTTTTTAAATATAAGCATCACATTTTCTGTTCTTCACTCACATGGTTATCAGTCTCTACTGGAAACCTCATTAATCATCCTTGATAATGCACATGAAATGTCTAATTTTGGTTAATTCTCTGTTCTGAGAGGAAGACAGTAGTTTGTATAATTTCATCTTTTGAGAATTTGATTTTGCAGTTGTTCTCCAAGTATTAACATAGTACGTAGGCATGTGTCCTGGAGAAATTCTTTCACTTGTACTAGATGGATAATTTTAAAGAGAAGGAAAACATTTTACAGGATTAAACCCCCAATTCATGTCAGTGAAATACAGCAGTATTCAACAGGAACAAAAAACTTGGCTTACATTTGCTCCCTGCAGTGTCATTACATGAAGCCAAGATAACAGATAATAATACACATTAATGTGATAAAATGAGTTACTTACATGCAATTTTAATCCATCTTCAAGCGCACTGGCAATTTCAACAGCCAGTCTGTTAAACAAACAGCCTCCTAAATCGGTATGCACATATACTGTTGGCACACAATGCCAAGTTAACAAGGAAAGCACCTACATCATTACAAAGAATTATATGTCTGAGATATTACATCATTTAACATTCCTATGTCTCTTTCCCTTCTTTGTCTTCCTGGAGGGAAACTGGAAGGGAAGAAGAATGCCATGCCTCATTTGGTGCTAATGAAAAGCACCAAAATTTTTTTCAAAATTCATCTTTGTCTAAGATCTCTGTTCAGGACACTTTATCGTTGAAACAGTAAATTTTCTTAGTATTGCTCTCACCACATGTTCCATAGCAACCTTTGATTTTGAATTAGAATAAATTTTCTGTATGCTTTATCAGAATATTTTGAGTCTTAGCTAGGTTGACCACAAGTGGAGACACAACAGTACTGAAGAGCTTGGTTTGATTAGTCATTTGGTCAAACAGTCCAATTGAGCCTGAGGTTCAGCAGAAGAGCTGAGGGGTGCTCAGCACACAAAAACTGCAGCAGAAGGCTGGTATCTACAGTTTTACAGCAGCTCATTTATCCTGGGTCCAGCCAGGAGAAAATTCAATCCCTGCTGATACACACAGCTTCCTCCAAGCTGTGTGTTGGCTCATGGAAGGGGAAGATGAGAGATTAACACTTGGACAGTATCACTTACGTCTGAGATATGTGTCTCTCTGTTACATCTGTCCTCTGTATGTGAGTCAGTTGGAACGTGCCTGACCTGCAGTTGCAGTTCAGTCTGTGACACAATTGCTGCTTGGCTTCAAGGCAAGGCTCTTTGATTGCATCCAGAATTTTTGTTAGACAGTCAGAATATCATATTTGGCATTTCTGTTTGGTTTTTTTTTTCATATTTTTGTGATATGTGAATGCTTTATGCTCCCTGAAAACATACTGAGTTATGTTAAACAAGTTCAAGAGCAGTTTAACTACACTGTAACCTGGTTTAGCCTCTACACAGGCTTTACCTTACATATGCTCCCGGCCATCAGCATTCTTTTTGGGAGGTCAACTTTCCCACTGCTGTGTGCACAGGTAGCATCAAGTAAAAGTTAATTTGGTGTGCAAAAACCAGCTGTCTTATTTAAAGACAACTCATTTCTTTCATTCACCCAAACCATCCTATTGGTTGATTTCGCCCACTGAACTCTAGCTAAAAGTGACTTTGACTTACCTACTAGGCATCAGCTGCACCCTGTTAGCTTTAATAAGTAATTAATTCTTTATCTTGGTCAGCTTTGGTCATTTGTCTTCCTTATTAAATTAAATTAAGAAATAGAGATTTTCATAAATTAATCATCCCAGTGATTTCTATTTTACTTGTATTTTATAGCTCTAGATTAAACTTGCTGGCACTGCTTACGCATTCTGAAGTTGTTCTCTTTCATATGGCTTCCGTTCCCTAGGATGAGAAAATAAAGAAGGCTTTCATGCAGGTGCGTCAGTAGAAAGTAAAGGTCTGTTGTAATGTCCAAAGTTCAGATGTTTAGCAACTCACTCAGGTACCCTCTTGAAGCAGCACTGTAGCACCTGCTGAGCTTAGCCCACATTTTGCCAGTTGTTTCCTTCTTTCTAATGACTCTTTCTAATGAAGGAAACGTTTCTACCTAAGGTCCTAGATTAATTTTTACCACGCTTAGCATTTCTGTGATGAGGGGTGTACTTCCTTATTCTCTTGTATTTTCAACTAGTTCTTAATAATGGTAATTTCATGATCTGCTTCCATATGGAAGGACTGCAGCTAAGAGCTTCAAATGAAGCCAGGATCTGTCCCTGCATTAATACTCTTGCAGAGACGGAATTACAACCAGAATACTTTTTATAAGAAGCAGATAATGCTGTCTCTGGGCAAACTGTGTGAGTAATATGCTTTAGCCAGTTAACAGACTAAATAAACCAGATTAAAATAACAATAATAATAATAATAATGAGAAGGAGGAGCATATGTTATGTTGCACCAACTAGAAAAATAAAATCAGTGCAAAAGTTTGGAAGGCAACTCTTGTACAGAAACCTTGTTTAAAAGCAAGTTCCTGACTGATACCATCCATTTGGGAATTGGGTTACTAGTGAGAAGAGTTTGGCTGTTTATGATACTACAAAATTGACGTTTGAAAGTTGGCTTTTATAGATTACTGGGTTTCTTCAAAGTTCTGTCGCAGAATTTCAAATTCACTCATAGCCAAAACAGTTTTCCTTTTGTCTTTGTCTCTTGTCCTTGCTTATGACAAAGGTCAGCATTTTTAAGTATAATGATTTTGGAGCTGTTTGAAGTAAGCTATTGCCTTGTTCCAGTGTGTTAATCAGGACCTTGTAATTAAAAGTAACCTCCCACAATGAACCAAGGGCTCTGTGGCTCCTTGGCACACTGGGAAGTTTGTTGATGTGTTGTTAAAACATTTTTATGTTGCTGATGGAACAGCTTAGCTATCCAGGAAGAAAACAGCCAAGGCGGCTAAATACATCACTGTCACACTCTTGTGTAACACACTAGAGAAAAGGTTAATATGGAATGTAATACTTCCTGGTGAACTGGCTTCTGAGAGAGGAAGAAGGAACTTTGGGGAACTGGTTAGCCCTTCTTTAGTAGGGCTTTGACTTTTCAGCTTGTAGAAAAGTTGAGTGAGTTAAATATGTTACTTAAAACCTGAATGACAGCATAAAATATGAGTAGCATGAAGAGAAGCTAGAAGACAAAATCAAGAACAGCATGGTCTTAAGGAATGAATTATTTATTTATGATTTATGCGTTACAGTCATTGTGATTGTTAAAAAACAAGAATCCCCTCCTGATGGTATAAGAAGCAAGTATGACCATAACTTAAATATTTGGAAATAGTCCAGAAACTTAACTTGTATATCTGCCTATATGTCATCTTGCCAGTTGTGCTCCCCTTTCTCATTTTCTCCTGGAAACCCATCCTTCCTGTTTGTTACTTTGCCTCTTTCAACACCAATGTCTCTGGGAGGCTGGAAGCACCCAGGTTTCAGCACCCTGTGGTGAGAGTAGGTTTTCAGACACAGCATCACCTGGTCAGGAGATTAAAATCAAACCAAAAGGAATATATTTCATTTGGGTTACCAGTTAGTTATGGGAATTCAGTGAAATCCAAAGAATTAATGAAAATAGAAAGGAAGTGGGAAAATTTGTGGAAAAGTGCTCCAACAGAACTAGAAAACTGTATTCTGCATGCAGCCTCTGATTTAGGAATACTCTAAACTGTAGATTGCCAGAAGATAGGAAAGTAAAATAGAGAGAAAATTTTTCTGTATTCATTTTGTTTCCTGTTCCTCCTTAAGCCACTTGGAGAAAAGAGAGTTGGTTAGATGGCCTTTTCACCAGATCTAATGCAGCAGGTCCTTCCTAACAATTTCCTCTTGAGAATGAGATTCAGAAATCTGGCTATAAATTTTGCCCTAGATCTTTCACTGTTTATTTCCAGTGCATAGTTTTTATTTTAAATATTGACATCTCATCTGCTTTCAAAAAAATATATTTCTGTATTTTATCAGCTGCATTTTAGCTTCAGTGTTAGAAAATCCCTTACTTACCATTAATAATATTGAAGAGCTAATGTACTTGAAGTTTTAGTCTTCCTTATGAAACAAGCTCTTAATATTAAATAATACACATTAGCAGCTTTTGCTTTTATGGATCTAATCTGTTGTGTGTTTTCTGCATGATGGCATGAAAAAGAGAACAAGGAAGAGAGAAAATTATAGGAAATTTTTCATCTTGTTGCAAAGAAATCAGACTTTCAAGGAGAAGGAGAGTGGTGTTTCTTGTGCACTGACAATAGCAGAACCAAAGCAGTGTTACTCCTAAGCCCTACAAAGAATATTCCTCTGCTGAGAACTCAGTCAGTACATCACTTTACCTTAGCAGTAGTGAGGTACACAGCTCTTGGGCTCAGGAACTAATCTTCTCAAAGGCTTAAAAATATTGTTAAAAATAAACCAGGATAACTTAAAACATCTTGGTGGTTGTTAATCTGCTCCCCTCTGCATCTACTGTCCAGACTTAATTGCCTTCTATGACCTGGTGATGAACTGGTCTTATGAATAGTGCTGTGCCTGGATTACTTTGCAGTTGCTAACCTAAATATTTGCAGGGAGGATTGCCCCTCTTTCAGGGGCTGCTTTGTATTGTGTGGGGCTGTTAAGATTGAGAAGCCTTAACGTAATTGATACAGCAACATGCACACATACCTACTCTTGTCTTTCTTCCCCCGCCACCCCTTGCCCCCTCAGTTTATTTCTTTGGGTTTTTTCTGTGTTCTTGCTATAGCTGAAGATTTGGCATGAACTGTTGGTATTCCATGTTTCTATATTTTTCAACTGAACTTCAAGTTAACAAGAAGTAGTGGATGAATGGTTGTGAAAGCCACCTCTTTTATTTGTGGAACATATACAGCATGGGAAAGATGCATTGTTTTATTACTCAAACCACCAGTGTGAAAATATTACTCCTAGCAATATGTTTAGTATTCAAGCCTTCTTAAGCCTTCTTTCCTTTAGTTGAAACTGCTGACAGTGGTTGTAAAGAGTAATAGTAGTTTCCAGAGAGGAAATAATCCTCTGAAAATGTAACAGATTTCCAACTAGGAGCAATCAAAGGCAGAAATTCTGCAGCCACGGGAATATTACCTAAACCATCACAGGATTGAAACCCTGGTTGTTGTGGGGAACTTAAACCATTCCCATATCTGCCAGAGTGAAAACATAGCAGGTAACAGGCAATTCAGGAGTGCATTGAAGATAACTTCCTAAGGAGCCAATGAGGAACAGCATTCTGCCAAACCTCCTCATGCTTACAAACAAGAAATATGTGGTTGAGGATGTGAGGGCTGGGAGCAGCTTTGGCTGCAGAGACCAATAGTGATGAAGTACAAGATCCTTTGGGGAGGAAACAGGACAAATAGCAGGATCACAGCCCTGGGCATCCTGGAGAGAAGACGGTTGACTTTCAGGAATCACCTCTTGAATGCTCCAGGTCCAACAGGAAGGAAATCAAGCAAGGATGGCAGGAGGACTGCATGGATGAACAAGGAGCTCCTGACAACTCAAACACCAAACGGTAGCATACAAAAGTGTAGCGGATTTACATGGCAGGGTTTTGTCTTTGGGGGCTGCAGAGTGGCCTCTGTGAAGAGAGGCTGGGGCTGCCCCATGTCAGACACAGGTGGTTTCAGCCAGCTCCATTGTAGGACACAGCTGAGTCCATCAGGGAAGGTGATGGTGCCCCTAGGAAAATGTATTTAAGAAAGAGGCAAAACACTGCACAGACAGTGAGGAGTGAGAAAAAAAGTGTGAGAAACAGCTCTGTGAGCACCAAGGTCAGAGAAGAAGGAGGGGGAAGTGGTGCTCCAGGTACCAGAGCAGATGTTCTCCTGCAGTCCATGGAGGGAGCAGGTATCCTCACTGCAAATCACAGAGAGGACCACAATGGAGAAATTGGATGTTTCCTGAAGGAACTACAGTCCATTGACAGCACTCACAGGAGCAGGTACTCCTAATAGTAGCTGTGGCCCTTAGAAGAACCATGCTGAAGAACTAAAGCCCATGGAGAGGACCCATGCTGGAACAGTTCTTGAAGGACAGCAACCCATGGAAAGGACCCACAATAGAGTGGGGGAAAAGTGTGAGGAGGAAGGAACACCAAAAATCTACTGTGATAGGCCAACCAGAACTTACCACAGTCCCCCATTCATTTGTGTCACTTAGGCAGGGTGGGCTTGAAGAGAGAAGAACGAAGAAAGGAAGGTGAGCCTGGAAAAAAAGGATGGGTGAGGGGAAAGGTGTTTTTTTAATTTGTCTTTGTTTCTCACTATCTAAACCTGTTTTAATTAGAAAAAATAAAATTGGAATAATTAAAATATTAATTGGAATAAATCAAATCCAAATTTTAATTGGAATAAATAAAATTTTCCCCAAATTAACTCTTTTGCCCATGACCATTACTGGTAACTGATCTCCCTGTCTTTATCATGACCTATGATACCTTGACCTATGACCTACCTTCCACCTTATCTTCCTCCCCTTGCCTCTACTCCCCATCCTGTTAAGGAGAGGGAGGGGTAGGCATCTGGTAGCCAAGGTCAACTGACTACCAAGAGGTAGGAGCAGGGGTAGGTTACCTGCGAGGAATAGAGAGACACTGACTGAGCATGCAGGGTTGGGTCTAGGAAAGACAGTGCTCATAGGAATTAAAATCTGGTAAGGTATATAAAGGATAACAAAGAAGGTTTCAACAAGGGAATAAGCAGTAAAACTAGATAAAATGTGGACCTGCTGCTGAATGTGGCAGTGGATCTGGGACAAAGGACATGGAGAAGGCTGAAGTAGTCCGCTTACTCCTTGGTCTTCACCAGTAATGCCAGCCTTGAACAAATCCAGGCCCTGAGTGGTTTAGAAATTGAGAGAGGAGAACTGATCTTCAGTAAGGATCAGTTCAGGGAACACTTAAATAAAACTGAATACACGAGGCCATGGGACTTGATGGGATACACCTCACAGGAGGTGTATGGGAGCTGGCTGGTGGTGTTGCAAGGCCAGTTATGACATTTGAAAGCCTGGGGAAGGTTTCTGAGGACTGGAAGACTCCAGTCTTCAAGCAGGGGAACAAGCAGGAACTGGGGAAGTATAGGTTAATCAGTCTTAGCTCAGTCCTCAGGAAGGAGGTGGATTAAATCTTCCTGGAAACCATTTCCAAACATATGAAGGAGAAGAAAGTGATTGGGAGTAGATGACATGGATTTACAAGGGGAAATCACGCCTGGTCAATCTGATAGCCTACTACAACAAAATGAGCTGCTCCAAGGACCAGGGGAGAGCAGTGGGTTTTAGCAAAACATTTGACACTGTTTCTGATAACATGCTTACAGACAAACTGATGAAGTATGGACTAGACAAGTAGACAGTAAGGCAGATCTAAAACTGGCTGAACCACTGGGTTCTAAGACATTTAATCAATGGCATGAAATCCATCTGTTTAACATCTCCATTTTTTGCCAAGACGATGGGACAGAGTGCACCTTCAGCAAGTTTGCAGGAGATACAAACTGGGAGTAGTACCTGATACACCAACTAGAGCATCTGACATATGATGAGAGGCTGAGAGGACTGGGACTGTTCATCCTGGAGAAGAGGATGCTGAGGGGATCTTATTAATGTGTATAAATACTGATAGCAGTGAAGCAGTGAATAGGATAAAGGGAACAGAGACAGATTCTTCTCTTTGGTATCCAGTAAAAAGGCAAGAGGCAATCTTTCCAACCTTGTAGACTTAAAAAAACTATTTAAAACTTGACAGGACATGGCTCTGAGCAACGTGCTCTAGCTGACTCTGCTTTGAGCAGAGGCATTAGACTAGGTGACCTCCACAGATGTCTTCCAATTTCCAAACCTTCTGTGAGGGGAGCTGGACTGGATGATCTCCAGAGGTGTCTTCCAGCCTCAACCCAACCAGCTATTCAGTGAGTAGATCTGTGAGAGATCAATTTGTGCCATGTCGTATTATTTGCATTTCAGTTTCTCGTAAAATTTCAAACCACAAAAATATATGTAGCACTTTTGCATTTCCTTGCCTCCCAGGACCATGATCAAAATCAGCATTCATATGGCAACACCTTAGATGAGCACCCTGGTGAGTGATTTGAGACCAAGAAAATTGCTTGGAATTAGCTTTTTTGATAATTACTTAAAGTTTTATAGAATCAGAGGAAAGTCCCCTTAACTTTAGCAGACCTTGTGTCTGACTCGGAAGGCTTAAAATTGTAAAAGCCCAGTCTTCCATGAGAAGAGCATGACTGTCAGGAACTTGCTTCCTTCTTTCCACTGAAGGCTTTCAGCATATGCCAAACATTGTGGAGTTGTATTTCTGTCTTTATACTCTCATACAGTTACTTTTCCTGGTACTGGGTTCAGCAGAGTATTCCACCAAAAAGAATTTAACTAATAATAGGGAATTCAATAATGTCTGAATTTCAGATTATTGCATGTGACACAATATGAAGCCTCATACTTCATTATAAATTTTTAATTAGGTTTTGAAAGTCATCTTGGTTATGTAAATCTATTATTAAGGAAATCTGCTAGCATTTCCACTTCTAAGAAATGAATGTGATATTGCCATTAAAAATTATCATTTTGATTATTCATGGAATAACTAAAAGAACCGTAAGACAGAAACTAATTTCTCTTTGAATTAGTGTTCTCTGGCTTTCACAATTGCAGTTAGTCTTCACATCTTTCTATTACAATTCAGAAAAAAATGCAATTAAAAGCTGATATTTCTCCTAGGGAGAAAAAGGGAAGATTGAATCACATTCTAGCAGATTGGTTTTATAGAACTTTGTATTCTGTATAAGGATATATAGGAGGGAGCTGTACAGGTCCTTCTGATTGAAGAGCACAAAGCAGGGGCACTCTATATCTCCGTATGTGATGCCAGGCTCTCGAGATTAATGTGGGTCTCTGGGGAAGTGTAGTTACACCCCACTTGTACACCACACAGCAAAAGCAGGGAGGCACATGTCCCATTGTTCTGGCAGGTGTCTGTCTGGTGTTCCACATTGTTCTGCTGCTGGGATAACTCAGCTCCCCACCTGCAGTGCCTGCCGTTCACCCGGCTACCTTCCTGTGCCACTGTGCAACTATACCTTTGATTTCTGCCTCTTTCATCTGCTACAGTAAATGATCAGGTATAACTTTGGCATTTGGTTCTGCTGCTGACACCTGCAAAGAATAGAGCTGCGTAATAAAGTTTTGAGGTTCCTTGTTAATTTTACTTTCATGGATGTGAAATATGTATTCAGTGTGTGCCACCCTGGGTCATCCATTTTGTCCACACTGTCAGGTGCAGCTTGCTCAAGGTAGATTCTAGCTGATGACAACCAGCTCACCGTTTGCACAATATTTAACTAGAGAGCTCTGATTGCAACTTTAGATTATTTCTCCCTTGACTACTTAATTTTGCTTTCACCAGTGCACTCCCAAACCTTTGTTTTCATATGGTAAATACATAGGAATGCTGCATACAAACACAAAGATTCACACAAAGATTTTAAGGAAATAGTCCTGTAAATATTCTTTCTTCTCTGTTACAGTTATTCTAAGTGTATGTTTAACTTCTTGATTTCACAGACCACTGTGCAGCCGTTTGTTATATATTAACTTAAGACTCAATCCTGCAAGGTACTGACTGCTTCTGGATCGTGCCAAGTCCTTTTTCCTCCAGCAGCGTTTAAGGACTTACAGAGTGCTCAGCAGGACTGAGCCCAGAATCCAGGCAACAACAGGCTCTTTCAAAAACCAGACAGGTTTGCTGGAAAAAGGTTTGTACTGTAACTGGACAGTATTTTGTGCAATGGATTTTCATACATTTAGATTAAATATTATCCAGAAGAGCAGATCTTGTAGTTAGTGGCTACTGGAAGACATAACCATTTAGGTATATATGCTGATAATTAATTGCATTTTATAGTTATGGTTTTATTAGTTGTTCCAGTTAAGTGTAAACCCATGACTGAGACTAATATTGAAAGTTTTGTGTGTTGGCTGCCATGCAGTTTGCCACTCTGTTAATGTGTATCTGGTTTTCAGAGTTGCAGATAATCTGTGTAGTTCATCTAGCAAAGCCAACTGAGCATTATTCATCCCTGAGTTCACACACCGTGCAACGGGGTGCTCTGGGCACTGTGACTTCAAGGGGATCTGACTGGCAGTGCCATTGTGGGGGGAAATTCCCTGGCATTACCCCAGCTTCCTGGACCCCTCTTGGGCAGAAGCCCACCCAGCCACATTGCTGAGCCACTGGTGGCTGTGTGGGCTGGTGTGTTTTCACCAACAGCACTGCACTGTCCTGTACTGTCGGTCAGGCATTTTGAAAGGCAGGCTTTAACAAACGGTACTAAACTAATCCGTTGCTGACCAAATGTATCTTAATGAGACCAAGATGTGGTGTAGTCTGTGCAAACTAGAGTATTAACTATTATTCTCTCTTGGAAACTTGTTTCGGGTGAAGAGGGTGCCATTGTTCGTGTTGTAAATTCAGATTTATTTGGCACAGAAAAAGTGTTGTAACATACTGTTTCTAAAAAGCTATTCTCACTGTTTTATAGGCAGATGAAAAACATAATCTTCCACTGTTTGGAAGCAAAAAGATAGGACCTGAAGCTTTTAAGTAATGTGGTTTAATTCCATCTATAAACAAGGAAAATGACTTCCCAAACTGCAGCCCCTGCCTTTTCTGCTAGGCAAGGAAAGAGATGCTCTTTGATTTTGGTGCTGGTATTACTGCAAACAGTGGTAATTCAGAACTAAAAATTAAACCTGAATTTTGCTTTCAGACTTATACTGCAGGCTGGCAAAAGCCCAAGGCGCAGTTCTGTTCTAGTGACTGTTGGAGGACTCTCACTTTAATTCAAATACACTTGTGTGTTTAATAAACATATCTTCTGAAAGTAAGTAATCACACTGTTGCCTTTGCCCTCAGTCCCACAATTAAACTATCAGTTGCACACACATTTATTGTAGATTATCTCTTGAAATCAGTGTGATTTTTAGCGTGCAATATTGGAGAAGCACCTACGTAAAATGTTTGCAAGATCACAGCTCTAGCAATGTACTCTAACTGAAACGGGCTATGAAATCAGTACACAAGTAAACTGTGGATTAAGCAATTTGCTGACTGCCAGTTTTCCTGGAGTAATGGCCAGGCCATCAAGTTGTCTGCTGTGTTTTTTTCTGGGGAATAACCAAAAAACCCAAACAAAAACTAGCTTTTTGGAATCTTCGGTAAATTAGAGAGGTTTCTATGTAACTTTAAGCACAATTAGCTAAATTAACAACACTTACAAGTTTGGAGTTGTTTACCTATTAAGACAAAGTGGGGAAATAGGCAGAAGTTTACGGGAACAAAAGTAGGCTGCTGATGCCAGTGAAGTATTTTCCAAAACTTTTCAGAACAGGATGAAACCACCACATGATCCCATATAAGAATACTGTAGCAGAAAGTAGTCACAAGTACTCAATATCCTCCCTGAGTAAACAGCTCCTAGTCAGGGGAAATGAGCCTGGGTTTGGTCGTATGCTAATTGCTTTTCATTACTATGTGTTAGCAAAGCTGTTTAATACTTGCTATAAAGCCTGGATTTCAGTCTCTCTCATTTAATACTGGGGTAAAGCTGAACTAATAAGCTCTCAAAAGCTTAGAGGTTCCAGTAAAATGATATTTGGCTAAAAGTTACATGTTGGTTTCTCTTAGTAACAGTGGTGTAGCTTTGGTGCCCTAAACAATGTGAAAAGCAAGACTGATGAGAAAGAGAACATGCTTCACTGGGATATTGAAAGATTTAGTAGAAACTGAAGTGCTGAAGGGTTCTTAGGCTTCAGAACATTGAAATAATTTGCATGGTTTCCTAGTGGATTTTTGTATAAAATGTTTTGCTTAAGTATTGGAAAATCAAGGCATAAAATATTATGCATGGATCAGGATGGTTGTTATTTCAGAGTTTCTTAGGCAGCAGTATCTGTGATTCTAAAGGATGAACACTGAACAAGAACAAGAGCTGTTTATGAGCTGATTGATAGCAGAATTTCTCATGAATTAAGCATCTTCTTTTGATATGGTCAAGTATAAAGATGATACTGCAGTCTGCTGAAATTGGCTGGTTGCAAAGGTACAGCTCTTTCTCTTCGGTTAAAACAATTATTCTGGAATCTTATTTGTCTGTGGGTCTTCAGGACTTTCAGAGTTAAAACTTTCATCTAAGTCTTGTCCCTGCTAGGAAAATTACCAGATGCTGACAGGGGGTGTCAGCAGTGCCTCGGCTGAACATATGCTGCATATGGCTTGGCTGCAGGAGCGGACAGGGAGGCCCTGTTCCCTGCTGCTGCAGAGACTGGTGAAAACAGGCTTTAAACCAACTGATTACAGCACAATATGAAACGTTAGCCTTTATGCAGTGTTCATCCTAGCAATGAGAATGACTAACTATTCAAGCATACATTAGTCTGCCAAGATTTTTGCTGCATCAAAAATGAGTTAGGTGGCTGGCATCTTTTCTGAGTTATTTTACCAATGGTTGTTTTGAGGTAGACAGCAATCCCAGTATCTCTGCATCACGATTGTATTTGTGTTATTTTGTGGTGAGGCTGGAATTGAAACTGAATCACCTATTGAATGCAAAGCAGATTAAAATCTCTGGTTACCTTAATGATTGATTGTAATCTTGGAATCTGACACAACAATGCTTCATAAAAAAATTAAATTAACTATATTATGGAGGAAGTATTTCCCTACTTTTTCAAAGAACATACTGAAAAATATTTTCTCATTCTGACATTGCCACAGAATTTGGTGATTATTTGTGTTTCTTTTGTGAATCTGCTACAGGGACACAACCAGCACCACCACCCACACACCCACCTCACAACCACACATTCTGGCACCCTCTGTCAGAAACACAGCACACAGGAATTGCTAAAGGGAAATTGCATGTTCCCCCAGCCCTTTCCAATTCAGAGCACTCTTGGGCAGCTCCTGAGAGAAATTTCAAGTCTGGAGCCATTTCAGGAGTCTTGTTGCTTCTGGGAAGTGTTTCCAACTCTCCTTCCTGTGCTTTCCTCCCTGCTCTTGGATGCTTACTTCCACCTCCTGCCCAGCAACAGCTCGGGTACAGCCAGGGCTGCTTCAACTCACAGCCTGACAGGAATAAGCAGAAGGCATGTCCAGCATCTCTCCCTTCAGGTGGTAGGTAGCATGCTCTTAGATTGGTGGGAGCCATCACTTCTACCCTCATCCGTGGGGACCAGGTAGATCGAAGGAGATGATGTGAACAGGAATAGGTGATCTGTGGGGAGTGACAGCTTCTCTGGGTCAGCATGTGGTAACACGACAAAAAAGCAGCCATTCCTGTCCTGGTACAGTAACAAAGTTTGCTGAATTATGTCATGAAAAGCAAGAGATGGGAAGACATTTGACTCAGGTATTTAGTATTGCTTAGATAAAAGACAGACACTGGGACAGAATTAGTGCAAACTCCCTCCCTTTAGTACTTGAACTGGAAACATGGCTCCAGCTTAGTAGTTTAATTACGCACACCAGGATGTCGAGGGAATGTCTTTTAAGGTTTTTCTCCATCAGTTTTCTTAACCTGAAGTTTAACAAGGTCTTTTTAAAAAGCACAGTGCCACTGACAGGAACCAAAGTGTCTATTTTGTTTTTTGCAATGTTTAGGCAAAGAGAGGTCACCAATGTAAATTAACATTTGTAGTAAGGCTATGTGTAATCTTTCAGTTTCAGAGCTATACAAGACATAAATTATTAGCCAAATCTGCAAATTCCAGTTTAGAAGATTAATGGGCCGTCATCAAAATAATCAATTGAGTCTTGAAATAGGCACTTGAATCTGAACTCTTTTAAAAAAAAATTGGAATTTAGGTTTTGTCCTCTGCATGGGTAGATAATGGATTATTTTCCCCACGTGTACACTTTATATAGCTCTCATCATTGTAAGCATCAAAGTGCCAGAGAAGCATTGATGGATTGGTCCTTGCAGACTCGTAGGTTATAAGGTATTACTCCTATCATCACATATTTTACACATATGGCACTTAAGCTGAGAAAAGTACGCTGAACTGCCAAGGTCAGAGAGAAATAAAATCCAGAATCTGTCTTTCCCAGCCCCAGTCATAAAGACATCTTTCCTGCCTGAAATGGGGGTTTCCTTTTTTTTCAGATAATTTACCATTACTTTTGGTGCTAGTAAAATCCAGAGTTGTTTTACCACTAGTCATAGGAATATGGGTGTCTAAGCCAATGGCCATAAAGGGCTCTTGGAGCAGTGGTTCTAATCTGCTCACTTCAGGCAATTATGCCATTTGGTACCTTAGATAAACACAGCTAACTCCATCTCAGGCTACTAAAGTTTGGTTTTCTTCCACGCTTTTCCAATAGGAAGACAGTTGCATGATTCCAATGTCTGGTCTTAAAAATAATAATCTGATTTCCTAGCAAAACGTGACTAACTTGTGCAGCTGCAATATCTTACGGAGGCAGTCAGTATGTATTATTTGTATTGATTCCTAGAAACAATTTTGTAATATTACAAACAACATAAGACTGCAAGAGATTTCCTTGACTATCCTGCAGATAAAAGTTCTAATTTAATATATATGGTTGTTTGGGTTTTTTTAACAGGACAGGTAGACTAGACTAAGATATAAATTTGTGTCTTGATTCTATGTCCAGACAAATAAGTTTTCAAGTGAGCAGCATTGTGTGTTTTTCTGCATCTTTAAAATTAGGTAACTTCTTTTCCAGGCAAAATAAATAGACAGTTTGCTTAAATTTGATTATCCATGCTTTAAAAATACTCTTGATTTTAGCATTAATAAATGAAAAAAATAATTAGTTACTACAACAACAGAAAAACAGAAGAATGACTGTTAGATGAAGGCTTATCATTGCTTTGAAGTTTTCAGTCAGGTTAAGTTCAGAGAACAAATGTTATTGAAAAGACACAGCACATAAATGTTGTTGTAGCACTTCATTATCATCTGCTTTGCTCAAATTATTTTTTTCTAGCTTTTCTATTCCATGGCATTCTTGATAGAATAAATTCAAACAGAAAGTAGAAACTGACAAACTAAAGGTAGAATTAGCAAGATTTTTTCTTGTCTGAGAAAGAAAGAGAAACGTGGTGGAAATGGTAATTCAATCTTCTTGCACAAGAAATATGCCCATGAATGTTAATTTAGTTCAGACTGTAACACAGATAGCAACTTTGTCATTGTGGAGAGAGACTAAAGAAAGAAAAATATTGATACTAATAGAAAAAAAAAATCCAAACAACTGCGTGGTTCTTGAATCACAAGAATCAATACCACCTAGGAACCTCCTAACAACAAGAAGCCCGAATCCTTCCAACCAAATGCAACCTGTTTCCTCTTTTCTTAATCTTACTAAGATATTCACTGTTCTGCCCTCATGAACGTATCAAAAGCTGTAATTGCTCAGGGTTTTTTGCTCTGGCTGCAATGGAGTTACCCAAGGTCTGCAGCCACCCTGTAACCAGGTGGGTATTTCTGTTGTGTCATGCTGGGCCAGTTCTTCTGCTGAGACCTGTTATTTTGTTATAATAAGCATCACAAGCACCGTGATCTATGTAACCACATAGTTTCTACTGATATGGCATCATTCCTAACGAAGTCCACTATCTGCTTCGGTTTTAAAGCATTTCCAACTTTTCTGGTATCTGGCAGACACTGTACCTCTGCAGCACTGCTGTATCCCTGCTCCCTTCAGCACAGCTGAACGATTTAAGCAAGCACTGAGTACTGCTTGTGATTCCTCCCTGAGTCCAGGGAGAAGCACCATCACTTTGAAATCAAATAAACCCATGCATAGCCCCTTGCTGTGGCTCACACACAAAGATGCTCTGCACTGACACTCCAGGCCCGGTCCGAGTCGTTTCAAATACACACTGCAGGTGGTCCTCAGCCCTCGAACTCCTCAAGGCCCTTTCTCTATGTGATTAGTCTTCCACTGATTTTTTTCCCCTCCTGGTTGCATAACAAGGCACCTTCATATCCTCAGGTAATTTTGGAAGAGCAGTTTTGAATAGAGAAGAGGGGACGGCAGAGTAATTAAGTGGGTGGGGAAGAAGGTTGATAAAGAGTTCCTAATTGTCACTTTTACATGCTACTATTTCGAGCAAGGAAAATAAATACAGAATGACTGTAGGGGAAAATAAATACAGAATGACTGTAGGGCCATCAGACTCTGCAGTCAGGGGTGTGACTTAGGAAAGGATGGTAGGTAGACCAGAGCAAGAAGAGAAAGCAAAAGTCTGCAGAGTGGGACAATCCTAACTCCGAAATCTCACCCTTTCTTGCCAATTAGTCCCTATCATTTCAATATACATCCATCTAACAGAAAACCTAATGTAACTTCTTTTGAGACAAGAAGAAAATGAAAAATACGTAGTGTTGAGGGAAAAAAAAATCTTGACTAATCTCTTCCTTCCTCTTTCTGTCTACTTTTCATCTCCAGAGTACTTTTCCATACTACTTCTTATACTTTGTGAGACACAAAATAAAAGTGGAATTCAGCCTTCCTAATTGGTAACTGGAAGTCTTCTTTATGTTAAAACACAATGATCTGTTTATTGGAAACTGCTCTTCTGTAGTACCAGCCATCTCTCCATGTCATGCTGTCTGAATAATGCCTCTTGAGGATGGGGAGAAAGAATAGCATCACAGTCAGACCCCGTGGGGTTATAAATAGCAGTCTAGCTGCCTGAAAGACTGAAGCCATCATTAAGTTGCATGCAGCTGTAGTGGTGTAGGTGGGTGAGTAAGAGCAACTCGGAGATGGGATAATGGTAACCTGGTACACAAGGGTCATTTTTCATTGATGGCGTCACTCCATCGGACTATTGTGCTCTCCCTAAATTGGTCTCTGTGTTTAACAGAGTTGAAAAAGCTCAGCGAAACAGCCTTGGCAAAGCACATTTAAAAGAAGATTAGAGGACCAAACAGTTTGTTGTGTATCGTGGTTTAGACCAAATTGTGATAAACTTTTCTCACTTGGGTCAGTAATTGCTTTTATCAGCAACAAAGCAAATGCAAACGGAACTGGCCTTTCAGAAGCAGCACACCAGCCTCCTGCACGAGGGCAATGGAGACTTTCACTGGGCGAATTAAGAAGTTAATACAGCAATTTAGCCCAGGCTGTCCTTTCAGTGCTTCTCTTAGCAGTGTGATTCATTTTGTCATCTTGGACTTTTTCCGTGCCAAGATGACAAAGGTCTTGGTTTTGGAAAATCCCTTTCAATTTATTATTATTAATTTGGTTGCAGAAATACACAAATAGAAAAATCCTACACTAATTTCATGTTGTATAAGAAACAGATGAAAATAATTAGCAGCCTATGTTAGTTTGAACTTGCATACACAAACACATTACTCTTCTCTTGTTTCTAAACTGAACAAATGGAGATCTTGATCCTACTCCCAGTGAAGTCAGTGGGGGAGTTGCCATTAACTTCAACAGATATATGACTCAGCTTAATTCCCCCTGTGGGACCTGTCAGTGTGTAAAGATTCCTTGGAGGTTAATTGCTTGCAGAAGAGTCTTTGCCTGGGATCTAAAAGGAAGGTGCAAATTGCACAACTGGAGCCTTAGCTATGTACTGCAGCCTGGAAAAGACACTGTCATTTAAAGCAAAGGGATCTCTTATTTCAGAAATCCTGCATCTTAATAATTAAATTTTGTCACTTATTAACTTAGGGTATGTCTTAGACAGTCACTTCCTTTGCCATCTTACCCAATAGCTGTGGAAATAGGACAAATCCTTTTATGTTTTCCTGAAATGATTCCTTTTGGCTCTTTTTGTTTGTACTCTCTTTTAAGAGTACCTTTTTTAAAAAAAAAAGACCGTTAGAAATTATTTATAAAAGAAACGTGAAAGAACAGTGCTGAGAAAGTAGAAGAGAGGATTTCTAAAGTAAGTAGATGGAATAATTCTCATTTAGACTTTTTAGATTTATGTGAGTGATTTCATTACATAAATGTGCCCTATGCTATTCTGAAGAAGCTGAGATGCATCACTACCAACTAAAAGTTGGGGAGGAGATTGTTGTTTCATCATTAAAACTCTATATTCTTTTTCCTATGTCACATTTTTTGTAATCCTTTCCCACCTGTATTACATTTGGAATAATCCTTCTCATTCCTTGTCACATGTGCATTAAACCTCTTTTAAAGTACAGACTTAGAGCTTCTAAAACAAGCATTTCATTTTTGTACTGCTAAGTGTGATGTCAAAACACTATTAAAAATCTCACGCATATACCAATCTGGAATTTGTTCCCAAAGTTCCTCTCTTCATAAATTACTGTACTTGGTCAACCATAACATGTACTGCTGGCACTGCCCCTCTGTTCACTGCAGCCTTTGTTACTCATCTGGAGGTAAAAATCTTACTCATGTGGAGCCTGTAAATAACACAGTATGTAGCTCAGTTTTTCAGAAACACCTACGCAAGTGCTATGAATTTGTTCTTATTACTAAGCATTCTCAGTAGCAAAGAGTATTAATATTCTCATTTCTGTTTTTTATGGTGGTAGAAAAACCTTAATATAGGAAGGACCTTAATATAGGAAGGACTAAAGTTACTTTAGTTTGTAACTTTGAGAAAAGATTATGGCTTGCTTTTCTTCAAATATTGTAAGAAACTAAAAAGTGTTCAAGTTCATAATCAAAAAAGGGATTTTTCTTTTTTTCTCATGGCAGTCCTGTTGGTAAATTTTACTTTGCATCATTTTAGTAGACCTTGTCCTTGGTGTTCTGAATACTATATACATTTACGAGCCTTTAAAAAACAACAACAACAACAACAAAAAACCAGATTAAGAAAAGATTTGGTCAATTATTCGTCTCCAGTACAGGAAATTAATCCTGCTCTCAAACACACTCCTTATTGTACTGCATCTGAACTTCTCTGAATACTATGTGCATATGGAAGGACAGACTGAATCAAGAGTCAGAAGAGGGTTTTAACATAATACCAGTAGAAAAGCCATGACAAGCAAGTCTGGAAGATTAAAACTATTTACTTTTAGAAACTTGTCAAACATCTAATTGACTAAATACTGTTATCTCTGTAATTGCAACTTTCAAGGTATTTCTTTTATTAAATGTAGTGACATTTAAAGAATACAACATACAACATATATTCTTACCTAGTTATCTAAAGTGAGTTTTAGCATGGCTTTCTAAGGAAATTAAGTTCTTCTGAGCACTTTGTCAATATCTCCTTCTATCATTTCTAGCTCTTCAAGCCTGTTTAGCCAGCTGATGAGTTTCAAATACGTTTAAAAGACTGGTTCAGACCTCAGTTATCAGGATTTCTTAAGTTTCAGACACACTGCTGGCAAGATAGAGACCTAAATTAGTGGCTTAATTCAGCTCAATAGTTTTCTCTGCTTTGTCTTTTTATCCACCTGTTAGATAGAAGACACCTGAGGAACTGGGGGTTCCCTCCTCTGAGAGGGCTTGTGGATTAAAAGGTACACTCAAAAGGAGTATGATGCATACACCTCTGATATTTATGGAAAGGAATGTACAGAAACATAGGAACATAAATACATTGAAATTCAGGCTTGAATAATGCTGTTAGAAGTTATCAAGTGACCAGCACAAACCCATATAGATACCAGGGAGGCTGTGAGACAAGTTTATAAGACTTGTGGAAAGTGGTTTTAAACTTAACTTCCGAACAATTTTTCTTTCATATAAGTGAAACATTTCTCGTCATGCTACCACTAATGTCATTCTCTTGGCCATTTCATCACCTTTACTGAGTCCCCCTTCAGAGACTTCCCTTTCCCAAGGTCTGAAGCAGACAGTTCTTGTCTGCACTGACTTGAGAACTTCCCCTAGACAGTCCCAAGCTAACACATATCACCAGCCATGGTCCATATGGACTGTCTCCATACAATGTCAGCACTTCCAGCCTTAATCTCCATATATGTCTCCTTTGCTTCCCGTGCTAAGCATTGTAAAGCAACCAGTTTGCCCCTTCATTGGAGTCATTATTCCAAACTCCCTCATTCCATGGGGTGTCCCGGAAAGCTGTGGCCAGCAAGGCCAGGGCTAGTGGCAGGCTGTGCCTGCTGCTGCTGACTGTTGGAGAGTCCTGTGGTCACTCCCAGAGTTATTTGCTACCTCATTTGACCTGCATCCTTTAAGCCCATTTGTTTGCCTCATCCCCTAACTACACCTTGCCTTTGAGAGCGTCTGTACTGCTCTCCAGAGACGTAATTATACAGCATGTGCAGTCATACCAGTCTCAGAGGAGAGGCAGTGGGGCTGATGGCCTTCGTTAGTTCTCTAGGGCGTCTGTTCCACCATACAATTGAAAATGGGACAAGACAGAGTGTATCTTACCCGAGCTACTTTAAAATAGTTTTAATTGTGTCTAAGCTTCTAGTCCAAGCATAGAAATATTTTTAGGTGATTAACTATTTGAGCAAGGACTACCATTTGTTACGGGTCTTTTGCCAGGAGTCATGACATATGGCTCTGAGACACGGTCTCACAAAATCTTCCTTGTAGTAGATGAACTCTGTTCTGACTGTGCACAGAATGTTGTTCTTGCTGTAAAATCTGAGGAAAAGCAGCAAGCCAAAAAGTTGTCCAGGTTTTGGACAGAAAGGCAGCGTGGTAACCGAGCGTAATTTTGGCCAGTGGGCCGTGCTATGACCCGCTGCAAACAGCGCGAGTGAGCAGAGCACACGGACCTAGAGTCGCGCGGTGAGCGCCAAGGCGGGGCGGGGCACCATCGAGGAAATTTTGGAGGCACTAAACGTGATCACCCTTGCGTGACCGAGTGTTTTCCATGGCAGGGAACCGCCGTCGCGCACGGCAGAACGAAGGGAGGCTCCTTCTCAGGAGCTGCCGCGCTGGAGACCCGGCGGCAGTCACTTGGGGGCGGTCACTCGGAGCAGACCTTGCCGGGGAGTGCTCGGGGCGGAGGCGGTCGGGGGTTCCCGCCCCGCCCCGCCGCCGCTGCCATAGCGATGCGGGAGCGGGCGGTGGCGGCGGGGACGCGGTGTGGTGGTGGCGGGGTGCCCCGGTTCTCCCCAGGTAAGGACGGTGCTCCGGGGCTGCCTCCCGGGGAAGCTGTTGCAGCCTCCACGCTGCGAGCTGAGTTTTTGATCTCATCTCACTGTGTTTGTTCTCCCGCCTCTCCCTCGCTCTCCTTCTGCACCGCTCAGGTGCAGTTTCTCCCAAAGCCGCTTTGTGCGGGAACTACCCTACCGAGAGCAGCGCCTTGTGCTCATTTATCGTTCGGTGTTTTTTTTTTGTCCCCGTGGAAAGTTGCGAGCGGTACAAGGGTGCAGGGGCAGGCCGAGGGCTGGTTGCCCGGCGGGCTTTTGTCCGTCCCCGGGTGCCGGGGCGGCGGGGCTGGCCCGGCTCTGCCCTGCCTGGGCGCACGCCGGGCTCCGCCGTGACCCCGTGAGCGAGGGGGATTAAAAACCAGCGGCGAGGGAGAGTTCAGGCGTCTCGCTGAAGCACAAGCAAGTCCTTTTATCCGCGGATGAACGGAGGCTCGCAAAACTTTCCAAGTGCGCTCAGGAGGGAGCAGCCTTAAAAACAGCGGGCACGGGCTGCGCAGCTGCCGTGTTTCACGGGGAGGTGGCGATTGCCTGTGCGGGACCCGCCGGGCGCCCCGGGCCGCTCGCTGCGCTCTCCCTGCGATGGGAGCCTCGGCGGGCTGGTGCATCGCCTGCCGCCGCTCCTCCGCATCGCCCGCAGCCACCATCACCGCCGGCCTCCAGAGCCCCCGCCGCCCTTCGGGTGGGTAGAAGACAAAGAAGGGGCCGAGGCTGCCGCTTTCTCCTAAGCACAGCTGTGTGTTTTCTCTCCTTGTTTCGGGGCGAGGAGGGAATCCCCCCTTCGCTTCCACCTCACCGTGGCAAATTTGCGAAGATCCCACTGACCGTTGCAGAAAGAACCGTGCCATGAGCTTTGTTTTTAAGGTGGAGCAAGCTTCAGACTGGGCATCCCAGTGTTTTTGAGGCGTTGTGTAGCATGGTGGGGCAAACGCCTGCCTACCCGGCAAAGACTCCTGGCATGGCCGCTGGTCCAAGAACTGGAGTGTGGTTTGGACTGACGGATCTCTCATGCCTAGCTCAGCGGGAGATCCCTTATACAACGTGTGCCAGACACTCTAGTCACTGTCAGATTGAAGTTTTCATCTCGCTGTCAGGACAGCATAGGGTGGCTTCTGGGTGTAGTACTTCTGATTCTTGTTTTCTTTGGTAGGGAAAAATACTTTGCTGTGCTTTGCTGTAAGTTTTTGTGTTTTTATTTGCCTAGGGACAGACAGTACTGTCAAGTGTCACATAGCTTTCCGACAGAAGGAAGCATAGGAAAAGTTATGTATATTTTCCTTTCTTTTGCCTGCTGTTTGAGAATTAGGTGTCACTTGATGAACATGATTGTTTTTTTGAATGAAAACTTCCCATGTGTCTTGGGGCTCGTTGCTGAGCACTTGAGGAAGACTGGATTGCTGTTGTTGGGGATTTCTTTCTCTAAGTGTGTATGAGGGTTGTATTTACCATTGTAAGGTAGGTGTGGTAGTCATACTGAATTTATTAGCTGATTAAGCATTAGAGAAACAAGTACATATTGAAATTATTCCGGTCTCTTAAATTGCTAATTAATTCAGTTATACTTCAAGGAGTTATGAATGCCTTCTCTGCACCCCTGCAACACACCTTTGTTCAGCATAAAAGAACTCCTTAATTTTTTGTGTTTATTTCCTGCAATGGACCTCAAATTCTTTTAGTTGGGTACTTTGTAAGGAAATGTCTTAATGGTGCCTTTTGTTTTCCTGGTGCAGGCAGTGCCGCCTGAGGAGCTCAGCTCACCCAGTCGATGCGAAAGCGAGACAAACCAAGGTGCAGCAGATGAAGGGGAGGCAGCGAGATCAACTGCTGGAGACAGCAGTGTCACTTTGAGCTATCCCAGCCTCAGACTCCGTGCGTACAGCATCGAGAGCATGACAACATTTCCAAATGGCTGTGGAAATGGCACCACCGTTACTTGTATAGTTATGGATAATAAAGAGCCCCAAAACCAGACTGCCTGTGTCAGTCATAATGGGGGACACAGCACCAGCAACAGTCATGAGGAAGAATTTCAAGAGGATAAACTCAGCCCTACCAAAATCATGCGCTTTTTCACCACCCCTCGGAAACGGGCTAATTCCAGCTCTGACAGGCCTCGTTCTCTGGTTTTGATGGGCAACTCATCCACGTGGAATGCCTTCTCTTCCATCAGAAAAATGGGTTCTTTCAAGAAGTTGAAATCTTCAGTTCTGCAAGAAGTTAAAACGAGGGAATGCTCAGACATCGTAAATGAGAATGGCGTAGGCAAACATGGCTCAAATGGGGCAGTGGTGCGAGTTCAGACTAACAGGTATTCCTATTCGGGGCCTCTGCATGATTTCCAGAATGCAGTGGATGGTTTAGCTTCTGACTGCTCTGATGCAGAGGAGAGTGATGAGTCTTTCCTGAGGAACACTCATCGTTCGCGCAGCATCAGGCGGGCTTATGGTGCTGGCCGCATAAACTTGCTAGACACAGATAAAGTCCAGAGTCATCACAACTGTGTTAGGCCAACATCACCTGTCATTGCAGAACCAAAGATCTGTGAGATTTTGGTAAAAGACTCTGAAAACAACAGGATGATTTATCGGAGAAGCAAAAGTTCAGATAATTTGAACTTTCTGAAAAAAAGCTCATTCAAACGGAAGTCCACCTCAAACCTTGCTGATCTGAAGGTTGCAAATGAAAAACAGATGCCAGCAAGGACTGTGAGTGTTGCTTCTGCTGACTCAGACAAAAATGGTGGAAACCCTGAGAGGAGATCCAAGCGATGGAAGAGCCCTATCAGGGCAAAGGATTTTGACCGAGTTTTGAAACTTGTCAGTAATGTTACAGATGTCGCATGGAAGAAGGATGCCCCTAAGAGCACGGCTCCTTCTCCCATTGAGCAGTCCCAGAGAGCAAGGTCAAACAGCAGACTCCACGATGACTACTCCCGCAGGGTTTCTAGCAGCACGGATCATGACAGAAAGAGATGCACCTCCCCAGTATCCAGTCCAGACTCTTCCTTGCAGGGAACACCTTGTCTGCAAAGCCCTGTGGTTGCTCAGGATAAAGAGGCCGAAATGAATGTAGCTATTGCTGAAGACAAAAGCCTCAGGACATCATCGGGTGTCCTAGACTCTGATAGCTTATCTCCCACACTGAATGACATTAGTCCATTTCCCAATGAAGTCTTTTATTCAGACTCAGATGAACCAAAAGCTACCCAGGAGTTTACAGACGAAGCTGAAAACCCTCATGTTCCAGTCAGGCCGATTACCCCAAAGCCCCAAAGTCCTACAGCAGGGAAGGTCAAGTGCAGTATGAATTTCCAGTGTCAAAACCATCACAGCACATTGTCACTGAGCTCATCGGAGAGCGAGGAGAAAGCTGAGGTACCAGGGCTGAAGTTGGGGAGGAATCCTGTTTGCTTCCAGGACTCAGTGCAAACTGTGTACTATGATGATGGAAATGAAGACAGTGGCATAAGCAGCCACTCTCAGCTGAGCCTCAATGTAGTGTCTGGTCCTGAAGAGAAAAAGGAAGAGGTAAGAAAGAAAGCAAAATCCTTCAGAACCTATATATGTATGTGTGTGTATATATATATATATATATATATGTCAGAATTTGTGTTTATTAATGCAAAACAATGCAAACTAATGGCTACTGCAGCTTGTTATTGCTAAAATATGCTGACAGCAATTATTTCCTCTAATATATTCTCTTTGGATGCTAATGTCATTATTTTTGCTTTGTGCATTAATATCAAAGAAAGTTTTGGCAGCAAAGTTATTCATGTACATTTTCAAGGGCAGCTTATTGCACCCTGCAGAGACACCACCTTGTCATGTGGTCTTGTCAGATTTTACCAGCTTGAGCAGGGTCTGGCTGTATGTCCTTCGCAGATGAAAGGTCTTTAAAGTGTCCATATATTTTGAGGTGGTGTTGACTCACTGGAAAACACTTTGCCTGTGGAAACCTTGCAGAAGATGGTAATATTTGTAGAGTGAAAGACACAGTTCAGAGGTTTAAGCATTCAGTTGTATATGGTGTTTTCACTGTGCAGTGATAGCTATGCTGAGGGTAAAGTGCTTGGTTTGCCCACCAGCAGACAGCAGTACTTTAGATGCTGGGCTACCTGTGTTGCTACTGTTGTATTGGTGAAGATACTGTTGTTTCACTGCTCCTAATGTATGATTTCATACACTCAGTCGATGGGTAGATATATTGCAGCACCTCTGAGGTAAGCTCACGTGGTAACACTGTGCCCTCACCTCAACCATGGCGTTAGTTGGCACTGGAGCAGTTGCAGTGATTTGGCTGTGTTGGTGAAGAGCTGTCTGACATGCCCCACACTTGTCTGGAGCAGTGAGGCTTAGCTCAGCCCCAGCGATGTGCAGTAATGGGGTTTTGAGCTACTTGGGGTGGGGTAGCAGTGAAAGGTTTGCTAACCGTTGGGAAAAGTACACCTGGGCAAAAATCCCTCTGGATATATATGAATATGCAAGCCATTTGCAAAATAAAGCCAACATAGCTCTTAACCCACCTCAGTTTGATTAGAAGTATGTTATATCTTAGGTGTGAGATAGACAAAGGTAGTGCTGCAGGTGCACAAGCTTCAGCCTTTCATACTGTCAGGTTTTTTAATGTCTTTGAAGCTGTCCTAGTTTTAAAAGCCTGGCACAGTTTTTGCAAACTAGATGTAAATATTTAGAGAGCTTATCACTATTGTCCTTTTACTGGAGAAAAGCGAGTTTGTTTATTATAGTATTTGCAGCAATGGTAAGATTGGAAAAATAAACTCAGGGTGTATAATGTTTGGGCTCTGAGGTTATTCCTCTTCTGGAGTCCTAGAACTGCTCCAGCCATCCATATTTTCCAAAACTCTCACTTGTATGCAAGGAGATGCTTTCACACTGCCAGAAGAGGCGAGAGCCCTGGTGTGGATGTATGCCAGTTGTATTTCTCAGGAATAAAATGGGAGGTAGAATTAATGCTACTCATCTACCATCTAGTGGTGATCTGCTATCATGACTCAAGGGAAATTCAGCTGGTCGTTTCCCTTGACTCCTGACAAATCAGTACAGTTTTTACATGAATGTGTGTTTGTTGGGTGGGCAAAAGTTACTGCAGTTCTTAGTTTTAACAGAGCTTTCTTTTATTATCTAACATGCAATTCAAGCTTTCTCTTTATATTATAACATATTTTAGGTTAAGTGTGAGTGCCTTTCAACGCTTGCTTCAGTTGCCTAAAATACAGAGTTGTGCACTGGTGGCAGCTCTGGGTTTGTGTAGTGGGCAGGCGGGCAGTGTGGGATGGAGCCCTGCAGAGGATGGAGGAAGTGGTGGCCAGGGGATGGACCTCTTGGCTGTAACGCCGCCCTCTCCTGTGAGCACTGCCTGGAGCCCCTGTGCTTGGCAAAAAAACTGTGACCACCCAGATGGTGTAGCTGCATCCAGACCTCTCTTCTAATCCGAAAAAGCAAAGTTTTTGGAGGTGGTAGCTGTGGATTGGAAACAGGAGCTGGGCAGGACAATGTTTACTTCTGCCTTTCTATGCAAGGGATATAAACTCTGTCCTTTCTTTTTAACACGTGTTCTTCATGCTATACACAACCCTAAAGCTGTGACATTCAAAGTGACTGCAAAACAGGGAGAGTGGTATGGTTTCTCCCTATCGTTTCTTTGGAGGGTTTCATTGCTGACTTCCTCCTTTACGGCATACATCCCTCAGCATGGAGGTAGCTCGGTACCCAAGCTACTTATGCCAGGTGATTTTTTTAATTGGAATGTATTCAGCCTGTAGGCACTTTTATGTATGTTGCATACTTACACAGTGAGGTCACTGGGGATTGAACTTTTGACTACAATTCATTTTTAACTCCACCTTACACCTCCACATTACAGAAGTGTACCAGCCCAGCAAGTTGTTCCTGTGACAGCCAAGCACTTGGTTCGTTCTCAACAATCATTTGAAATGTAGTGCTGAGCTATGCACATCCCATATTTTTTAGACTTTGTCTGAACCTTAAATACTCTGTGTTGATGGGCAACTCTGTGCTGTTTCCATGTTTCATAGATCTGCTTTTCTGTACTGATTTCATGTATAAGCCACTATGTATTCCAGTACAGCCACTAAAATCTCTGTGGATTGGAGACATATTTCAGTATAAAGCTTAGAAGGTGCTGACCAGTTAGGCTCAAATATGCTCTCTTTTCAGGACTGGCTGCCATAGATGGAAGCAAATGTAGTTCATTCACTTACCCACTCACCTAGTAGATTAGTCAGCAAATGAAATCTGTGCAACTTGGTCCCTCTCTGTATTTTGCTAAATGTGGAAATTAAATATTTCTACCTTTTATTCCCCTAAAACTGTAAAGCTGATTTTGCAGTACTCATACAAAGGCATGTATCCCTTCATCAGAAGCGATGGTTTGTCATTTGTTTTTGGTTTTGTTTTGTTTTTTTTCCCTATGTGATTCAGTCTTAAGATCCTGTCACTTTGTTGGTTTCACCAAAATGCAGGATTTGGACTGGAGCAGGGGAAGTGTTAGGCCTTCTTGGTTGTTGGTTCTGACAGAGGTTGCTTCCTAGGGAAGAGCTAATTAAGCAGCCTGAATCTGTGCCTCATGGTGTTAGTCACCAAAGCTCATCTGCGACATCCCAGGCTTTGCCAGTGTCTGCTTCATGCCACTGTCATTTATATTCAATATGTTGCTTTTAAATAGTGTGAAGAGATGATTAAGTACAAGTTTGTATTTAGAGTGTTTCTTACAGTCTTTCACAGTAAGAGCAACCCCATGTCACATGTAAATAATGAAAACCTAAAGTCTGATTTGGACTGGTGTGTGTCAGCCACTAAGACTGCCTGAACTGTTCTGAATTTGTTACAAAAAAATAAAAATCAAGTTATTTGACATTTCACCTAGTCTTTCGCAAGCTCGTGGAGTATCTGCTGTTTAAAGTGCCTTGCTGGCATCTGGCTTCGCAGTACACCAGACTTTTTATTACTTGAATACCTTATCTGCATAACCATAAGTGAATGATAAATTGAAGAGGTGATTCTGCTGTAATTAGGGTTGACTCACATTTTGCTAGCAGACAATACTTTGTGTTCTAAGACCTGTCTGTTGACTCATTTTTATTCTTGCCATACAAAACTCACTGGTCCCAACTAATCGACATCATGAAGTCCCCAGCACTCAGCTGTTGTCAGGCTTGGGCTGGTCTGTCCTGTGCAGGTCTCTGGACTCTGAATATTGAGCACTGAAAGGTTAGCTTGGGGGACAGCCTATGGAGAGGAAGAGGAAGAACAGCTGTATGGGCGCAGATATGGAGAGGACTTAGCTCTGTCCTCAGTGTTCATCCTTCCTATTTCTTGCTTCAGAGAGTGTCCTCACAGTTAAGGACCAAAGGGTGGTGGCTAGATGTAGTTATTTTCAATACCCAGAGGGAGCAAGCAGCAGCCAGGAGCTGAGGATGATTATCTTCAGTACCTGCCTCAGGTTCCTGGATGCTGGGAATGAGCACACTGCTGGGAACTAGTTGCTTTCAGCTTTCCGAACTCTTCCTTTTGGATTTATTCGCCTCTGGTTCATCCACATGCAATTTAGAGTGTGGCTTAATCAACTTAATATGTATAACTGAAAACATTTTAAACTGTGAAGGATAATTAGGTGAAGTAAATTAGTGGGGGTAACTTCTTGAACTGGATTTACTCCTAAGGAGTTTGTGATTTGGAGTGAGGACTCACCACTCCAGTGGCACTCTGGTCTTGCTGGCTACAGGGCCTGGGGACAGAGCAGCAGAGCCCCATAGCAGGCTCTCAACTGCATCTCACAGCAAACTGAGGTTTCAGTCAGACAAGTGACATTGGATTTGCACTAAACTCTGAGCTGCTCTGCACAAGTCAGGATGTGTTCACACAATGTCTCCACAGTCATTGAAAGAGCAACTTCTTAAGCACTTGCCCAGAGCTAAACCATAAACCACTGAGAATTGCCACAAACCCAAATTGCAGAATCTGTCGGTGAAATAACATAGAAGGGAGCCCTCAAAGGACATGAATATCTTCCTATTGCAGCAGAAACTCTTTCAACTCTCAGCAGCAGAGCTGTCTGTCATTCAGTATAGCCTGTAATCATTTGTTGCTGTATCCGCTCCTAGGAAGAAGAAAAACAAGGCAGTCATGACATAATCTGAATTCTGCATCAGGTTAAATTTCAGACCAAGCTGCCCAAGGCAGCTCCATGCCACTGAAGCTCCGTGAGCTGGAGTTTGTGACTGCTGCTGGCACCTGCCCATGGCCTTATCCCATGATAAGGCTTTGTTCTGGAAGGGTGGAGAGAGTAAGAAACCAGAGGTCCTATCTGGAGAGACACTGAAGAGCTACAGAGGCCTATGGCTTTTTATGTTTTGCTTTGTTAGCATAAAGTTCCACTTTCAACCTGTGGTTATCATCTGGCTTTTGAGGTTTGCCAGTGGGTATTACAAAAATAGCCTGGAAAAAGTTGCTTGTTTTCCCAAATAAAAGGAAAAATTTTTTTAGACCTGTTACTTGATCTGGAGTGTTCTGAGTCAATTTAGAAAATATTTAGGGATTTCTTCAGGGATTATTGATGCCTACACATCCTCTGAAAGAGGCAGAGTATAGAAATATTGTATTCACTATATGCTTGCTATTCCATTTGAGATACTGAAGTAAAGAAGGGGCAGTATAAGAGTGTCACCCACTGAAGTATCAGTCACCAGAAAACTAGTGGACGTAGTTTTTTGGTTTTAGAACACTTGCTTTTTTATATGACTGATAAGGTTATTTCTGCAAAGCAAATACATTTCCCTGCAAACTCCTCCCCTCTGCCAGTTGGAAATATGATAACTGATTTGGTTTTGGAAATGAGCGAGAGGAGAGGATGAAGGAAATCCTTGGCTGAAGAGAAGATTTGAGAGTTGTAAGATCTGCTTGTTATTTCAAGTTCAGCCCTATGCTTCTGCTGTGACTTGCATGATTTAACTGCTTTGCATCTGCTCCTTATCTGTGAACTATGGTTATTACAAAGGTGAACTCTCTAACCTTGGTAAGGCATATTGCTGAGAGGGAAAGCTTTTATGCTTTATTGTTGATTGTGATAAGCAGGCTTTCAAGGATCAGGTTAAATGAAGCAAACCTGCATTAAAAGGCCTTAGAACATAGATGGCTAAATTTTGTTTGGAGTTGTATCTATATAGACTGATCTTTAAATACAGTTTTATAGGTGTATTTGTTAGTTAGAACACCACAAATGCTTTGTTATCAACAAATCCCAAGAGGGAATTATATAAATTTTTTCAAATTTCTAAAACTTCCAAACTGATTGTTTTACCACAGCAGTTTGTGTTGCTAAGAAGGGGTGATTTTACCATGTCATGAAGCACAGCAATGTAATTTTCCTTTATTACAGTGCGTAGTGTTTCCTGCACCCATTCTAGGAGCCCATACTGGTATTGTGAAGCAGTATTCCTTCAGGGAGTATCTCTTAGAAGCAGTGCTCTGCAAATTTTTAAACTGTGGATCCACACAATTTTTTGGGGGGAGAAGGAGGAAAGAAAAGGGAGATTATCCTCCAAGCAGCTAAAACTTTTGTTAAATGTTGAATATGGTGGTATTACTTTGATTTCTTCTGCTTTGCTTGTTTGTATAGGTGTAATTGCATACGTTCTTAAGCAGCTTTTTTTTTGCAGTTGTTTCATGGATTGTATTTTCTTATCTTGCCAACTACCATTTGAGTAGCATTTTGTTTTCTAGAGAGAGATAATCAATGCATTTATGTGGGGTGTTCTTAGAGGCTGACTAAAAAGAAAAGATGCTAGTGGCAGAGGAAGTGGAGGGATGTAAAGAAAAAGAATATAGTGCATTTTGCATTTAGAAATGAATAGATGGAAATTTTCTTCTAGTAAGTGAATTGGACTGGTTTAATAATTCTGGCTTGTTTGCGATTAAAGATGCAGTCACTGAAGGTGTGCTTTCTTCTACAGTAAAAGCAATCATTTCCGTGGTTACTATTGCTGTGATCGTATCAGTGTTGGAAATTGTCAGCCTACTGGATCAATAGGGGATCACTGGGCTCTTCTAACACTTCAGGATATTTTCATAAAATTCAGAAAGAAAACAGTTAATAAATTTTCTCTGTATGTATCTGGAGTCTCATAACCTCTGTGACTCTTCCAACAGTTTGCAAAAAAAAAAAAAAAAGAAAAATTGATCATGTCCATGAAACATAAAACAAGCTTTTGATCTCATTTAGCAGTGATGATGAACTTCAACTAATGCTCCCCCACTGTTATTTAGCAGGAAGTGCAAAGGTTGCCTTTTATCATGTACGTGGGTGGAGACCTGTTGTCCAGACTTATACTCTGTTAAGTGAATGTGGTAAAATAATTTATGGCCACTAGGTCATGATCACTTAGTAGTTTTTAATTGTGGTGGCTTGTATGAACCAAAAAAAAAATTCTGAGATTACTACTGAGTTCCTGAGTTCCATTTGGTACTTCCTGTATTATAAGAAATAATAGCTATTTAATAGTCAACAATTATAATATGTTATACAGCTGTTATTATATATCTGTAGTTTAAGAAGTTTGTACATTTTTATATGGACCTCTAAGTGTTCACAGAAATGTATACTCTTGATCAAAATACAAAGATATCTATATGATACACACAAGTACTGTGATGCCTTTAAGCCTTGACATTTACAGAAGAACATGACTGATTATCCATCATAGGTTTTCACTGAGAATATGTAGTAACTGTGTTCTGAAACTTCTCAGCCTACTCAGGTTTTCCTTGTAACTTATTCTCAGTCACAATCATCATCTGTTTAACTTATCATACGTTCTTATAAATTGCATTTGGAAATTAATATGCATTTCTTGTAAAGTCAGCATTAGATTTTGATTATCTCCTTTCTCTGGATGCGAAATAGGCAGCTGCAGGTAGCAAAACTGCATTTCAGCCAGGCAGATCAAATATAAACAGATATCAAAACAGGAAGTATTGCAACTTATTGTGCAGCTAAAGAAAAAAAAAAAGGCATAAGAGGGTCCAGAATGCTCTTTCCTCTGGAGACCAACAAGGCTGGGGATCCTTGTCCAAGAGGAATCTACCTGTGACTTCTCAGCAGATTATGAGGTAGGGAAAAAACTTTAAGGAGATATGCATCCTCTCACACCTCCATGCTTGTCTATGTGTATGTTATCAAACATTAATTGTTCAACATTTAGAACATAAAAATAAAATTTAAAAAATCCAAATAGTTAACTGTAGGGGTTGAAATGCAAACCAGTGGGCAGGAAGCCTCATCCATGTACACAGGCATCAACACATTTATAGAGTGGTGATTTTAATCAGGGAGTTTATTGGCATAAACACATTAAAAAAAAGTTACTCAGGCCTTTATTTCCTTTGCTGTCATGGTGTCAGGCCTCACAAGCGTGCCAACAGCAGCCAGCTGACCAGCAGCAGGCTGTATTGGGTCAGACTTCTAATTTGGCCTTTCTCTGCAGCAGGAAAACGTGGTTGGGTATAGGATGAATGGTTATTCATGGTTGGTATAACTGCTGCAGCAGAAGTCCTGCCATACAATTTCAGGTACTGGCAATTTTATGCCATGTCACTGATAAAAGTTGCAGCCACACAAGCACCCCTTTATCAGTACTGTATGGATCAGATCTCATGCTCCTTGGGCAACACTCCTTCTGAAGGCAATTTTGGGTGCTGTATTTCTCAAAGGTACAAAGTAGTCTGAGTAACAGTTGGAGAACCTGGCTCTAAAGAGTAAGCTAAGATTTCAGTGATTAAACACCTGATGCCGATGTTGCTTACCTTGGTATTAATGAGTACAGAGAATGCCAATAGCAGTCATGTGCCATTAAATGGAACAGTGTTGTACCGGTGCCAAGTTGAGTGAGATCATGATCAAGTTGTTGAAGCTACTGTGCCTGGATTGGGAAATCAGCCTTGGCCTAGGAACGGGAGAGATTCTGCAGTGTAGTTGTCTGCCGGGGAGCAACCCGAGAAAGCTTCTGCTGTACCCTCTTGTGTGGTCAAGGGGTCCTGGGGAACACACCATTAACAGCACACCTGAAAGTGGCACCTGAAGTTGAGCTTGACTAAAAATAGCTGTCAAGTGCAGTGAGGGGCAGGTATCAAAGGCAGCTGTGTGCAGTTGGAAAGCAGCCTGTGGGGAAGCTGCACATTGTTGGAGCAGGAGATGGGGATCAAGTAGGGCTCCCGCAGCATTGGGGATCACAATTGTAGTACAATCTAAATCTACCTGCAACCTGGCTTGGCACCTGATTACTGCCTGTAGTGCTGCCTGGCTAATCCAGTCTGTAGGCTTGGCTGATGCTCTTGTCTGGGGGTTCAACTTGATTGCTGAAACATAGAAGACCCAGCACTGCTGGAGATGCCCTGACAGGTTCCCCCTCATCCCCAGGGACTGCTGCTGGATGGCCCAGGCCTCCCATAGGTCCTGTGACATATTGCATAGGACATATGGCACGTGGAAATATTTTAGATTGCTTAGGACATTTGAAATGGCCGTGGGTGCCTATGTTGAGGCAAAAATTTTCATCCCGGATTTTTATAGGCTACAATGATGGCTTTAACACCTAGCTAATGTACCGACACCGTCACTGCAGAATCAAAATTTAGATGTGGGAATCTGGACCTGAATCCTACCCTAAGGGAACAATAGCAAATAAAAATGTTAGTCTGACTCAAAGTAAATGTTCATTTTAAATGGTTGTATTTGTAAATGTGCTGCTGTCAGGAAAAAGAAAAACAGTAATCTTGTTTGCTAGCACTGGTGATCCTTTGCTGTTGCTAGACTAGCAGGCGTGGATTTCAGAAAATCCAGTGTGGATTCAGCTTAGCCTTTAACTTCTCAGAAATCTTGAAATGCCTTGAAATTTTTGACTGTCACTTACAATGCATGAGCGAGTGCATGAGATTTTTATTTTCATCCTATATGAAGTGCTGTGTGTATCCTACATGTCTGTAGATGTTACCAGTAATAATTGTATAATACCAGTTTGATTTCACTGATTCATCAGGAGGAGGTAATTTGAGGTCAGTGGTGTTGCACCAGTATAAAGTCAGTCACAGGTGAAATGAAATTGTTTCCTCCAAATTTTTTCATTAATGTCAAGAATCACACTTGTGCTTAAGTGACTGCAGTACTGGAGCCTATGAGTTGTGTGCTGGATATTTTATTCCTACTAGTAAGTGGTCACTTGATCAGGTCCTGCTTGAGTCGGTCATTTAGAGGAATGTGAGATTATCAGTCTGATTTCCTTTGATTTTTGCAATGAGAGTATTATGTTTTCAGTTTTATTAGGATTCTTCAGTGCAGTTTGTAGATCTAAGCCTAAAAACACACATCCTTCAGCATTGTTTATTGTACAGCAGAGATTAGTCTGGCTGTCGTTTGGATCACTACTCTGGAGGTGGAGTGCTGCAGAAGGAGAACAGTCCCCTCTTTGCAAATGTTATTGCTCAAGATAAGGGTGTAAATAGCAGATTAGAAGATGACGTGTGACATGTCCTTCCCTCAGTCTGAAAGTACAGGATCATGGGATGAACTTTGCCTGACTGGTTATGCAGAGACTGTGCTCATATTTGTAGCTCTTATGTACAAGGCTTTGCAAAACCAAAACATAAAATGACTCTTATGAACTCCTTTCTCAGTCACTGCATATGTGGAGACCCTTTACCTGTGTCTGATTCTGAGGTAAGAATCTTATTTAACTTGTGATTTTTCTATTCAGACCTCGGAGGGGCTGTGTTTAAGGGACAGCTTTGCTGGAGCAGTGTCAGTGCACTAGTCAGGGAGTGACTCTCTATTGAATTGATTATACTGTTAAAACTGATCCTATGCTAAAATCTGTAGAGAAGCTGGAGCATGCTTGACTGACAGATGTCACGCCATAGAAATCAAAATTTATGTAAGTGCTCTATTTAGAATAAATTCCATGCTGTAAGTGAAATGATTGAATATAGAGCAATGTATGACATTGATAATTTTTCATACCTTAATTGCAGTAATCATGGTCAAATATTGACTGTTTCATAACTCTGCTTACTGGTTGAAGTGCATTCATAATCTGAAATTTGTCTGAAGCTGTCTTTCAAACAAAAAGCAACATCTGCCTGCTGTATCAGGTGGCCTTCTAAAAATGTCTCATTGGAGTTGTACTGGCCCAGCAGAAAACAGCAGGTGGAGAAGAAGGTGACAGAAGATAAGTATTCTGTCACAGACATCATTGTAAAAGGCTGTTTCTGGGCTGCATGTTTGCTTCCAATGTGCAATATCTGAAATGCCTTCATCTGGTCTGAAACAGATGAACAAAATGTAGCCAGAGACAGACAAAGTGATGCCTCTCATTTTTGGAATATTTATTAACTTTCAGTTTCTTTTCTGTTCTTTATAAAAGAGTCAGGAAACGCCAAGGAAATACCCAGAAACTGGAAATTTGAAGGAAAAGTGAACATAAATTTTTATGTGCAGATTTTTTTTTCTGAAAAATTGCAGGGGTTTTGCTAGAAAAATTCACAACAGGATTACTTTAAATGCATTAAAATGTTCCCTCAACAAGTATTTCAGCTGAGGTTATTTTATTTCCCAACTTGTATTACCAGTGCAATTATGATACTTGTGACTCATCCTGTGAGCCAGATGTGCTGTTAAATAGGAACAACATGCTCATTTTCCAAGCTTCCTTTCTAAAACCATAAGTTTTTCCTGTATTTGTGTTAGAATATATCTCTGATCTTAGTCTGTATGACTTTAACTTCCCAGAGCATAGAGGAAGTTAGCTTCTCCCTTCCAAACTGTATGAATTGGCTCACCCAATTCACTCATGGCTGCAGAATCTCTAGATCTAACCCAAGCAGGAGTGTGGGAGTGAGCAGGAGGAGGGAGTGCGACTGCCTGGTTTGGTATCGGTTACAGTTACCTGGGATCTGCAAGCAGTCCGACTGCAGTCTTACTGTTTATTTTTATCAGTGACCAGAGGTGAAAGAGAGGAGTAACATAAAATTGGGTGGGTTGGAAGGGACCTTAAAGCCCACGGGCACAGGCACCTTCTACTAGACCAGACTGCTTGCTATCAAGGCCATCCAGCTTGGCCTTCAACACTGCCAGGGTTGGGGCATCCACAACTATTCTGGGCAGTCTGTTCCGGTGCCTCACCACCCTCACGGTCAAGAATTTCTTCATACATCTGATCTAAACACAACCTCTTTCAGTTTAAAATTGTTAACCCTTGTCCTGTCACTACAACCCTTGGCAAGAAAGTCTAGAAACGCAGTATGTTGGTTGAATTGTTTTTACTGGTGTTACCTGTAATGTTCTGCTTTTGCACAGGAACAAGTCCTGTGAGTGCAGAGTTATCTTTCCAAGATATCATTCTGTGAATTCAGTGTTTATAATAGAACCTGTCTGTACTTCTGAGGTAATAGGTGAGTTTTTAGTGTTAGTAGTCATGTGTGCCAAAGAAATGCTGATGGTTGGGTGTTTTTACCTTACTCATCACAAGCATCATGATGTCTTTCCTTTGCAAAGTTATCTCTTCCTGAATTGTCAGTTGCACTTGCTGTGTTTGTGTAACTCTTTCTGTTTTAGCAATGTTAAGTTGATCTGCCGTATGACAAACTCGCAAATTATTAACCGTCAGAAAATTCTGTGGCTTATTTGACTTGTTCACATTTAAAAAGGTTGTTTCTGATGATCACTGGAAGAGGTCTACATCCCAGGATGAAGACAAGGCAGACTCACAAAAGGTCACACCCAGGAGATGGGGCTCTGGAAAAAGATCTCGTCCCAGACCTCTCTCAGACTATGGCCAAATGTCGATCAGAAGTTTCTCTATACCAGAAGATGCAGTTGCAGTGGAGTCTCAGAAGACAGACTGTATGGATGGAGAAAATCAGCCAGGACTGTCATCCGTTGGGTCTGTGGTCCAAAGCAACACAGTAGGCTACAACAGAGGGCGAAAAAGAAGACCCATCTCCGTAATAGGTGGGGTCAATTTCTATGGAAACGATCCAGTAGGAGAGAGAGAAGGTCTGCTGACACAAGTAAGATAAACAGATGTGCTCTGCAAACTGCAAAAGACCCTTTCACTTCCTTGTCTCTATCTTCAGCCTAGAAAATAGAATGGATTCTTCCTTCTCTTCCTTCCTTTTTGTCAAGCTGACATCATGTACTTAAAACACTTCTTTCCTGGTCACTAATTACTTTGTCTCCTTGATAAAAAACAATACAGCATGGAATAAACCTGATACAGACTTTGGGATAATCTTTTCTGTATAGTAAATTAACCTGATTTCTTTCTTGGAATGGTCATGTCTCATATTGGTATATAAGGGCTCATTTCTATGTACTATGGTTGTGTGTTTAGTCTCCTTACAGAGTGTTGGGCCTGAGGAACAGAGGAGTACAATCAAATATGATAATAACACATTATTTATTGATCCTTTCAGATTATCCAAAAGCAGGATATCTGTTCAAAACCTGTGGCATTAGCACTGGTATTCAAAATCATGGTATTAGCATGATAAGAATACTTAAAACTAATGAAGACATTGCTTGAGAAAGTTGGTAATAAATTTAGAAATTAATGAAAGAAAGAATCTAAGACTGACAATATGAATAAAATGTCTGGTTATACACTACTAAATTGACTAGATGGAACAAAGGTAAAAAATCAGTAAGAAAGCCTGTAAGAAAGCAGCATGTCCTTGAGTAGTACCTATATACTTATTTGCCATCTCTGTTAGCTTAAATAAACAAGTGAGATATCAGAAACTTCTGAAAGGTAAAAATGACTCCTTTTTTCCTAGAGGTATTCCCAAGCAGGTTCAATGTGTAGAGGAACTTACTGTTGTGTTGGTAGTGGTGGCCCCATCTTGCGCTTGGTTGCAGAGCTTCAGGCTCACAGGCTTTTGTAAGACTGCACTGCATTTTCCACTTTCCAGGAAAGCTGGAAGACTTCTGCCTAAATTGTTTGTGAAGCTGATAAAGCAACAGAAAAAAAGAAATAATATTTACATCCTCAAAAAATGTGATTCTGGTGTTTATTAATGGAATTTGAGTCCACTTAATCATTCTTATGCCACTTAATCTCGTACTGGAAAGTCTGGTGGTACTAAAGTGCTGAAACAGTGGTAGGATTTTCAGTCTCCTGTGAAAAACAATTTGTAACATGAACTTTGTTATTATATATTACACATTTTTTTCTTTATAATTCCCTGATGAAAAAATGCATCTTGATCAAAACCTCAAGTGAAGCCAATGAACCTTTTACCCAGGCAAAGGCTTTAGTTTCAAGCTCTATATCATTGGGATATTTTAAAATTAATTTTATCACTTAACTTGGAGGAAAAAAAAGGAGAAAAATTGTTATAAATTCTTGGCCATCTTAAGAATAATAGATGGATTTCAAGGGATAGTAAGTACTGGCAGCTCAAATAATCCTTGCTTCTGGAAGTGAATTAACACTCTCCATTTGCTCCCTCCATTTGCTGCTGAAAGCAAATTGATCTCATTTCAAACCTTGTTCACATCAGTTTAATAATGATGGAACCTGCATCAAGGCAGCTATTTGAGTTGACTCTTTTCCATGTTCTGATGCTGCCACAAGGGCTTGACTGGGGTTAAATGAGCACATTGCTGGATCACTGTGGTCAAGACGAAAATTTTGGAGCATTCCCAACATTATTAAGCCAAATGATGGCCTTTCTAGGACCTCCACTGAGTAACAGCACAACTTTGTCTGTCTGGGGAAGGGATTTGGACTGAGGCCTTATAACAAAATTTTAGTTGCCCAGAAATAAACAGCTTTTTTGCTTAATCAACCAGTTATTTCCATGTAGTAACTGCCACCACTTCTATTAGCTATTTGATGCAACGTTTTGGACTTACTCTCTATGGTGTAGAATCCTGGTATATTGCTAAAGCACTTAGGAAAAGAGGTTGAAAGATGAGATTGTAGATAAATTATATTCAACACACATTGAAGTTTTTGGCAGTCATGTTAGAAAGTAAATTTGTAGCTGGAATGTAAAAAAGGACTAATGAAGCAGGAATACATGCGCTGGAAGTATTTTATGTGGGATTTTCAAAGACTGCTCTTCATACTGGTGATTTTTTTTCTAAAAAGCTTTGAAAACCCACAGGAATATTTGGAAAGTGCAATGCTCATCCCTTTTATGTTTTGTTTTGTTTTGGTCTGACAGCTTAGATGTGAGAAAACATTTTCAAACAATACTAAATCATTGATTTCATAACAGAGTGTCAAGAGATAGTTCATTAAAAATCATCCCTTTTATTTCAGATTACTTGATAGAGGGGCCTATGAGCAGCAACATCTAAATGATAAGAGAGGATGTAAAGACAAGTTTCTTTGAAACCTGAAGCCTGGCTGTTTAATATTGAATGCTGATGCAAAGTCATTCAGCCTGGCTAATGCGGAATTGTTCAGGGACAACATAAAATCAGTCTCAATTTGCAAATAAAACAGGGATTTAGATTCTCTAATCACAATTAAGCAAATTAATGTTTTATCTAAAAAATGGCTTTGAGATACAGTAACAGTACACCTAGTATTGCCTATTTTTTATGAGACTCCTGGGAACTCAAAGCAGAGGGACATGTAGACAATTATTATTGTCTTGTACAAAATGTTTCTTTTACTTACAAGCAGTACATTTATTTGAAGAAAGCAAATGTCCCAGGAAATGAACACAACTTCCAGCTATGGCATGGTCATTCTTTCTTCTTGGCTTTCCCTTGAGATATGTGTTTGCACAGCTGGCATTGCACAGGCTCTTCTCAAAGCAGTTAGAACCCAGAGTGTTTGGGCATGAAGTCATCCCAGAATCATGGAATGGTCTGGGTTGGAAAGGATCTTTAAAGGTCATCTAGACCAAACCCCCTGCAATGAGCAGGGACATCTTCAGCTAGATCAGTGTACTCAGAACTCCATTTGTAGCCTGATTTGAATGTTTTCAGGAATGGGGCATCTCCCAGCTCTGTGGGAAATCTATTCCAATGTTTAACCACCTTCATCATAAAAAGCTTACCTTCCTTCAGTTTAAAGCTATTTCTCCTTGTCCTATCACTATGTGCCCTAGCAAAAAGTCCCTCTCCAATTTTCTCGTAGCCCCTTTAGGTACTGAAAGGCCACAATGAGGTCTCCCTGGAACCTTCTCTTCTCCAGGCTGAACAGCCCCAGCTCTCTTAGCCTGTTTTCATAGGAGAGGTGCTCCAGCACCTTTCTTCAAAGAAGAGTGAACATTATAGAACATGTCTGATCATAACAGAAGGCTAAGGAGTTCTTAATGTAGCAGGGAACTGTAATGTAATAAAACATGTTCTGTGATGCTGGTGGATGTGGTATGCAGTGTTTAAGCAAGTCACTTCAACATAGTTGATTTTACTGATCTTAATTACCTGGACTATCTGAAGAAACCTTACTCCCTACCTAAGTTTTGCTCAGTTGGACTTGCTGATATCTTTACTAATACTGGATTTTCCTGTTTTCTCTGTAGCCTGTAGCACGGCCACCTGTTCCAGCACACCAGGTGCCCCCGTACAAAGCTGTTTCAGCCAGGTTCCGGCCACTCACCTTTTCACAAAGTACCCCCATTGGCCTGGACCGGGTTGGACGGAGGCGGCAGATGAGAACATCTACTGGTAAGAAGAGCAAGTATTTTTGACTTTGTAGATCTCAAAGTCATACCCCAGGCTGAGCAGGAATTAGAATATGGTATGGAACACAAAAAGGGTGCAAACCAACTCAGTGACAAAGTACCCAGCTAAGTTGCTTTGTTTTGTGAGTTTCTTATTAGTAGCTGCTGTGCTTATGTAAAAGTTGTTTGTCACATCTGCCATTTGACAGAGGTATGTTTTATTATTCTGTACCTCTTACACTCCTGTATTTTCCACTCTCTATTTGTATCCTTGCCTGAAGATAGATAGTGAAGAAAGTGAGGTCCAATATGCTTGAGTTTATACCTGAATCCTAACCGCACCACACATGTATTTTTAATTTTCTAATTACCATGCACTCAGCTTAACTACTTAGATAGGCAAGCCTTAAATAAGTAGCCCAACCAGGGCTCTAGTACATGAAGGACAAAACATTGCCTTTTTGGAAGCATTGCCCTTTATCAGACTCTGTACCCTCTGTGTTTTTGCTGTAATTGTTTACTCTTAGCATGCAGTGCTATCTGGAGTTAATAGAAATTCCTATCTAGTAGTAGCGGAACATTTCTTCACAGGTGGGACCAGAAGACCCTGGGTTAATACCACTTGTGTTCTTTCAGACCACTGTGAGCATAATCTGAACACTTACTCATGTTTCACTGGCAAGGGTTGGAAATAAAAGCAAAATGTTCACTTTATATCCTTCTCTGTTAATAATGACCAAGACACTGCTGGGAACCTTCACCCTGAATCTTTTGGATCAGGCTTTGACATGATTGAAAGTAGGAAACTTAACAAATAGCATTTTCAATGCTTCTTTATTATATTTACTCCTAAGTTTACAAGTCAGTACGTGGCTTCTATGGTTCTAAGAGAAGTTTATATGCAATGATGTCCAAATCCTGCTAAAAAAATACCTCAACAATAAATTAATTTATGTAAGAACATGCTAAAACTGCATTTTCCTTTCTTGAATAGAGCATGACAGTTTTCTTCAGAAACAGACTTGAGAATTTCTAACTACAGCAATGAGATACTTTACATATACTGTATCAGTATTTACCTTTTAATTTATATTGTAGTAAAATATTGGGAACTACTTTAAAATCCATGTCTGGATTGTGTTCTTGCTCTATGCATCTTAGTGTACTTAATGATCCAGATCAGACATTGAGGTAAATTAGACATCTAATGCTGCAACCCTTGCTGAGATTATGTGGTATCTCAGTCCGTGATTCCAGAAGGATCATTCACAGAATAACAAGTCTAGCCAAAAGCTAGTTTGGGAAAAAAAGAGGATCTTGTATTATCACCGAGTAGGAATTATTTTTCTATTTTTAGTTATCCTTTCCACTTCATGTTTGGAAACGTAATGAAATAACATTAGTTACCTAGACAACTGCTTAAAAGCAATATTTTTCCAGGTATTTGGCTTTTGAATAACTAATCTCCTATACATAAACATCAGGATGACAGATACACAAACCAAGAGTTCTGCTACTTTTCAAGACAGTGAAGCCAAAGCAATATTGATTATGTTGGATATGACTTTTGTGAGTCCTTACAAGGGTAGAAGTGGAGCAGGAAAAGCTTCTGAAAGCCAGACTCTGAAAGCAAGTAGGGAAAATCATGGACTTCACAGTTTGAAAGCAGTTGTAAAGATCTGTTAAGTAGCTCCAGCAGAAAATAGTAAAGTGACTAGTGTCATACATTCTGATCTCTTTCCTTTTTTCTCTTAAATCACAAGGCATTTCCTTGTCTTTGAACATGTGAGAGTTTTTTGTTTGCTCATGCACAGTGAAATTTGATAGTACAAAAGCCCTTTATTATAGAAAGTAATTCTAAACCCAAGCACTGAAAAACCAGTGGTATCTTATTTTAGTTACTAGCTAAAGCCTACTACGCTGCATGTCTTCTTTTTTTAACAATAGGATATAGAAGTAAATTTTTAGAAAAACAGTAGTTAGAAGACAGTGAAATATCATCTGTAGGAAACTGAATAATAATCAGACAACACATAAGGGAAAATTCACTTGAGACCTATATTGCTACTCTTACTCTTAAAGGGTTACAAGTTTTAAATTATATTAAAGAGGTTGCCTAATTTTCACAGTAAAGCAATTTTTATAAGCATCTTAAAACCCCATATTTTTTTTGCATATTTTTGTGTGGGACTTGAATTTTGCTAAATTGATTGGTGAAGTCCTTTAGATAGTCTCAACTCTGAGTAAGTAGGGTGCAATTCAGTTCAAGTTTAAGTCACCTAAATTTAGTCTAAGTTCAGGTACCTACATAAGAGTTAAACTTTAGTACACCTGTTACAGGCAGTAGAGGACTAATCATAGAATCATAGAATTAACTGGGTTGGAAGAGACCCCAGAGATCATCAAGTCCAACCCTTGATCCAACCCCACTGTGATTACTAGATCATGGCACTCAGTGCCACATCCAGCCTCAACTGATTCCCAGGGTCCAGTGCTGTGTGGGGTAGGTACCTGAGCATCTGCCTGCAGCTGGCAGATACGACAGAGGACCTATGGGAGACCTATTTCTTTCTCCAGTGGCAGCTGGAGGCCAGCAGGGTATCCAGAATACTTAAAATGGTGCAAAGTAGCTATGTTTAAATGACTAATCTGAGGCCCTTGTCATTGCAGTCAATTAAGGTTAGAGTAGAATTGCCCTTGGATGAGGTGAATTGCTCTCAGCTCTTTTAATTGTGACCAGTACCTGCTGATTTAGATGGTTCATTTGAATGTGGATGCTGGCATTTAGGTAAATAAATTTACATGTCTTTACTTCTGTTGTGGATGTTTGTCTGCAGTGTTAAATAACAGTCAAATTTTCCCTAGTTCAATCAGATTTGAGTAACTGAGTATGTTTCAGCATATATGGAGCACAGCTTAGGAACAACTCAGGAGAGTGGTCAGTTTTCTTAAGAAAAGAGCTCATGAATGGAGTCAGGTGTTCAGTGTCTTCACAAATAATGTGAGAAGGGTAGTATAAAGTGAAATGGTAATTCTTGTTGGTGTGCTAAATTATTCACAGTATTAAAAGCAAGACACAAGGCACTGTACTGGTGGCAGTGTTGATAAAGACAAGGTAATGCACATGGAGGAGGAACCAGAGCCCAGTGTGCTTACAGAAGAATGGACTCTGGTTTAGATATTGCCATTCAGAAAAAGATCTTGCAATCCTAACAGACATTGAAAGTGTTAGTGCAGTGCACAGCAACAGTCAAAACAGTAAATAAAAGGGCAGGATTTTGTAGGAAGGAAATAGAGAACAAACCAGAAAACTCAATTGTGCTACTGGTGTGTCTGTGTGTGTGGGGGCCATCTCCCTGTTCCTTTCCATCCCAAAAGGCATTTTTTACAGGGGATGATACAGAGAAAGGGAAAAGGACAAGACAACTGACCCAGTGTCTCTGGGAGGAGTGATTAAGGGTTGAGTGATAAGTATTGCAGCTAGGGCCCTGCAACATGGAAAAAAGGCAGTAGGAGAATAAAAGTTTGCTTTGCATAGAAAAAATGAACAGACAATAGTTGTTGTTTCCAATAATGTAAGAACTAAAGGGCACCAAATGAAATCACCAGAGAGCAAGTTCAAAATAAAAGATAGTTTTCATACTCTATAAAATTAAACTATGAAACTAATTTCTACACATGATATTTCACATCCCAACAGTTTGCAAAAAGTCAGAAAGTGGTTTGCAATATTCAGTACATGAGACACAAAGCTGCCATATCTGCCCCAGGAGGGATCTGATTTTGATCTGCAGAGAGATGGAATTTAGAAAAGTACATCAGAAAAATGCTATTGCATGCCTCATCTATTTTCATGTTCTTCCCTGGACATCTGCTACTGGCTGCTGTCAGAGCAGTGGTTGGGGTGACCTGTGGTCTGCCCCAGGGCGGTGGGTTCTGTGATACTAGAGGGTATCTATAATTGGATTTTTTTGAGGCAGGTAAACTAGCTTTTGCATGTAGTATTTTAGTATGTGCTGCCTAGAGCCTTTTCAGAGTGCCTTGGGCAGTAGGTAAGCCAGCTCAGTGTGCATTTGGATGAGGTCACTGTGGACTAGACAAACCTGCCAACACCTTACCCCAGATGAGTACTTTTATGGTCATTCAGTGTGTGGCTGCACAGTACCTAGATGTGCCTGTGCAATGGAGGGAGAGCAGACCCCGCTCCATCCTAGCAGCATCCCACATAGGCATTAGATTAGTCATTGGACAAAAACGTTCTGCAAAAATCAAACCAAAGGACTGGTTTTCAGAGGTTGTTTTTAACTGAGGTTGTTTTAATTGAGAAGTTGTTTTTCTAAAAGAGCTGTATGAGGTTTGATCTGGTTTTCCTGTGGCAGTTTTTCCCTGGTGGATAAGGGTTTGACAAGGCGGAGAGCTTCTGCTCTGGCTGATTGAAAGCATGAAGCCTTCACCTGCAGGTCCCAGGATCGTCAGCACTTCAGTGTCACTTCTGTTTGCTGGGTTGCTTTGTTTTAGTGGTTTGCGCCAAGAAAAATGCACAGGGCTGTGTATGAATATTTTGTAATATCCAGTAGCGTATTTTTACTGTGCTATCCAACAAGAGTCCTTGCAGAAAGAAATAATACAGAAGTTTGGGAGATTCAGAAGAGAATTCCTGTCAGTCTCCCATGCAGTGCAGCACAGACAGGATTTTTGCAGGAAGATGACATTAATATTGCAGGGCAATGTTTGGCCTTTCCTCCTCTGTCTGAGGCAGTGCTGGGGAAACCATGTGATTTCAGTGGGTGTTGAGAAGTCGCTGTGTGCAGAAATGCCTCCAGGGTTTTGTGAACACATCCCCCGAGGAGACAGTCCCAAGTCACAGGACAGGCTCAGCTGAGTAACAGTGTGCAGGTAAAGAAGAAGCCGTAAGGATTATGGGGCTTTCCAAACTGTAAGCACAGTGCTTTGTACAAGCATAGGTTGCAGCAGGCTTTGCACTCTGCTGATGGCAGCAGCTCCTGCTTTTGCTTCCAGTGCATGGACTGATGCAGCTTCACTGCAGGATGGTACAAATGTAAAGGTGGGGAATGCTGGCCTGTGGAGAATGAATGAGGTTGTGCTTTGGCTGGGTCAGACCCAGAGAAAGCTGAATGGTTTGAGTGCTTTCCTGCTTTATTCCCTATTTTATGAACCAGTTGAATTATGTTTGTAGTTTCAATGAGGAAATGTCTCTGGCCTCCCCTGTTTTTCCTGAGAGCAGTCTGCTGCAGCCTTTACACTTGGGCTGCTTGTGCCTATGAAGCAAGAGAAGTTATAATAGCTGTGCAAAAAAATACTTTAATTGTTTACTTCTGCTGGAATTTTAACTTTTTCTATGACAAGGATAGACGGATACTCCAAACAGTGTTGTAATACAGGGAACTCCCAGCCCCCATCTGGATCTCTCTCCTCTTGAATTGCAGTTATTTGAATATAGATTGAAATCACATTTAGCTACTTTAATGAAAAACAAATGCACTCCTTGCCTTGCTGTGCTCACCATTTTCAGGCACTGTGGGAGCGGTCTGGGCGGCTGCAGGCACAGCGTGGCCAGCGACAGGCAGCCAGGTTTTGTTTCTTTTCTGGAACTTCCTCCCTAAGGGCACCCCATGATGTCAGAGAGCTGGGAGTCGGGAGCCAGGCTGAGCGGCTGAGTGCACCGCTGGCAGTTCCCAGTCAGGCTCTGGAGGCACTGCCAGGAGCTGAAGGCAGTGAACAGGCTGTTTCTCTGAGCTGTATGCAGCTCAGAGCCTCTTGTGATCCTCCACCAGCCCTTTAGGACTGAACATCACCTGTTAGAGGTCAAATCTTTGCCTGGGGGTCCAGTCTGACGGCAGCATGGTAGCCAGGGGGGCAATGGCACGATTTTGGAGTCTGGAGAGCCTTCAGATGGGTACGTGTGAGTACAACATGCTCTCTCTTTCTTTTTTGCAGTGTTTTTAGACTGAACTGATAAACAGTGGTAGTCAGGGGGCCTGATTCTGGTCACACTTACTCGGTGTCATCCCATGGGAACCTGCAGCCTTACACTGCTGACAAAGCTGCTAGGAGATCTGAATCAGTCCCAGACTGTCCTTTAAGTTTTTTGCATCCCGTTGGTGCAACTGGGAAAGCACACCCCTCCCTCTGATATTTCTGTCTGTAAACAATAGAGGAATAGATGCAGAATGCAAGCGACTGATTTCATTTGAGTCTAACTACAAAGTCAATGTAAGCTTGTTGACTTGATACTGAATAACGAACAGTTATCGATCCTAAAATTGTAATAATTTTTTTGTCTGGAGCCAAATGAATTAGGTTATTTTGATGTGCTGTTATTACTGGAACAAAACCAACAGGCAGTACTGATAATACGGTGGAGATGTATACAGGATTACTAGGATTAATTTTTTTGGTCCTGCTTTCTAAGACATATATTGATTTAATGAAATATTTGTTTTCAAATTTTTTTAACAAAGCAGTTTCAGTAAGTTTTGCAAGATGTATTTTAAAAGTTTATCAGTGCTTGGATTTATGAATCTTGGGGGGGGGGGAAGTTCTGTTTTAAAACAGGAATTCTTCATTTTAGGCCAATTATACCGTTACTGGGAATGTATATTTAAAATTCTGGGGAGTGGAACAGAATGGTCAAATAGCCATGTTCTCTTATACCAAGACTATGCCATATTTTTCCACTTTTAATGGAAAGAAAAATCTTTCAAGGTTTTTGGTAAATCTGTGTGGTAATCTGTTTCGATCTCTATTGCAAGTTAATACTTAGGTGACTAAAGATGCTAGAGATCCATAAGGAGAGGGTTGTAGTATTTCTCGCTATAATGTAAACAGAGATGGCAGCAGTGTGCCTATTGGTAGTAGGTGTGTGGAGTAAAGCCAGGAGTCATCTCTTTGCAGCTCTCACCCATCTGGAGCCCAGAGCTCAGCAGGCAGACCGTACCCAGGTTTGAAGCAGGGTAGAGGAGAGGCAGTGTCAGGGCTCTGCCGCTTAGACTTGCTGCTTGGTGGAATTGGCAGTTTCAATAATTCTGCTTAAAGGTCAGAAGTAAGAGGTGTTCTGCAGGCTGTGCAGCAGCTTACCTGGGACACACTAACCTTTAGTGAAGGAGTTCAGTGCTAAAAGCCTATTCTGAATTTTACTTGATTTTTTACTTTTTACTTTTAATGCATTTTTGAGCACTGTATGATCTTCAGACTCTAGTTATTCACAGCTTGGGCCTGCCATAGGAATAAATCTTTAGGGATAAATAAACAAGGAACCAGAGAGTGCACTCAGGCCCTAGGCCACTGGTCATGAGTGCTTCTTGATTGCCAGCTCATCCCAATGGGTTTGAGCATGATAGCCATCTTTCAAAGGCAAACCCGTGTGGACAGGGTCCAGCACTGAGTAGGATGGGCGTCAGTCAGTCAGTGTGACTTGTTCCTGAGATCACGCCCCAGTCCTCTTCATCTGCCAGTACAGAAATGATTGCTGAAAGGATCTGCCACGCAGTGGTGTACCCCAAGTGGGTTTTACAGTTTTATGCTGTAATACGTGCATAGTGACAGTCACTTAAATGGTGTTTCTCTTGGTTGATGTGGTTGTGTAATAAGATGAAGCCCATCTTAGTCCTGGTCTCTATTTATATACAAAGCTGCCTCTTTGGTTAGAAAATCTGCCATTATCAAACCAAGTATTTTTTTGTGATTTGAGGCAATTAGAACAAGTTTTCTGGTGGGCAGTTATACCGTGCTCAGTTTGGACTCCCTGTCCCCTCGGGTCTTGGCTCTGCCAGAGCCTTCCCTGGTGCTTGGGAGAGGTGGCAGCAGCTGGCACAGAGTAGGGGCTGTGTAAGGTGGGTGGGCACAGAGGTGTGGGGTCCTTATGTCCCTGCAGGGGATGTGATGGTGTGAGGGCACTCAGTCTGGGCATGACAGTGTCCCTGCTGACTGCTGGGGGCTGTTGGGGCTCTCTCACCTGCCATGTGGAAAACTGCACTGGGGCCTCCCTTCTGATGCAGATCATTTGAGGTTTCCTCTGGGTGAAAAATAAACGAAGAATGGTTGTAGTTTTATTTTTCATATACAAAAATTTCCCAGTTTCATCAGTTGCTAAATGAGAAAATTCTGAAAAAGAGTAAAATGTATTTAATGATGGAAAGTGGTTTTCCTGAGAGCTCTGCTGCCTTCCACTTCTGCTATTATTGTCATATTCATGGCAACAAAGGTAATTTCTCAGCAATTCCTCTTGCATTGTTGTTTTTCTTGGAATCATAAAAATGATGAAGCAAACAGCTGTTGCACCTTTGTTTTAGTTGCTGCAGATGGTGGGACTGAATCTTCAGCCTTAGTGGATGACAATGGCAGTGAGGAAGATTACAGCTACGAGGAGCTCTGCCAAGCTGCTCCCAGGTACCTGCAGCCCGGAGGCGAGCAGCTAGCAATTAATGAGGTAAGCAATTAATGAGGTAAATCCGGGGCTTTGCACTGCTGAAACGATGGGGCAGGTGTGGGGCAGGGACAGGGATGGGGGATGCCAAGGGATGTTTTCCACAGGTCTGAGGTTTTGTTTTCATAAAAAGTGCAATGGTAGTAGCCAGCATGACGAAGAACAGTCTCTGGCGGGGCCCATGAGCAGATGCCAAGGGAAGAGTACAGTGAATTGAACTTCACTGGGACTGTAGCTCATTAGCCTATGTAACTGCTCTGGATCCGAATTCTAATTGTTCTCACTAATAAATACATGCACAGATTTCTGAAAATCCAGAATTTTAGTTTTATCCTGTAATAGGAGTAATCATAGTCGCTCTGGTGAGGTATTTTTATATTGTTGTAATCTATAAAGTGTTCATAGTTTATCTTTGTCCTTCACAGTCTCATTTTCTTTCTATCATAGCTGATAAGCGATGGCACTGTTGTCTATGCAGAGGCTCTCTGGGACCATGTCACTATGGATGATCAAGAGCTGGGCTTCAAAGCTGGAGATGTCATTAGAGTTCTAGAAGCTTCCAACAAAGATTGGTGGTGGGGAAGAAACGAGGACAAGGAAGCCTGGTTTCCAGCCAGCTTTGTCAGGGTGGGTAACTCTCTTGCTTTTGCACCATTGCAAGATTCCTGTCAGAGTGTGACAGTTGTCATGCCATTACATTTCAGAGAAGGGCCGTGATGGTCAGCGTGTTTGTAGCTGAATGTCAGTGGTGTAACTCCTAAGCAGTTCACAAGGAAAAAAACAATAGAGAATCACACCCCAAAATCCCTTAGCTCCCCTGACACTTTCTACTCTGTCTTCTTCCTTTGTGTGGTCCTATTGTAACCAAAGGAATTTCTCAAGCAGAGATTACAGGAGCAGAAAGCTCAACCAGGAGCCATTACTATACAGAGAGGACGCAACTGTTTTCATAAGGGTGTGGTGAAAGCTATGCTGCAGGGATTTTCTTGGAAAATAGGACTTAATTTATTATCACAACACTGTGTAGAAATCTGGTTCACAGTCTGAACTCCCCAGTCAGAACTCATGCAGATTAATAACAATATAACTCTCAGATGGTATAAAATTGAAGTATGTTTTAGAAAGTAACTTGGAGAGCTGGCGCAGAGGGAAACTATTTAAAAGTGTTTCAGTTGTCTTACTTTTGTAATTTTACCCGTATGCTAGCTTGGCCAAAATAACACATGAAATATTAGTAAGGGTCAGAAACAGCCTTAAACCTGAAAAGTACGTGGGCAATACAACATGGTGTCTCTCAGAATCTATGAGTAGTAGAAAGCCATGTATTGAACCAGACAGAAATCTCAACATTTTATTTGAATATGCAGTGGGCACAATGGGACAATTCCTACTATGGAACCCCCTTTTTAAGGTAAGATTGGGAACATTTCTGTAGCCAGTCTTCTCTTAATTGTAAGAAGTTAGTAACAGTTTTACCACATTTTGTAAAAGTGTCTGCTTTATTCTAATTCCTTTGTTTGTTCTGGCTGCAGCTGCGAGTTAATCAGGAAGAAGTGCCAGAAAATTGTAATAGTAACCAGGATGAAGAACAAGATGCAGATATTAGCAAGCATCGCCAGAAAATAGCTGAAAACAAGGATCAGATGAGAACCAATGTTATACAGGAAATTATGAACACAGAACAAGTCTATATCAAGCATCTCAAGGACATCTGTGAGGTACATGCTTTAACCTGAGGACATTCTGCTGACGTAATATGAACGAAACATATGAGAACCAGAGTGGTTTCTTATATTAAAATATTCCAAGTTGAGCTTCTGAGGCTGTCAGTCAGACCCTTCTTGTGTCCTTTTACAGCTTTCCTCTCTGCCAAATGCCACGAGCCATTGCCTTTTTTTGAAAAAGAATTCCATTTCTGACAGAGAAAAAGTGCTTTGCTTATCTGACTGCTATTTCTATAATAATGAGAGAAGGAAGTCCACTTTATTTATAATTTTTTACCACATGGTTTATATAGAAAAGTTTGAGGAACTGTAATATTAAAGTTCAGGGACAAAACTTTTTGAAATTAACTTGAAAAGAGTATTTGCTGGGTGTGGGGTTCTTTTTTTGTTGTTTTCTCAAACAGAAGGACTTTTGCTGGATGCTTAGAAGCTATGAAGAAATCTAAAGGTGTTTTAGATCTGCCTTGCTCATTTGAACCATAAAATGTGAGGGGGTTTCTGCTTCTTTGTTCAAATTTTGTTGGAGGCCCACACTTGGACAAGAAGCTTCTTAGTACTCTTCACTGAAGTTTGCCTCTTCTGACGTGGGCCGTGATGCATTTGACCTTATTTGACTTGTATTTGTGGTTAGCATCTGGAATGGTGCTAAGCAACTTACCAAAATATTCTTTGTATCCTAAGTTTGCTAAGTCTGTCCTTCTATTTGTCATGCCACCATGACTATTTTCACAGTCATAATATCTTAGACTGATATTAATTAATTAATTTTTTCTAATGCATGCATTCTATACCTCTTTTTTAAAATCTGACATGCCTCTGAGTTTAGTACTAGAGAGCAAACACACTTTCCAAGTAGAGAAGTGTTGCACCGTATTCAGCATTTGGGGTAGAGATGGTCTGCTGTCCTCAAAGTGAATCTGCAAGCAGGGCGTGAAGCTGAAATTATACTCAAGTAAGACTAAGCCAGAATCCATATTTGCACTCTCAACAATAGAGTGAATCGCTAGGGCTGGTGCAGTCAGGATCATGAAGCTGGAGTATACCCAGAAAACACATTTGACATTCAAGTGTCTGCATTACAAGAGCTGCACAGGCATTAGTTTTCCTTGTTGGTGCAGTAGGAAATGTGGCGGCTGGTTTGCAGTGTAGCTACTGCAAAAAAAAGCAGATGGCTGTGGAAGAGACAGGAATATTCATAACAGTGCCAGCAATATTCAGTATTGCTTCCTGGTAAACCTCACCAGAGCAATTGCAAGGCTATTTCAGCTGTCTGCTTCCAAAGCAATTTGGAGGAGACCAGACTGACAGCAGCCAAGTGGAGGAGCCTGGCAGATAACCCCTATCGTACCAGTTAACCTTCGCACTCCTCTGAACCCCGGCACTGTAACAGATAGGAGACTATGAGCACAGCAGCTGAATATCCAGTCCCTGCATTGTATCCTGCTCACCACACTCAGCTTTGTGGAACAGATACATGAAGATGTGCCAGCTGTGCGTACCAGTACTTTAGCTCTGGTAGACATTGTCTTTATATTAATTGTTTCAGGGTTTGTTCTAATCTGCATAAAGAAGAATTGTTATGACACAGAGAAATTGCTGTGAAAAAAAGTGAAAGTAGCAGCACCCTTGGGACCTTATATTGGGCTGACCTCGTACAAGGAGGTGTGAATGGGCTTTACATGCTCTGGAGGTTTCTGGTTCCCTGACTGATTTATGATCTTGTGAGACAGATCTGGGCCGAGCTGGGCCGCAATAATCAGTGTGTAAACATTTCAGATGCAAATCTGAATTTACACACCTGTGTGCGTGTGGCTGGGAAACCACTCACCTGTCCGTAGGTCACGGGGGTTTAGCCAGCTCAGATGGGCTTGTTCAGGGCGGAACCTTGTTTGGCGTCTTCAAACTAATGAGTGTTTCTTATTTCATTTCCAGGGTTATATTCGGCAGTGCCGTAAACATACAGGAATGTTCACCACAGCTCAGTTAAGCACCATTTTTGGAAATATTGAAGATATTTACAAGTTCCAAAGGAAGTTTCTGAAAGATCTGGAGAAACAGTACAACAAAGAAGAACCTCATCTAAGTGAAATAGGGTCATGTTTTCTTCAACATGTAGGTTGCAAAAGTTGATTTAATTTATTAAATTAATAAAATATGATAATAAAATACCCTGTTAGGAGCAGATTCTAGTAACAAATGCTTCTCAAATACTAATCCAATAGTATTTTAGAATTTAAAGTAATTTGCAATTAATTAACTATTTAAATGGTTTAGATTTCTCCTCATCTTTAGCAACCGTGTAACTTTGTAAACAATTTTAAATTTCCTTTTCAAAACTGTAATGGTAACAGTTGAGCTGGACTATTTGCAGTGATCTCACATATGGCATGCAAAAACTTCATAAAGAAATTTAGGAAGGAAGGTGGTTGGGAAAGAGCCTGTGAGTTCTTGGTAGACACTTGCTAAGCATATAGCTGTCTTTCCCAGGGCAAAGTACTTCTTAAAGCAGGTTTGATTATCCTGACTGAACAGAGATCTTTATTTCTGTGTTCTGACAAAGAAGGTACAGAGTTTTGACAGTTACAAAGTATATTTCTGCATAGTTTCAAGGCTCATCAGCCTGGAAAAAATATAGAAAATGAATTAATTAATCTGATTATAGGTAGTAGATGTTACAAAAACAACCTTTCTTCTTTATAGACAAATACTTCAGTAAAGCTGTAACTTTTTTTTTTTTTTTTTAATAGCAAGAAGGCTTTGCTATTTATTCAGAGTATTGTAACAATCATCCCAGTGCCTGCATTGAACTTTCCAAACTAATGAAACAGGGCAAATACCGCCACTTCTTCGAGGCCTGTCGCTTGCTGCAGCAGATGATTGACATTGCCATTGACGGTTTTCTTCTCACGCCTGTTCAGAAAATCTGCAAATACCCTCTGCAGCTTGCAGAATTGCTCAAATACACCACTCAGGAACACAGGTGAGAGAATTAAAAGAACAAATTTTGTAATAGTAGTAATACCTACTTAGTCAAGTTTTCTGGATAACACAGTTATCCATGGGCCATGGACCGCTATAGACAGGGCATCTTGGAACCACCACAGATACTAACAAAAACAGTATCTAAAAATGCAGTGCAGTGGACTGGGAGGATGCAAGACAGAATGAGGAGTAAATAGAAGAAGGAGAAGGAAAAGAAATTGATGCTGAAATAGGATACAGGGAGGTATGTGTAATTCAGAATGAAAAGAAGGACAGTGTGTCAGGGAAGTAAACGAGAAGAAAAACCAGAGAAGAAAAGGGGAAGATGCATAAAAGTTGTGCATGTACAAAAGAGGTAAAGAGGGTCTTAGAAAAAAGGATGCACTCTGAGCATGTTTGGATGTAACGTTTTTTAGAAACTTAATAGTAATAATCATTGTCTTTATTCGTAATAAAGTCCAGATACTAGATTTTCAGCTGGGATAAATGAGAATTTCAGTTGCAGGTTATTACCCTTTCTGAGCAGATTAAATCTTTGACTAAATTAAGATTTTATCTTTAAGTGTCCATCTTTTTCACTTGCATAAGTGCAAGAAAAATGTTCCATTGTGACCCCTGTGCTCAAAGTCTAAATACAGCCTGAGGCAATACTTCCTTGGCCAGAGTCCATATTTTTTAACCTTGAGAAAACTGCCCTTTGAGCCCACTGGATTTTTGCCAGGGGCAAAATATAAGGTCTATGAAGTACTGACATTCAGGTGTGAAATGCCTCCATTCAGTTCTGTTGCTACTTGAGAAGTGCTGCAATAACAGTTACTAACATGAGTTTCTCTTTCACTGCTATTAATTTTAGAAAGTTTGTTCCATGAGCTGTTAAACCTGTAGATAAAGTGACATCAAGGTCTTGCCACCTTTGACCCAAAATACCTGTTTTCCTCTTCTGTGGCACAGCATCCAGAGACACCTATAAGCACAGACAGGCGCCCACTGTACAGAGTTGCTTACAAACCCACATGGAGCTTTGGTAAAGCTCCACCCAGCTATTTTTTTGGTAGCATTTTGTTTTCATAAAAAGTTTGAAGATTTGATGTGCACAGCCTGATGTGAAGGCCACATGTTATAAAACAAGTGTGGAATAACATACCAGTAGAGAAAGAAGGAACTGAGATAAGGACGGGCAAGAGTAGCAGTATGGATATCATGTGGTTACCCTGTGGGACATCTCCCTGATGTTTGTAGGGTCCTATTATTGTTCCTCTCGCTTTCTGTATACAGTGTGGCAGAATAGAGTTTCCATAGATATAAATAGGAAGAGGAGAGAATGCACAGATTTAGAAAGGAAGTGCATCTATCAACAGCAGCCGATGAAAATTGGAACTGAGACAGAATCAGATAAAAAGGACAGAGAGACTAACCCCTTTGCAGGATTTGTTTCTGGCTCATGCTGTGTTCTACCTCTGGCTTCCTTTTCTGCAAGAGGCATTCTGATAAAAGAGGGAAAGTAGCTGCTCTGCTGGGAGTCCTAAGGCAAGAAATACGTCTTTTCCCTACTCTCTTCTCAGAGATTCCATTTGAGGAAGGTGAAGGAGTGATGGAGGAAAAAAACTCTGAACACTGGGGAGATTCATAGGCATGTTGGGAGCTCAGGGATAGAAGGAGGGGAGCAGAGCGCTGGAAGGACAGGAGAACTGACCTGAATTGATTGTATTTGTACTAAAGCAGGCAGGGGAAGGTGACTGTCTTGGCTCTAACACACTTGTCCCATGGAAACAGACTACCTTCTTAGTACTGTCGCCTTGAATTCCTCTCTCTGGTGCCCATGTTCTTGGGTTCCTCACTGACCCTGTTTGGGGTTGCTTTTGGTATTTTTTATACCCATGTAGCATTCTCCATTTGTGTTCATTGACCCAGCCATGTGAAACAAGGAGAAAGTGCAGTTGTTAAACACAATTGAAGGAATGCCCTTGCCAATAAAGCCCCCACTAAAATTTTGCTTTGGTGAAATGTAGCTATCACTGAGGTCAATGGGAGTTTCTACCATTGTTTCCAGTAGACATTATTGCAGTTCATTAATATATCTCCTCTTCCTCCTTCCAGCAGTTTAGTAATTTCCTCCTGGACAACCCTAGTAGGACAGCAGCACTGAATTGTACAGGCTACTGTGTGAGGTTTGGGATAGCTGAGAATCAGGTTTCTCTTATTTAAGCACCCTGAGTAGAGGAACAAGTGAGTAATGTGGGCTGGCACTTGTCAGGGTTCATGATTGCATCATGTCCATTGCATAAGTGATCTTTGAAACGTGCCTACATTTTACAGTGATTATAACAACATAAAAGCTGCATATGAGGCTATGAAGAACGTTGCATGCCTGATCAATGAGCGAAAACGGAGACTAGAAAGCATAGACAAGATTGCACGTTGGCAAGTCTCTATCGTAGACTGGGAGGTGAGTGTCAGCCTGTCCCTTTTCTGAGCAAAGGTACTGTGTACAATACTTGGTGTTCACTGCGGCATATGTCTTTCTGCATAGGTCATTGTTTATGATGTCTGCTTTTCAAGAGGTCATTGCTCAGTTAAAAGTCCAGTTGCTTCATTTGCAATGGTTCTGTTACTGATTCACCTTGTTTATAGTTCAGGAAGAGCAAGCGTGTATTAACGTGGACATTGTCTATGAGATGAAATGACAAAATGTTTTGGTGGGTTTTTTTTAAATAATGGAGCTATTGAATCTCCTTTGGAATTCTGTTAGTTCTTTCAGAACTGGAACCTGTTTCACTGACTTAAATTAATTTCTTCCTCTTTATGCAGATATATGAAGTAGAGCAGAACCACAGTCATTGAATTAACCTCTGTGACATTATTTACAGTGTGACATTTTCAAATCTAGTATAGTAATCAGGAACTTAAGAGTGAACTTAAGACTTGATTATATAGTGAGACTGGGTAGACATACAGTAAGATCTTAAAATATTATTTACTAACTACATATCTATATATTTTCCTAGGGACCAGATGTGTTAGCCAGAAGCTCAGAACTGATCCACTCAGGAGAACTAACCAAAATATCAAAACAAGGCAAAAGCCAGCAGAGGACTTTCTTCCTTTTTGACCATCAGCTTGTGTTCTGTAAGAAGGACCTGCTGAGAAGGGACATCTTGTATTATAAAGATCGTATTGACATGGATGAAATGGAAATTGTGGACATTGAAGATGGCAAAGACAGAGACTTTAACGTTAATGTCAAGAATGCTTTTAAGATAATAAACAGAACAACAGAAGAGATTTATTTGTTCTGTGCAAAAAAACAGGAGGATAAAAAGAGATGGATGGAGGCATGTGAAAGTGAAAGGAGAAGAGTTCAGGAAGACAAGGAAATGGGTGAGTAGAAGAATTTCCTCTCTGAACAGTGGTTAAAACAAAGGGGAATGTTTTTGCTTTTGCTGTTCTCTATGTTCTGTGCAGATGTGCACTCTGTCATCTGGAACTGGTGTCCCTTTCTTACGCAACAGTTTAGCTGTGTGAGTGAAGCCTATTCAGGTGTGTTTGCCCTGTCACTGTGGGCCAAAGGTCCGGGGCAGTTAGTGTCACCCATATGATTGTGGTGCATTATGAAGCAGAATGAGAGTTGAGATACAACAAGACGCAATTCACAAAGACCAATCAATAACAATAAAAATCCATCTAAAATCCTATCACTTTTATATGAATTGCTGGCCAAAAATATCTGTTTGTAAAGGACACTTTATGACAAAGCCAAGCAGCAGTAATTGTAGGTTTATATTGCCCATGTCATATAATGGCACCACCTGTATCAAGGAGACTCATGCAGTTTCATGGCATCATTACTTACAGACCCAACACTGGGCAGTGTACAGAGAAATGAAGCCTAACCTTGAGCGAGCAGGGAAAAAGGTAGCAAATCCTCCGACCAGTTTTAGACTGGCAGCCTGTGGGACACTCTCAGGACAATGTCTTCTGTGTGAATGTATATTTAGGATTTGCTCTTTTTTTTTTTTTTTTTTGGCACGGTTTCATGCTTCCTATAAGAGCAGTGACAAAAGCAAAATTTCATTGGCAAAATGAAATACTAATAAGAAAAATAAAACTTTTTTTAGTATTTCTAAAGAAGTAATGTTAGTGCATCTGTGTGTGTTGACTGCTTGAGAGCTGCTTTTCATAACATTGGAAGTGCAGTGAAATTAATGATAAAATTCAGAAGTTATTAAAATTTTAAAAAGGTGCCAAATCTTACATTCCACATCCACTTAAAACACTTGGTCAGAACAATAGGAAGATGGGAACAACCCTTAGATTATAAATGTAAACCTTTTGATCTTAGCAGCTTTTCTTCTTTGGTATGGTTGTAAGTATGACAAATATAAGGCCTCCTCCTTATGTATATTAGATAATATAGCTGAAGAAAATACAAGTTTACCAAATCATACTCTAAAACCAGTTTTAGCTCTTCCACATTGCACCAACTGTTGCAATTAACCTCAGTCGTCTCAAGTCTGGAATAAACAATGAATGAGTCACAGCTAAACTCTTCTCAAACTTTCCAAACCCCACTCTTCTCCTGTCCTGAACATAACAGTGTGACATTATGATCCTCTTGGACACAAAACTCATGGCTTTCATGAGTTGCTCTGTGTAGAGCATGCTCTGTCACCTTGTACTCCTGGGGACAGGATATAGCTGCCTTCCCTAATTCACCTAAGCAGAACTCTGAAATAGTGGATATTGTAAAAGGGTGAACATGATCAGAAAGTAATAGAGCAGTGCTGAGGATGTGCTAATAAGTGTCCACACAATCCCTTGTACAACTGTTATACAAAACCTCCACTCCAGCATGCAGTGAGAATATTTGTACAGTCACATGGAAGAACTCTAAAGAGTAAAACACAGCTCCTGCACTTTTGCGACCAGGGCTGAGCAGAAGAAAATAAAAAGTGAACATCTATTCCTGTCCTTTCTGATAAGCATTCTTGAGCTCTACATGTCTTCCTGGATGGTTACTTTATGAAGCACTGGGAGAGTATGTTAGCAAGCTAAATGCTGTATGTCAGGATGCCTCTGAGGCTCACACTAGTGGTTGCCCTGGGCAGCAGCAGGTCTGTTTTGGTGTTACCATTCCTTCTAAGTGACACTGCTGCAGAAATCATGAGGAAACTGCAAAGGTGTAGCAGCTACAGCCCTAAATGTCATTATTTGTTCTACTGGGACCTCATGAAAATCAGCATGTGATATTCAAAAGGGTAACCATTTGACTATGGTGGCACTGGCAGCAATAACAATGAGATTTGTCATAATAGCACTAAAACTTACCTAGGGTTGGATCACAAATGCCGATGGTGCTGAGTGCAAGGACTGCACAGGAGGGTCCATTGTTCTTGCTGCTCTTCAGGCACAGTGCACTATAGTGAAAAAAATATCACTTAAAAGAGAAACTGTGGCACATAGGCAAATGCAGTCTCTTCTGCCCACGTAACACCCAGCCATCTGGAAACTTGCTTTTCAAATATTGCAACTCATTATTCTAGTGCACCTGTTTTGGGACAGGGATCATGAACCAGAGGAAAGGTAGTTGAATTGCGATATCTGATGTCCATCTGGTCTTGTGAGCGATCTTGTGAGCCACTACAGTGGCTTGGATGTTTTCTGCATTAATCAGAAGATTGTTTCTTTTCTAAACTTTCTTCCTTTTTTTGGTGTAATTGAACATTTCCTTTAGCCAAAACCAGTGGAAAGGTGCCAGTATTCTCAACCTCAGGTTTAAATTTATCATGTTGATTTTGTAAGCTATCTTGCTGGACTTCCCACAAAGCCTTTAATCTAACCAGAGACAAATACATACTCTTCCAATTCGGAACTGCAAATGGCATTTTACTTCTATTTTCAAAGGCACTTTAGTGTGAGTCACTGTCTCCCAAACCGTATCTATTTTTCTTAGCTTTTATGAATATATGAGAAGTAAAGGACACAGCCAGAAAATCCTTCTCCAAACCACTAATAGCAACCCTTAGAAAGTGGTCTGATCTCTGTTGATGAAATTGCTTTCATTTGTTAAAATCTTTTTCCTTGTTTCTCTAAAGGAAAAAAACCCCTGCAGAATAATAAACTTCTGCTACCCCAAAATTATGGATATTTTAAGTTAATAGGCTGATTTGTAGTAACTTCTTCGTAAGTTCAGGATAAAAAAGCGACGTTTTAAAAGTATAGAGAAGTGAGAGAAGATGCAAAGTGGAAGCAAACCAGAGATTTATTTTGGCTTTGAATTACAGCTTCTCTGCTCTTTATATGCATATGAGTGAAATGAATGCAGCTTTATGCACAGCATGAAATGAAACATCATCATGTGCACCGTGTTATCTCCTTGTGCAAACATGACATATCCATGTATCTCAACTGTATTGTACACAGAGAGAAGAAATTGGAGTGCCTGTTCTGGCACTCCAGACAACACCGGTCACTGGTGTTACCTTTTCTAGCAGATGTCTGGCATCTCTGTACTCTGTATTCATCATAGATCAGTCATACACCTACTATACACAACAGTTAATAGTGTAGGGTTGACCACATACTATAACACCATGGGAGTTATATAAGTATGTGAACAGGTACATGAGAAACCAGGTATATTACTATTAAGTTTTACTAATAATTGCTTAAAATACAGTTTACTTATTTGATTTAATGTAATGTAATCAAGTACTAGGTACAGTAATTTTGTACTAGAGCCCTAATTTAGACTTTGTCATAGGTATGGAAATCTCAGAAAACCAGAAGAAACAAGCCATGCAGAATGCCCGTAAGTCAAGGCAAGGAAAAATTAAAGGTGGGTGTTCAGAATTGCTGTATATTCTTACTGTGCTCCAGTGATCTTTTTGTGAGGAAATAGCAGAGTCTGGCTATGGTTGAGTTATTCAGTGTTTTAAAAGAGATTTAATGGTTTACGTGGAGTCAAATAACTGCCATTAACCTGTATTTTAATATCAAATTCCAATGCCTCTGTAAACTGGCTACTAAATCATCTCCGAGGGCTTCTTAAGATGGGCAAGTTAGTTTTCTCTATATTAGGGAAATCTCTACATTGGAGAACTCAGGAGGTAAGGCAAGCTGTTTATTTAAGTGCATGCAGAAATTAAATTGTAAATGAGTGTTTCTGATTTACTTTGTTTATACTCAAATAGCTTGTTCTTCTTTACCAATTCTGTGCCTTGATTAAACTATCCTAAAGTTCTTTTTGCAAGCCACGTGTTCCAGTATTTACCTTAACGCAGTCAAAATGGCTTCCTTCTGTCCTAGACTAGAAGGAGGGATGGACTAGAAACTTGTTTAGCAAAAGACAGCTTTTTTATTCAATTTTTATTCATCTTCTCTCTCAGAAAATATGTTGTGATTTTGTCCTTTTCCATCTTAAAGTCAAACTTGAACAAATCTCTAGTGAGTTGAGAGAATAAATTGAGAAAGTAGGACAAGATTTAAGTCAAATTTAGGAGTGAAGGAATTGATGTTAGGTTGTCCTCTGATCCCTGGGATTAATATTATTAAAGCATTTTCTCTTTATCAATAACTAGATACCTTTAAAACCTGTCTGGATTTTCAGGGGTGTGGCTGAAGTTTGTGATTAGGAGATTCTGTTCAGAAAACACAAAGGTCAAAGTCTGAGAACATTGTCCAGAAAAAATGTATTCCAAATGGAAGAAATAACTTTGTTGTTGGTAGCAGTATTTAACCCAGTCTTATTCTGAGAGTGGACTAAAATACTAATATCTACTGTTTAAAGTCAGTCTTCTGAAATAGTAGGATTTACTTGTGCAACCAATATTGTCAGGCTGTGTGAAACTGCTGCTTATTTTTTGGTAGTTCTGTAATGTTATTTTTACAGGTACTGTTCTCTTCTTAAGCCAAATCAATGCAGCAATTATAAAGTCTAACATCAGAAAAAGTAACATTTAGTAGTTTTCCCATTCAAGATCATGGCAAAGTTCATACTGTCCCTTGGCCCTGTGCTTAAATTTTCACCAGCCGACTCATACGCTTTCTTAAACTGTTCCTTTTGCAGGTGTAAGCTATAACGGGTGTCCTGTGCCTCCTCCACACCAAACCCTGCATCCCATTCACCAGCGACACATCACTGTGCCTACCAGCGTCCCGCAGCAGCAGGTCTTTGCCCTGGCAGAACCCAAGCGGAAGCCATCCCTCTTCTGGCATACCTTCAACAAACTCACACCCTTTAAAAAGTGAGAGCCCAAGAACCTGGAAGGACTTCAGCATAGCAGGAGAGTTACTTTAGAGGAGCACCTTGGAGACACAATTAATCTTACTTGAGCTCAGCGAATCTCCTGTTTTGGAGGCAAAACCTTGGCTTCCCTTGAGCTAGAAATGCAGCCTTTGTCTAGAATAAGAATGAAGTTTCTCAAGACTGCTCTGAAGTCCATGTTGCCAAGTGTCAGCATTACTGATGAAGGGCAGTCTCTCTTCTGACTAAGCTTGCTGTTACTCAGAAGTAGCAGTATTCAATCTCTGTTTCTTAATTATGTTGAAGTAGTGATGGAGTCATGCAGGTCATTGTAACATTTCATTTTTCTTAATTCTATATTGATGGCCAAATTTAGGATAGGAAGGTATTTTTCCTTAGGGATGTATCAGCAAGGAATCTTAGGAGATTTTTCTCCTTCCTCCAGGAGCACTGATCAGAGACCACCCATTAAAATCAGATGGAGACATCCCATGGGATTAACGAGCTACTGCAGAATTTAGTGGACCCTAATCCTTCCTGTCTTTTTTATTATATTGCCAAATGACAGGAGAACATCCCGCAAGGCCTTACCATATTCCAGATTGGAACAGGGAAATTTTATTCTGTCATGTAGAAACATGAACAGAGTGTGAAATGAACTGTAAAGATACGTGCATTTATTGCACACAAGTGGAAACAAGAGGAGCCCAGGGCATCTCAGATTGATTGATTTCAGTCAGAGCAATATACTGCATGTATGTATGCTCTTCAGTGTAGAGCTTTTGTATCCCCTTTTGCGCACTTCTTTGCCTGGGAGACTCTTCTTTATATTTCCAATGTGTTTATTTCTTTGTGTAAAAATTAGTTTTTTATTTTCTAACAGAGATAATGTGAATGTACAAAGTCAGCATTGAGACAGTACAAGGTGACTGCTGGCTGTGTTACATAGGTCTCACAGTTTTTTCATATATTTTGACTTAGAAAATGGATTAATAGTAATGTAAATATATTGAAGTGGTCTGGATCCAAGCTTCCTATACACAGTCAATTGACAATGGATTTTGGCCAATTACTTCTTCACAAAGAACGAGATCCTTACTGGAAGGGACAGAGAAGTTGTGAGAACTGGAGATGGATTTTTGTCTTGGAGTCATCAGTCTCTATTGGAAGGGAAAGAACCTGACTCTATTAGGGTCAGCTCTGGCCAGCATATGCAGTCTGTGATTTGCATTGCTGCAATTTGCCTGTGACATGAAGTTGATTTGTGAGAACGACTTTTAAAAAGCCACCAGGAAGAAAGAGGATCCTGATATTTGTAGCACTGGTAATTTCTGCTTGATAGCTCTCATCAAGGATGACAAGACTGTTGGGAATATGGAAGGAAATAAAGACTCCATATGTTTCAGAACTGATATGTCATGAATGTCTTTATGATACTTTATCCTATGCTGCTGATTAGGGGCATTATCTGATGATAAAGATAGATCCAGGGGTATTTTTTGACAATGGACACAATCAGCTTTGTCATGGATCTGTAATATATGAAAAACAAACATGGGGCTAGAGGCCAGGCATCTTAACAACCATGTAAAAAAGCCTTATTTTAAAGATGTATTTTTTCCTAGTACTATTGTTACCTCTATATTTTTATTTCTCATCAGTGTTGTGAAGCCCACTAGTCACTAGATCCTGTGATTTGATAACATTGTGGCAACTTCTGCTAAGGTTTGTGGGTTTGATTTTAAATTACATCTTTTGACCAACTGTACATTTCAAATGCCTTGTGTATATAGCTCAGCAATAAGGCAAAGTCTGGTGATGCCCAGCCAAATTGTTCCCTGCATACTGAACTTAATTGCTTGTGCTTTCCCATAGCAATGGAAGATGACCTAGATCAATTAAGAACTGGAAATGTGCACTGACATTTTTAATGATCCAGCTTAAAGAAAATGCACCGGAAAGTGAGTGAAAAAAGCTGGTTGTATTTCTTTTGATGTTTAAAAAAGCCATTGCTATTCAAATATTTTTAAAAGATAATTCTAAATGCTTAATTTAAACACAAGGAGCGGACTTCCAAATGCAGGCATGCCCTTCCCCTCAAATGAGTAACCCTTTTGTGTTTCTTACATACCCATTTTTGTGGGTATTTGCCACATTCAGGCCTGCAGACCAGGCACGTAGGATGGAAGTGCAGATAATGTTTTTCATAGTCACATTTTGAAAGACTTGTTCTGGATGCACAAAAAAGACTGAAGTTGGATTGCAGTGCTTGCCCAGAAACTTTCCCAGATGGACCTGAAGACATGAAATCCACACTTCCATACGTGTCTTTGTTGAAACCTACTTTCTTTCAAGGCTTGGGAGTCTGAGGAGTGCTGGGGAAAAAAAGAAGAGGTTTTGGGGTCTGTCTTCTGACATGTCAGTGCCCATGAAGGCTCTTCCCATGTATTAGTGCTGGTGCCTTAGCCCTAAAAATGAACAGAAATGTTTGTATATGGTTTTGGATGCAGCAGTTTTTTTTCTCAAGAAGTGAATTTCAAAGAGGTAAAAAGAAAATATTTCATGGTGCAGATTACTCAGGACAGTTTTACATATAGTAACCTTCATATAGACATGGTTGTTTTTTAATATTCTCTGTGTCTTTCTTTGCATTTTGACCTTGCAACAGAATTAAGATAAAATATAGTAAGACAGGCCAAATTTATACCATGCCATAGTATTTTAACCAAATTATAGTGAAATGAAAACACACAATTACATTATTCAACAATTAAGACAAATATTTACTCGTGACTCAGCCTCACTTTAGAGTCTATGGGTAAAAGAGTTGCAGTGAAAATGTAAGAGTTTGAATTCTTGCAACTCTTGCCCTGATTCTCCTTTTGAAGACAAAGCTTATATGTGATCATATGATCATAAAGGTGTGATGGCAACATCTGTTCTTTTCCTCTTGCTTTTGCATGAAGTTACTATAAAGAAATCTAGGGCAACTACTAAGCACATTTGTGCCTCGTTTAGATAAAGCACAGCCAGAGCCTTCCCAATGGCCTGCTGAGTAGATAACCTCAGACTTTTTGCATGAGATGCAGTAAAATATAATTGTCCTCAAATATGCTCCCACTGAGTTAGGAAAATGCCAAACCATAATTGCATCTAACTCAAAGCATTTGATGTATAAAATAATAAGATTGTTTTACAAGTGGCTCTTGCCATGCTAAATTTCACATTGAATTTTAGTGGTCAGTGTAATAAGTAAGTTCAAAGACAGACTTCTCAAATGTTCCACATTTTAGTTGTCTTTTGAAAACGATTATATCACAGTTTTGGAGCCAAAGGTCTTTAGCCATAACTAACATAGTACTTTTCTCTGACTGCCTTTCTGTTTTTTTCTATATGTGTGGCATTTGTATGTAGGAGATGCCTTCTGAATGATCTCTAATTTAAAACTACGTGTTGTAAATACTAGGGATAACTTGCATATATATTTTATTTTGATAAGTGTTTTGTAACATTTTATCTTCCGTACATTGCTTTGTACATCTTACCATCTGTGTGCTGTTACACGTTTTGTAAATGACGTGTCCTGGCTACTGAGCAGAGGAATTGGCTGTTGATGCCTGAAGTACAATGTATAGGACTGCAGTAGCTTGATGTGCATTTGTTCTGAAGAAATTGCATTCCAAGACTTATTTACTCTTCAAAGATTGTTTGTCGAATGAATCTATTTTCTGGAAATAAGTACAAACTTACATTCCCATTATTTTTCTCTTATTGTATATGTTTGAATTAAATAATGTACAAAGCTGATGTTTCTCATCTCTGTCTTATAAAACTTTATTGTGCAGTTTTAAAATTGTTGTGGGTTTTTTATTGTCTCCAAAATTTCCTCTGTGATACAAAAATACATCAACTGTCATATTTCTTTTCGTATTTTAAAGAAAAAAAGTCACATCTCCCTCTCTTGTTTTTCCAGTAATGGCTACAGTACTTCCCAGCACAAGTTCATTTGAACAACAACTACTTAGACTGATTCTGGGATTTAAATTTTTTATCATTCAAGCAAAGTCCATCCTTGTTGTTGTTTCAGACATATCCATCTGTGATCACTGTGCTTTATCTTGTCCTGGCAGAGGTCTCCCGCAGCTCCTCTTGGAAATGCAGCTTCTGTATTAGTAAAGCTCCTGCTAACAGAGGATGGTGACTGCAGTGCAGGTAAGAAGGATTAAATTTTATTTTCTTTGGAATGAAAGCAAAACCTTTTGAAAGGGTTCACCCAGAAGGTGTGTTCTGTAAATATGTGTGAACAGGCTTACCTGCCTGCTTGTTGGCAAACCTGCTGGGGATTCAGCTTACTTCTCTTATTTGGGGAAGTCTTTTGTTTCTCATGATTCTGATAGGGCAGAGGACCACATGTGAAAGGCTTTCCTGTGTCCTTCCTGCTCCAGGCTGTGTTAAAATTATGTTTCGCTGAGACACATTAGCTTTAACAAAATAAAAAACTTTGCTGAAATCTTTTCAGCAGAAACGTTTTGGTGAATTCAAATGCTGGCAGAATAGTTGGGTTTGCCAGTTTGTCATTCTGATTTTCAATGTCCATGCGCTTACATTTCTTGGTTCACCTCAAAGCTGAGAGTTTCTCAGGCCTCCCAAGTGCTGCTATTGCAGCAGAATGTGTGCTGTGTGCTCCAACATCAAAGTGAGAGGCACAGTCTGAGCACTTAGTGCAGTAGATCGGATGACAGAAAAACATACCTTGAGCAAACAGTTGAGTAGGATGTTGTAATTAATAGCCTTTGTGAGGACCCTGTGGTTCACCTGGCCATGGTGAGCTCATCTGTGCATTTTATTTCATGCTTTGGCAGTCAGGCTAAATCCTGCAGATCATTCTGTACTATCAGTTACTTTAAAGTTCTTAGAGAGCTGTTCTATCAGGTGGTGCTTTTAGTGTACACAGAAATAGCACTGCTTGTCTTGAATTTTTTTGGTTGTTTTTTTTTGGTTGGGTTTTGTTGTTGTTTTGGTTTTTTTGTGTTTTTTTTTTTTTTTTTTTTTTTCTAAGGCTACATGATGATCTGTGCTTTGTAACAAGAAACAAGGACTCAAGCCTTTTTATGTTCCAGTACCAAAGGAGAAATGAAAAAGTCAGCAATGGAAAACTGCACACCTCGTGGATTGTAAGAAAAGCACTCAAATACTCCTTACACAAGTGTATTTCTAAGTGCTTTTCAAAATTCAGTTACTCTAATAAGCTAGAGGACATGTAATTGTGAGAATATGTCAGAACTGTATAAGCTGTGAGCAGATAACATTTTTTGTTAATCTTATGTCTGTGTTAGGTTTAGTTCACTGCAGTCAGAACTGACTTCTAGGTGTCCAGGTGAGTGCCCAGGGCTGAGAACTCACACACTGCCACTACTAGGTATTTCAGGCTCTGGTTCTAAAAAACAGACTTGTGTGCAAGTGTGTATGTGTTCGTATACATATATATTTACACCTACACCCCCTTTATAGTCTCCATATGGCATCCCCATATGGACTTCCCCTTCTCTTTATGTTACATTTCTATTGTGCATTGGGGAGCGGGAGGCTGATGACTGAATGACACCTGGGCAAGGTTGTACCTGAGTCGTTTTAATGTTCCAAGCATTCGGAGTGGGCCACCTGCAATGACAGACACTCTGCAGACAAGTGAAGGCTGGGAGGTATCCATCAGAATCACTGGAGTCTGGTGTCAGTGAAGTTCAGAAGGGCAAACCTGAGAGGGCAGAGGTCAGCAGCAGAGGAAGGAGTACCGCTGCTTTAAGGACTGAGTTTCTCTCAGAAGAGAAACATAAGATGATGAAGGATTTACTGAGTGTTTCTCCTAGTGTTTTTTGGAAAGCTGAAACTGCTTAAGAGGAAAGGAGTACAGGTACTCCTCCAGTACAGAGGAAAGGAATCCCTGAGGTACACCTGAGGGACTTTGCTGGCAGACCCTGGCACCTGCCAAATTCCTCCTTATTTCTGGCGCATAGGAAATAAGAAGGCAGAAGGCTCAATATATACACTGAAGGGAGTTGTCAGTAGGCAGAATCATTAGGTACAGTTAACCATGGCCACTTCCTATAAGCATACCCCAGATTTCAGAGATACTGACTCACTGTAAAAGTGTCTAGAAGGTGCTCTGCTAATAAGATCAGGTATCTTACTAACCATCCATCTCATGATTATTACTGCCATATTCATCTCCTAGAGAAGGTAATGAGCACATCAATCAATCTAAAAAAAACCCTGCATCTCCTTCCATTCAGACGCAATATTTTTAAAGAGCAAATGATCAACTTTTTCTACTGTGTAATTATTTTCTCTTTGGTGAGACATATTTACTCTATGGTGAGACAAGACACCAGAAAGCAGCTGGGGGTAACATTTGCCTTTAAGGCCATTCCTACAAGCAGTTTTCTTGGTTCTCTGCAAAAATGCATCAAACCAGACTAACTGTAGAGTCCATTGAGGTAGTCCAACTAATAAATGATGTCATTTTCAATTCAGGATGGAACACACAGACTGTGACTGTTGTCACTGTAAAATTCGCGGCTTTGTTTGGGTCACTGTAAAGATTGTGCTGCCCTGGGAGGCCCAGGGCATGCCACTGCTGGTACCATGTCCCCAGGAGCGTCCAGTGCTCTTCCACCAGAGCCATTGGCTCTCCCAGGACCCTGCAGACAGAAAGGTTTGTCATGAAATCCAGGTTTTCTGCATGGCAGGACAGACCACTGAGGGCACAACACTAAGCTGGAAGGGTTGGCTATTTTTTATATCAAACTTTTAAGTAGAGAAAGGAGGCTGAGACTAAGCAACCTTTGAAAATTTCAGATGCTGCTTAATGGGGAAAAAGAAAAGGATTGTTTGTCGCAGCTCTCGTTTCTGCTTCTCAATTAGCACAGCGGCGAGATTAATTTGGCTACAGAAGTTCATTCAAGTAGAGCAGCTAATTGCTGCACATGGTCCTTCGTTTTCCTCAGAGCACGGTAGACACGGTGTCCCAAACACAAACCAGGGCACCACAATGCTTGCAGTGTTTTCATGTTGCCACAGGGTGGTGGTGAAGGCCTTACCGAAAACTTTGTTGTCGGCATCGCTGAGGTTAGGTCCTTCGGTATGTGCAGAGCACACGTGTCGTATCTTTGCAGTGTGGGAACACCCTCAGACACACTGTTTTCAGCCATTTGCACCAACGAGGGTGAATTAAGGCCACTTCCTATAACACATTAACTCCTGTGACTTTAGATTTTGTCCTTCAGTGTTCATGACCAGCATTTAAGGAGTTGATGATAAACTCAGTTACTTTACTTCCACCAGTTCTTAGCAGCAGTTGCAGTAGTTTCAAGAAGACACAGTTAAGTATTGAGTTATAGCTTTTAAAAAGTTAGTTACCAACGATATATATTTTAGTATAGCAGTAGCTTTCACTGTTGCTTTAATGGCTAAATGGGGAGCCTCCTAATTACACTTGAAAAGCTCTCTTTCTCCTTCATTTTATTTACTTTAATTCAACCATGTTACTTCTTTTCCATAACCAGCTAACATTTGTAATGCTATGTTCTCAGCATTTTTGGTTTTAATTTCTATAGTCTTTTTCCCAAATTCCATTGTAAATTACTTGATACAGAAACTATTACATGTTTTGCAGTACAATAATGGTGTGAGACATGCCTTCCATCCTACAAACGAACCAATCTGTTAAAGGTTAACATTTTTGTGACGTATTTGCAGAATGGAACAGGCAAATCAAAGCCTTATTAATCCATTTTAACTATTTTCTTTCATGTAACAGTAGTAAAAGCTAAAACACAGAGCACTTCAGCTTAATATTGGAATAAATATGAAGATTCCAGTTTAAAACTGTGTTTTAATTATTGAACAGCTCTCAAAATTAAATCACTGACCTTTGAGAATTTAGTGACCAAACAAGTACTTGTCCTCAAGACACATATCTGAGCGTGCATTCCTTTACATGAAGCTTTTCCACTCTGGATAAGGATGTCCAAGAACTCTGCAAGTACCAAGTGAATGAGGTAAAAACAAGAATCTTATATATGTGATGATGATATTAATGTCAGCTGGTGGAGTGGGGCGCATGTATGGGGACCAAACTGTCTATTCTCTTGGCAAGAAATGCTCCATTAGACAACTGGGAGCGGGGTTTTCTGTAAGTGGACAAAGGCTGTCAGACTTCTCCATGGGATGCATCACATCCTAACAGTATCACATAGAGCACTTCCTTTTGCACTCCTCTGGAGTCCTTTGACTAAGGAAGAAAAAGTTTATATAACTCAGAAGTAGCAAATGTTTTATTGATTTTCAGCTTTCTTTGGTGTCAACCAGCAGCAGCAGACAAGGTGGGATTTTGCTGGCTGGTGATTAAACATCTCTCTCCAGACCACTGGCAAAGACACCATAAATCAGAGTTCTGGTAATTGTTACAAAATAGGGAACTTTTCTGAACACAGAATAAAACGATTAAGCAACATGTCCCAAAATTGGGGTCTTCCTACATAAATTACATTAAAAGAACATTCAGATTGAATATTGTTAGCAGGCTGTAATTATTCTTATTGAAGGATGTAGGAAGTCTTCTGCATGGCTCTGAAAAGCAGCAATGGCCATGAAATAGCTCCTCTTTGAGCACTGTTCTGGCTAGTGGAGTTTGCAAAGTGATTTCTGAACAAGAGGAATGTGTATATGTTAAGTAAGCAAAACTACAGCTCAGAGAAACAGGACATTGTATGAAACCTTGTGCATGAATGTGGGATCACAGGTCCTACCTGAATCATCTCACAAGACTTGAAATTTTGAGGCTCAGGACAGCAAAAACATTATTATTTTAGTATTATCTAGTACATAAACTTTGTAGACTTGCTAGGCATTGGGTTTTCATGGGTTTGGTTGGAGTAAGACCAGTCAGTGGAAGTTCTTTGGTCTATAGCTGCTGCAACTGTATATTCCTTGCTGCAATTGGTGGGAGGAAAAAGAAATTAAAAATGAACACTTTTGCCTGAATTGTCTTGTTATGACCTTGAAATCTGAGTTAAGTTCAGCCAAATCCATGAAATCCAGGCTTTGTCAGTGCACTTATGGTTTTTAAATAGAACAATGTAAAACTTTATGGGAGGCACTGAGCTGTTGTTTTCTTGTTTGCTGGATAGATTCTGAGGACATCAAGGGTAGCTCTAAACCTCTTCAGAGCTTTTGTGGCTTTTAGCTGCTCACCATCTACCCACATTAAAATTTCCCTTTGCAGAGCCATTAATTTCCACAAGTCAAGCTTCATAAGAAAATACAAACCAGAATCTGATGCTCCAAATCACAGGGAATTAAAGAGTATTTTAAATTGCATAAAGTTAATGTTTTAAATGTGTAATGATGCTATGGCTGATATTCCCATTAAATTATTATTTAAAATAGCACTAAGTAGTCTTCAGGACTGTAATTAATGCTATGTACAGACTTACGAATAAAACAAAAGAATAGACATGGTGAAAACCCATTTCCTTGTTTTCCTTCCTCCACCACCCTCCACCCCCTTCCAAGGCAGACTTAGGCAGATGTACTTTTGCTTTCTTAAATCTTTCAGCCAAAATCATATAACCTATCTAAAGAATGAAAAGCTGGATTGTACTGCTGGCTATTGTAGTCAGCACAGCAGAAACAGAAGAACAGGCTGTCTGTACCCAAGGGTATCCTGGCATTCCTGGCAATCCTGGGCACAATGGCACACCTGGCCGTGATGGACGCGACGGTTCAAAAGGTGACAAGGGAGATACAGGTACTACATTAAGAATAAGTGATTTGATGTACCAAATGCAATGCCATTCATCCCTAAGTTTGTCTGTAGTCACTCTGCATGAATGGGACTATTCTGCCTAGTCTTCAGAAAACATTTCAGACATTTGTCATTTACTTGCTTGAAGAAGGAAATATAAAGAAAGGCTTAACAACAAAAGCAAGACAGCTAATACTATGGAGATGTCAGGTCCATGGGATAAAAACAAAAGAAAAAAGGCTTTATCTTCTATTATGGTAATATTTTCAAGTCTATTTGAAAATTTTAAAGCCTGTATACCTTCTCCTACTCCTTTAAGATAGCAACTGTAAAAAGCTTCAAGCACAGTAAACAAAAAAAACAACTGATACCTTCTTTGGAGTAGTAGCAAGTATGCAGTGGTAAGAAGATTTCTCTTTCTTATCTAAATTTGACATTTGTAGGACTTGCTTCTGAGTTTGTCTGCTTGCTGTAACTCAACTAGAGTTGAGTTACAGCAAGTTCAGGAATAGAGACTACTGAAAAACAGCGTAAGATTCATGTCTGCTCTAACAGTCTATAATAGAGATTTGTGTGTGATACTGAAGATAGGGATAATCTCATCATCCTAAAGCTAATCATCCCCATAATACTTTAAGCCTTGCATCCATGCTGGAATATCAAGGATAAGGTACCACGAGGTGATAAATCTATGGGTATGTGGACATATAACACTTCATCTCAAGTGTCACAACTTCAGAATGCATGGACAAATGCAAGTCTACTGCTTCAAACCTCCTCACAGAATTTTGGGGGAGAACTTTTCTCCAACAAACTTTATGTTAGGTCAGCTGTGCCCTGATGCAGGTGGCATTATGGCTTAAGGCAGACACTGTTATTTTGGGCCTGGCTGCACAGGTCAACCCAGATTAAACTTATCAGATAGGCCCTTCTAAGAAGTCCTGATCTTAAGGATTGTGAATCACGGCTCTTTTCAGTGGAATATATAATCTAGTACCTAAACCAAACTGAGGTCAACAGTCTCAAAGAAACTAACTTAAAATGTTCTAAAGTGTCTCACTATGTCTTTCAAGCTAGTGGAAATGTCTGTATTTAACAGTCTGGGTTGCTAAGCTAATGAATCAACTGCTCCACCAGAAAAGTATATACATCCTCAAAGAGTGTGTGCTGCAGAATCAGTGTTGAAGGTGTAGTTGATGTGCGGTTATTTCATGGCTATGTTGGTATAGGTGAGATCTACCAGATCCTAACACCTGAATCTCTCTTATAGACCACAGCTGTTTTTGTGGCTATACAGTAAAGTAGAACAGCTGAAAAATAACCAGCACTTACAATTTGGGCTATGAAGTCCACCTACTTAGGTGTTTACCCCAGTGGTTGCTAAGGAGTTACTCTGATCTCTTTTGTTTATAAAATGATTTAGAGTTCTCTGCCAAGCAACCACTTACATGTTCCTTCGGCCTTCCCTACCCTAGCTTGGCTAAAACCAAAGCTTTTTAAAATGTAGAAACAAACAAACAAATCCATTAGCATCTTAATAGGCAAATACATTTAACTGCCCTCTTTTTCTATATGCATGGT
>JAWWES010000001.1:44502629-44513772 GCA_035583135.1 Lophotriccus pileatus | reverse complement strand
CATTCTTTATATTGTATGTACTACATACACCTTTGCATTGCAGTTAAATACATGAGACTTAATTTTGTTCCTTACCAAGTCAATGAAAATTGAACACATGTTGGGCTACACCCAGTGTGCAGAAAACTGCTCAAGAACTGTTCTCAGGTCAGTATGGCTGGAGAGCTACCCTTGGAATATGATTACATTCAAATTGCCAACTCTTTTTTTCTTCTGTTGCACTCTGGATGCAAATCAAATTATTTGATCATCTCCTGATTATCTTTGACTTTACTACAAAAACAACTTCTATAATTGCTCTCTTTAGAGCAGTAGAAAGTCCATGCCATGCTAGATACAGGGATGAAGAGTGTGAATGCCTTCCTCAGATTTACAGGCAATATTATTCCACTATAACATTTCAATACCATCGGTCAAACTCCTGCACATCTCTTCTTGAGGTGTGAGTTTATAATTCATAAAATCATAGAATCATTACAGTTGGAAAAGACCTCTAAGATGATCAAGTCCAATCCTTAACCCAGCAAGACCAGGTTCACTGCTAAACCATGTCCTTGTTTCACTAAGAGGCTTCTGGCCCATGCAATATTTCTTTCTGAATGTGGCTTCCTCACCCCATTTCCATGGATGGAGGCAACAACAGGACAAGAAGTTTTCACATTGATGGTCCTCACAAGGATATAGCACCTCTACACACCTCAATAACTCACCCTGTTATGCCAAGGATTCCTTCTGTGTCAAAAAAGCACTATCCTCAAGCAGAGTTTCTGTGCTCTCTGTCAGTTTCTCCATAAGATAAAAGTACCAGCAGTGGCACCTACTAAAAGTCAGGAGTAAGAGTATGCTTTACAATACTGTTTGGCTAGGCTTGGAGAGGAAAGATTGAAGAAGGACTCATCCCAAATTTTCTGGTAATTTCTTTAATGAAAATCTGCTTTTTCATTTTGTACTAGGCGAACCAGGAGTGCCTGGCTTTCCAGGAAAAGATGGTGCCAATGGAGAGAAAGGTGAACAAGGTCAGAAAAGAAGTGTTTCAATTTACTATTTGTCTATCAACTGCTGCCCTTCTGTTTGTGAATACTGGACGTGCTATACATTCTAGCTGTAGCAAAAGTACCATAAAGGTTAAAAAACCTTTTTCCTGAAGTAGTAGAGGCTGCACACATATGCTGACAATACAAGAGGAATTTGCCACCTCAAATTTTCCCACTGCCTCTGATGCCCCACAGCTTGTTCACTCAGCCTGTTATTCTTCCTTTCCCATCTCTGATCCTTTTGTCAGCTGCTAAGCAAGACATTGTATCTGCAGCTACCTCAGGAAAGTGAGGATTCTGTAGCTATCTATGAAACTTCAGGGAAAGGGATTTTTAAAACAAATTGTAGAAGACACAAGTTATATACCTAAAAATACCATAGATCCTGTATACTTCATATATAAGTAAGGACTTGTTATCCTAAGAGTGATTGTGCAGACAGTGTGTATATTGCCAACAGCAACTTGCCAACGACAGTGTCCGGGTTCTCCAGAATCCTGAAGGTGACCGTGAGAAATGTTTTTCCATATGGTTGCATGGAAGTAATTACAAGCTGTCCTACATCTCTCAGACTTTTCTCCAGTCTATTAGAAACATCCCTTGAAGGAGCATAAGACATGAGGCCAGAAATGTTGTTTAAAATGCTAAAGCTACTTTCTTCTCTTGTGTCCTTGTCCTGATGTACCAATGCTGCTTTTCCCAGAGGCTCACCATACAATGTCATCTGTTTTCAGTTCATCGACTCTGTTAAATACTCTTACTTGTAAATTGTGAACAGTCAGCTCTGCAGAGAGCATTATTCCAAACATAAGAAGCCAGAGGCCCTATTGCAGAAATTATCATGTTCTTTTTCTGATTGACTGAGCATATGTTCTTTCTGGTATCATTTGTCTATCAACGGCTAGCATTCCCTTCACATCACGGGATCTTCATTTCAAAGCCTTGTGCAGCAACGAGAGGATTTTCAAAGGCTTTGATCTCCAGACCAAGAGTGGGTGAAGGATAAATGGAGCATTTGGTGACAAGTAACTAGGACAAAAAGCCTTTAGTTGTGCTGCAGTAGCAATCTAGGTAACCCAAGCAAAGTTCCATCACATAGAAATTACAGAAACACATGGCAAGCAAGTTCTGGGTGTTGTCAAAAAAACCCCTTCCTCTGATTAAATTGTGAACCATGTCACCCATTTTGTATACCAAAGGCTTAAAACAAATGTCTGGACAGATGCTGCTTGTGCCTGAGATGATGTGAGCTGTCAGTGCTACCAAGCCTGTAGACAGCTTTCCTTTCATTGAGCTTATTCTTGCTGCTGTCAGCAAGAGCACCTGTTTTCTAACACAATAAGAGGTTCTTTAGGTATTATGTTTATCCTGCACTTAAATGTATGAGAAATTGTGTGTACAGTGAACAGTGTGTACAGTGCTGACACATACCTGCACATGTATTTCCTTATGCTGAAACTCAATTTGTGCCCTATTAATCCAGTGGAAGACCACAAGAAACTTTTTTTTCTTTTTTTTTTTTTTTTCTCTTTCCTTTAGGAGCCAATGGGACTGTTGAAGAGAAGGGGAACAAAGGAGATAAAGGAGAAAGAGGGCGACCTGGCAAACTGGGGCCAAAAGGAGTTATAGGGTCAGTGGGTTACAAAGGTCAGAAGGGAGAGCTGGGACTGCAAGGACAAAAGGGGTTAAAAGGAGACATTGGACCCATTGGTCCAAAAGGGACAAAGGGTGAAATTGGCCATCCTGGAAGAGTTGGTTTCCCAGGGCCAATTGGCCCAACTGGTAATCCAGGTCCTAAAGGTAATATTGGAGATATAGGGCCACAGGGTAATCCAGGAGTTCAGGGGGAAAGAGGCTTGAAAGGAGACAGAGGAGAAAAGGGGAATGTAGGTGCCCCAGGAGTCCTGCCAAGGAGTGCTTTCAGTGTTGGCCTTACAGTTGCCACCAAATTTCCCCCTCCAAATCGCCCAATCAAGTTTGACAAGGTGTTGTATAATGGTCTCAATGACTACAACCCAGTTACTGGCAAATTTACCTGCAAATACCCTGGTGTTTACTACTTCACCTACCACATCACTGTCTACTCAAGGAACGTCCGAGTAGCTCTAGTTAAGAACGGCATCAAGATGCTGCACACTGTGGACAGGTACCAGAGTGGAGAGGACCAGGCCTCAGGAGCCACCATCCTGGAGCTGCAGGGAGGAGATGAGGTGTGGCTGCAGGCTCACCAAGGGGAGAGTTTCAATGGGTTGTTTGCAGACGCTGATGATGATACCACCTTCTCTGGGTTCCTCCTGTTCAGCACCTCTGATCCGCTCGAGCCAATGCCATTGCCCACCACATAACTCCATGTTATCCATCAGTGCTGTATGTCTGTGTCCTTCAGCCCTCCCTAATAAAGTTGGTATCTGCTGGACAATTTCTACTGGATTTGACAGAAAACAGTTGTTTTCAGAAACAGCTTCTGCACAAGAGAGGACAACCCTTCTGAATCAACACATTAGTGGTTTAGTGACTTACTGTAGGAATGCACAGGGGTGCATACACAAGTCCTGAAGGACAAACGTTTTTCAAAAAAGTGGGACAAAATAAAAGATAAAAATTCTGAAATTATGACATGTGGGTGCCTGCCGTCTTGTATAAATATGAAGCAGCAGTTACTTCTAAGCCAGTTTATTTCTTCAAAGGTGGCATATGTAGGTGGGCTTGAAACTTGGTTAGTTTGCATCCAACCATTTCAAAATAATTTTTAAACTTGGAATTAGTGCAGTTTGATACCTTCCCAGGTATCAAAGAGCAAAACACCATGCTGCCAGCAGCCAGGATACCTTCACAGGTATCAAACAGGTGCCACTTGCTTGTTCTATGGCACGAGTAAGTTTTATTGTAGCTGGGTGGATTTTACAGCTTTTAAATATGGTTCTTTGCTTTCTGTGTAGCCAAAGGTCTGAAATGGAGTGAAACGGAGGGATAGGAGGAAGTGCCCTGTGGATTCTTCGATGTAGGCAGATATTAAATGCCAGTGCGAAAATACAGCATAATGCTGCTGTACTTCAGAATTAGCCAGGGCAACAAATGAAAGATAATATTTAATGAACACTGAAGCAGTCTTACCAGAGAACTGATCAAGAGATACTTCCTTGATGTGCCATAAAAGATTAATTTCTGTGATTTTGTTCAGAATTTTCTCCCCCCCCTTCTAAAACTCAAAAATATAACAAAAGATGCTGATAAGTTTCATCCACTTCCCTTAGTAGAGAATAAAGCAGACATGCCAATGAAGATGGGTCAGCACCATGAAATTCAGTGCAAGAGCGCAAATGAAAATGGTGCAGTGGGTTTCTTCAGGAAGAACAGCTTCACTTCTCATGTCAAGTGAATGACGGCAAGGGAGCTACAAAGGCACCGGAAAGGGTTATGTGAATTTTTCACTGAAAGGAGATTTTTTTTCCCTGCAAGCCGCCCGCCGTTAAGTTTGTGTCACAGAAACAGCTAGGCCAAGAAACGCTTTAAAATGGACCTAGGTTTAAGTGGAGGACGTGTAGGACAGATATCAGAGTTCAAGATGCGTTTGGATGATGCTCTCAGGCACATGCTGTCACTCTTGGGGACGACCCTGTGCAGGTTCAAGGCCTGGAATCCATAATCCTTGCGGGTCTCTTCCAACTCGGCATAATCTGTGATTCTGTGATCAGACGGCAGAGGCTCCGGCGCGGCCGGGGAGGGAGCAGGACAGCGGGGCAGCCGGGGGAAGCGGTGGGATCGGGGGAGCGAGCGAACCTCCCCCACAGCAGCCCAGTGAGCGACGGAACAGCGCGACCAGCAAAGCCGGCGGAGGGGTGGGCTGAGGGGCGGTGAGATCAGGGAGCTCCGCCCCGCTCCGCGTTGTGCCGGCGCTCCGCCTCCTGCTCCGGGCCCGCCTCTCGGTCCGGACGCGAGGAGGTCGGGGCCGCGCCGTGAGCGGGGATCGGCGGGGCCGGTGCCGGGCGTGCTCCGTTCAGCCATGCTGGGCGGCTGCCGGCGGGCGCTGCCCGCGGCGCTGGGCCGGGCGCTGCGGGGCCGGGCGGCGGGGCCGGGCCGGCGGGCCGTCAGCACCAGCTGGTGCCCCGTGGGCAGCGCCTTCGACGCGAAGCAGCAGCAGCAGCAGCCGCTGCGCGGCGGCGCGGCGGGCAGGGAGACGGTGAGCGGCGGGAGGGAAGGGCCGGGCCTGCGGCGGGCAGGAGGCGGGCCTGGCCGCTGGCAGCATGGTGCTTTTCCTCTGCTTGTCAGAACTCTTTTGAGGGATTTTTTTTTTTTTTCAGGGTAGCTTTCTTTTTTCTTCTTGGAAATTTTTTTTTTTTTTAATATGAAATTTTTGTTTGGTTCACTTTATTTTGGTTGTAATGAACCGATAACTTCTGGCTTTTGGACGCAGAAGAGTTCGACAGTCGTGGTCTCGTGTATGGAAAGACTTGCATTGAGCTTCGGTAGCGCTCAGTACATACAGAGATACTGCCCCTTCCAAGTGCCCCTTCCACTCCCAGCTCCCACCTGGCTCTGCCTTCGTTCCTCTGTCAGTGTCGTGCCACTAGCCTCTGGCGATGCTTTGGGGTCTGTCACACTGCCGACATACTCTTGCCTGGACATTATTCTTGACATCTTTGCTGTGGAAAAAAAAAAAAAAAAGCATTTGTTTGCTGGGTTGGTGACACTTGGGTTTTCTGGTATGTTTCCTTTTGGGGTGAGTCAGGTGCGTTTGTTAATGAGTGTCCTGGAATCAACAGGCTGGCTCCTGGACAGAGTAAGATGGCACAGTGCATGCAGAATAGTTATAGCTGTAAAATCCAGGTGTTTGCCTGCTGACTCAGCTACACTTGTCATGATGCCCAGGCTGGTGAAGCTGTTGAACTCTAGGGTATACTGAGGGCAAATCTGACCTCTGTTTATAATCCAGCACTTGTTTGGGAAACTTTTCTATTGGTTCTCCTGCCTCTGCAAGCACACTGGTGTGAGTTTTGCTTCAGGAAATAGTGCCGTTAAATATTGTCCATTTGGCTGGCTTGCGTAGTGAGTTCTGGACGATTCACTTGGCCCACAGTAACTTGGGAATAGAGACATATATTTCAGACTCACAAAGAGGCTGTGACTAGTAGGATGTAAATGCTGAGGCCAAGCGAAGAGAATAAGGCTGCATCTATGCAGCCAGTGCCATTAAAGAACATAGAGAACTGCACCAGGCTTCCTTTTTTTGGTAATTTTTCAATTTTTATGTCAAACTTGGTATCATATGGAAGAGGAGCTCCATGGCTAATTTATTTCTAAGAGGAGATACCTCCTGGTCACAGAGGACTACATGTGCAGGAAGAGCTCACTCGGGAGGGTGAATGATAATGTAGGGGAGCAGGAAGGCCAGGAGCTCTCTGGGATATTGCAGGATACTGCAACGCTTGGTTGGGGATCTGAGTGAAGTCTTGAGACTCTTATACAAGAAGCATTATTGAAGGGTGCTATGATACAAGTATATTTTTGTCTAAATGCATGTGTATATATAGAAAAATATCTCTTTCAATGTTTGTTTTGGTCCAGTTGCTGTTCCCAAATAATAAATGGGAACACACATAGGAAGCGTGAGGAAAGGCTTTCTGTCTTTAGGAAAAACAGAAGGCAGTTTTAGCAGCAGTGACAGAAATAGTCAAAAGCAACTCAGAATGTCCCAGATACTTACTTTAAGGGATGCTTTTGCTTCATTCAGAATATAAACTTTTACAGACAACCTGTCAATTTGTAGTTTCTTTGTTTTGTTTGGATAAATACTTGCAAGCTATATGCAAACCTGCAGCTGGCTGGTGTAACACAAAGGGTTTGCAGAAGGTGCATTATAAAGTGACTGGCCTGCAGATCTGCAAATCCAGATTGTGATTTTAGATACTGAGGTTAAATTTGGGAAGGGATAGATGTGTGAAATCACGTGCCTTTCACTGTTAGATGCTGTAGTTAGCAGGTAAGGAGATGCTTGTGTTGCAGCTAGGCAGTTGCAAAGGGAGTGTACTGCTTGATGCAATGCTTTTTTAGTTTAAATGAAATTAAGGAATTATTAGGAAAAAGTTTTTCACCCAGGGGTTCATTGGGCACTGGAAAAGACTCCCCAGGGAAGTGGTCACAGTCCCAAGCCTGCCAGAGTTCTAGAAGTGTTTGGACAGGGCTCTCAGGCACATGATGTGATTCTTGGGGCTGTCCTGTGCACGGCCAGGAGTTGGACTTCAATGATCCTTGTGATTCCCTTGCAAATCAGGAGATTCTGTGATTCTATGAAGTCTTTTTGCTGTGGTTGGTCTGTATTGTGGAACTTTTCTCTTGCAGCCAGTGTCAGTAATTTTGTTTGATCAGCAGTAGGAGCTTTTTAATTCTCTTCCACTGCTGTCTGTGTCTACCCTGCCCTCTGGGACAGGGCCAGGTTTGGTAGGAGCTTCAGGAATAAAACTGTTCGTAGCATACAAATTTTGGCAGTTGCTGATTATTCCTTTGAGATCTGGTTCCACTATTTGAGGCTCGTTTAATGAGCCCAAAACAATTGTCCTACTGCCTGCAATCCACTGATATCTAGTGCTGTTGGCCAACTCATTCATTGTTTTGACACTCTTAGTTGTCATATTCCTTGATAAGTCTCTTTTGCTTCAAAGGAGTGATTTTCCCTCATTTTCAAACGGAACTGGACTTCCTGTGTTTTGTTTGGTGCCCATGCTTTGGAAGCAAGATAAATGCTTTGAGAAAAGGTTGGCATAGGAGTTTATGGTGTGGAAGAGAAGAGTTTGTGAGGATTTGATGTCAACCTCTTAAGGTTTGCTGAGAACAGTACTGGCTAAAAAAAACCTCATTGAGGTTTGCTTTGGGAAATGGACATGTTTTCACATCACGTCTGTGACTGGTTTTCTGACTGTTCTGTTTACAATGACACTTGTGTAGGAATGTTTTAGTGAAGTGTTACAATATGCCAGCTAGGGTAATTTTAATAAAATTCCATAGGGATAATTCAATCCTGAAAAAAAGGTACAGAAATCAAGGAGGGTAATAGTGATGTGTTTTCTTTGTGTTCTGCTTTGCAGGGTCTGTTTGGTGTTCCAGAACTGAGCTGTCCGGAAGGATTTCAAGAAGCACAAGACAAAGCATTGCAAGAGTCAGAACAGCTAGTCCAGAAGGCATGTTCAACACCACCTGGGCCAGAGACTGTAAGGATCTTTGATCAGCTTTCAGATAGCTTGTGCAGAGTAGCAGACTTGGTAAGTTACTTTTATTATTATTACATAAAGTAAAAATGAATCCTTTTAAATTGACTGAGCCTACATCAGGATGTTCCATTTTATGATTTTCTGCACTGCAGTAGATAGCAGACAGCACCATGAAGTTTTGTGTTAAGATAAAATTAAATTGATTGAAAGTTAATTACCTGTTCTTACCAACTGATAGGTAATTACAAGCTCCAGTTGTTTTTAAAACAGATGTAAAAATAGTATAAAAGCAACAACAAGAAAAACAGTGGTGACATCAGAGTTGTATTTCTGCTGTAATATTAATACATAAACTTTCCAGCATCGCTTACACTGCAGAAAAGAGGGGATCGATTTCAAAGATAAAGTTGGGTTTGCAATGCACATGTTTTTAAGTTATGAACTTTAAAAGGTGAAGGTCCATAGAGAACTTGCAGATTAAAAGTGGCAGATGAAACTCAACAGTATTGGTTTTTTATTAACAGAAATATTTCCTAGACTGCAGTTTCTGTGGTCCACAGATTGAGAGTACTTGGTCTGATATTCTATATCACAAAATGTTAAGTTTAACAGAGCATTTCATATTGCTTTCTGGAAACTGTTTGCCTAAAGTATATCTTTTATCATGCTTTGGTTGAAGGAAGACCCAACATTCATTCTGAAATCAATTCTTAGTAAACAGGTCACTGATTTTTTTGACTTGGGTTTTCGCATTTGAATGTCATTGTGTGTTTTCAGTTCTCAAATCTTATTTCTTATGCTTTCTAGATTTAAGGCATCGTTTCTTAGATGCTCTGTCAAGTCACTAGCTCTTATGTTTTGTATAGACTATGTCTAATTCTGCTTATCAATCAATATTTAAGTAAACCACTAATGTCAGAATTCAATGGCCCTGGTTTTGTATTAGTTTGCTGAGTTAAAATTACCTCCCGTGTACTACTGTCAGGTTTTTGTGTTCGAAGATGCACAGCTTGCAGATCTCTGTCTAGAAGCAATTTGGTGATTGTTACCTATTGGCAGGTGCTGTCATTTAGCATGTATTCTGTCAATATTATACATAATTTTAAACAGGGATTCTAAGAAGTAAAAGTCTGAAGTGTGTAGCATTTGTAAGGCTGCCTTTTCAACCAAACTGCAATCACATTATTAGACTGTGGAGCTTGTTGCATGTACTTTCTGTACAATCATGCTAAATGTCTACAATGTATTCCTAGACTTTAATTAAATATATTCCTAATCTTTAATTCTTTTATCAGTTCAATGCCCGAACCTCCCTGATTTAAGTCATGGAAGCCCCAAGCTCCCCAGCCCCCTTTTAGCATCCTTCTAGCCTTGTGGACCCTTTAAGTATTTGGAGACTTACTAAAAATCAGTAAGTCAAATGAAAACCTTCTTCTGAATCCAAAAGAACTTCTATTTTGCTCTTGAAACATACTTCTTCCTACTAGGAAGTTGTGTCAAAGCATAACTTGGTGGTATATACACTAGAGTAAAAAGGGTTTGAAAACCCCTTTATGCACATTTGGTGGCATGCTTTCTTCTTAACTAGAAAATTTAGTTTTAAAAGTCTTTTGTAATAACATTTAAATATGTTGGATTAGCTCTGTGTAAGAGACACACTATACTTAAAAAGTTTCTAAGAAGTGTATTGATTAATGATATTTTTGGAAAGATACATGCACTGTCTGGTTTAATAATTGTTAGCAAAGTTTTCCAATCAGCTTTAGGTTTTAAGAAAAAAGTGGCAAAATCTGCAATAAGATTTCACAGAACTGTAGAAATAAATGATAATAGAAGTAGAACTGCTTGAATGCAACTTTGTTTATAAGGCAAGATTCTTTTTACTTATTGTTTTCTTCTTATTATTTGTTAGGCTGATTTTGTGAAGGTTGCTCACCCTGACTTTGCGTTCAGAGAGGCTGCTGAAGAGGCTTGCAGGAACATTGGTACTGTGGTAGAGAAGTATGTTTTCTTTTCCCTTTTTTTTTTTACTATATCCTTATTAATCTTTAAAAATTAATTACTGTATGATTGTCTATGAAAACAGCAATCAACAAAAAATAACTTGGAAGGATTTGAACATGAGAACAAAGTGTCAGTCTTCTGTTAGGTCTTTAAGAGTTTAGATTTGTTACAGTATCTCATGAAAGGTTGTTCGATTTTAGTTTCAGTTTCTGACTGAAACCCATCAGAGGCTCAAAGCTACATTTTTCTAGGACTTGTGACAGTTCACTAGTGGTTGTAAAGGGTATGTAAAAAATGCTAATTTGTTTTTAAGGTGTAAGCTGTTACATTTCACAACACTTTTTCTTCTGTTTTTTCTGACCGTTTGAATTCAGACAGTGAGTGGGATATGTGAAAGAGGAAAGGACACTTTCCTGTTAAAATGAATGTTTGAAGATGTGTCTGTCTAGGGCTGTGATATATGGCTGATACGCTGCGGTGTGCTTGTTCTTCATTTAAGACCCCCATTCTGTAGAACATGTTCTTAAACACTTCCATTTCTGAAGTTTGGCTTTTCTTTGGGTTGCCTATTTTCTTAATACCTTAAAGCTTAAGTTCTGAAAGTTACGTCTGTGGCTCTTGACTATAGTGAATTTATTTGCTTCTTTTCTGCTCTTGCCATTGAGAAGTGGAAAGAGGTGATCTTAAGTCTCCAAATACTGTGTCCTTTCAGTATCTTCCCTTCCTGTTGGATTCAGGAGTAGCCTTCTTTAGTGAATGCTTTGCCAAGAATTTACCCAGAATTTGCTGGTTCCCTCAGAACGCCCAATATTAATGGATGTAGTGACTGGTTGATCTGGTGTCCTACAGTGAGTTGCAGAGGCCTTTTATATGCTGAGGAGGACAGGAGTACTGACTAAA
>JAWWES010000001.1:44490690-44502529 GCA_035583135.1 Lophotriccus pileatus | reverse complement strand
AAGAGAATTCTAAGAGTAAAAGAGAATTCTAAGAGTAAAAGAGAATTCTAAGAGTAAAAGAGAATTCTAAGAGTAAAAGAGAATTCTAAGAGTAAATTCAGCAAAAACTTGCTTTGTTCTTGCCAGCATGTTTGAGAAACCTTTCACTTGAAACTGGGTTCCTGAAGAGTTTGATTCAGCAAGCCATCTATAACAATATGACTATAATATCTGGGTACCACTTCAGATATAAAATTTTTAGAAAGAAGAAAGTATTCACAAATTATCCTGAAAGGTTAATAAACTATTGTGTGCATATATTTCATTCCCCACTGCAATTCCCATCCAGTAATGCAGGTTGACATAGATGCTTGTAGATAACATGCCAGCAAATCCAATGGACATAGTATTGTCTGCACAGGTACAGTGATCAGTGTCTGAAAATGTCCTGGGTTTAGTCTACTCCAGTGGCAGCCAGCAGCACATTTATCTGATGGCAAACTCAAGCACAGATTTTCCCTTAATGGAGTCCTTTCAAAATAAGGATTAGAAAACAGTTCTCCCAGGTTTATGCTATCACCATGATGATCTTTGTTCATGGAACATAAGCCATCAGTCTTAGACTTGCTCATATTTGCTACAAAATATCACTCAGAAGTATTTTCCTGTTAAATGTGTAAGACCTATTTTCATGGCAGTTTGTCCACACATGCTTTGCATACAATTTTTCTAGTTTTTAAGTGTGATTGTGAACCAGAAAGCATTTTGAAAATACAGTCCTTGGCTTTTAATGTTGTTTCAGTAAATACTAAGATCTGCCTTTGAAGCAGTAATACCAAGAAACTGAAATGTTAGTGTCTGTTGCTAATGTGGAATTCTTTTGCTCTTTATCTTTTCAGATTAAATACAGATGTTGAACTGTGTCAGAGTTTAAGACGTCTGCTAGCTGATGAAAGTGTTACAAGTTCTCTAGATCCAGAAACCAGGTACTTATTAATTCTTATAGATAATTATAGATAGAATCTTATAGAATTACATTTTTAGATATATTTTTTTTTTCCTTATTGTACTTATGTCTCGTGTTTTGTTAAATTAATGAATGCAACTGGAAAACAAACCACACCTCTGTTATTAATTTATCAGTGATACTAAATTACTGGCAGGAATTAGGAGGAGTTAGGAAGGTTGTAGTTGTGTAGTCTTGGATAATATCTGTGACTGTAGACCACAAGAGATTTATACTGAATAACTGAGATCTGCCAAAACAAAGTAATGAGATCTGAAGGTTTTCCTCAATCATATTCTTTTGATAAAAATGTTATACTGTACTGTGGTATATATGTGAGTGTTTCTAGCAGTAAAATTAAGGACCAGACTATACAATTTGGTTTCAGTTTATAAAAGTTTATTTATATCTTTCAAAATCACATTAGCAGTAAATTTATTTAAAATTTACTTTATGATTTCTGCCATAGGTTTTATTAGCTGTTTATTTAATTATAGTTTCGAATTACTTATTTGCTGACATGGTTAGACAAGCTCAGTGTTTGTTACTTTCTTCTTCCTTCTTTCCCCATGATCAAGGACGTTAGATTTGAAGAGGTATTTTTCTGATGTTAGAATAAATGAAGTGTGAAATGAAATTAAAATGGTAATTTGTACACATTTGTTAAACATCTAGGTTAATGTAGTGGAATTATTTTGAAGCATATTTTTAATGTATATGGCTAAGAGCAAAGGAAAAATCCTTTTTTTAGTGAGTAGACTGTTAAGGACCTACAAGATAAGAAGTCTTTGTCAGTAATAACAATTCTTGTATTACTGTGGTTTTAGTCTCTGTAAAAGATATGAAACCTAAATAACTACTAAAGGCAAAATCTGTTTAAAAATCATGCTTACTATCAAATGAGGCTATTTTAACAGGGATTTACTGTATTTTTAGGCGAGTGGCAGAACTTTTTATGTTTGATTTTGAGATCAGTGGCATTCATTTGGATGAAGAAAAGGTAATTTTTGGCTACAATATGAACAGAAATTTGCCTGTTTACTAAAGACCAAATAATGAAAAATGTACAACGTGAAATCATCGGGTTCTGGGTCAGTTTGTCCGCCAAGATTCCCACTGTCCTCTGTGGAATTTTGTCTTCTCAGAAGTGATTGATTTTGTCTATTTTAAATCACTTCTAAATGGTATTTTTTAATGTTGACTGTTTTTCCCAGTTTGGCCCTCATCCTTCCTTTCTCTTCTGAAGAGTTATAAGCAAGACCTGAGATCCTGTTTTCTGTGGTTGTTGTCTGCATCAGATTTTTAAAATAGCTACTTATCTGTCAACAGCATATTTCCAGAGGAGGAAAAGAAGCATCCTGTGCACTGCAATGTCAGGTTAATCAAGTAGAGTGTTTTAGAAGGGAGCAGGTGTGTGCCCAGGCTGTCCTTTGGTGCTCACATAACCAGAAATTGTAAATTTTGTTCAAAGTTGATTGTCTCGGTATGGTCTGATTACCTGTCTTGCAGCTTTTACATACTTTCGCAGTAGTTAGTGATGGATTTGCCAAAACCAGCAGCTTACACCATGCTTCGTGGTATGGTTGCTCTGTTCATAGCTCATGTCCCTCTATATTCCCTCATGTCCTTGTTTATTTGAGTTAATACCTTTTTTATTTGAGTCATCCCCTCCAAAAAGATCTGTACAAAGGCTCTAGATTTATGTGGTAGTTTTTCTGAAGATCATGGTTGTGATAGTGTTTAGTGACCTAGAAAATGCTTCTAAAATATATTTTTGCGACTGCTTTGTATGAAGAACAACATAAAACTTGAACTCTGGGGTTTATGTCTGATTTGACTGTTGGTTCTGTGGTGCTTCATCTCCTTTTAGTTACCATTTCACTTACTTTTGCACATTTTCCTCTTCCTTTCCTGCCTATTCCACTTTTCTTCTTGTTTGTTGCTTAGTGTTGTTTTTTTCAATTCTCATTTCAGACTTTAGAAATCGTTCCCTGTTGTAAGTTGACAGTTACTTCTGCTACAAAGAATTTCTGCTTTTTAAAATAAAACCCAAAGATATATTTTGAAGAGTTAAGGTGGAATAGGAAGACAGAGGTCTGCAGATTATATTATTCTGTGGACTTTACAAGTATGTTGTATCTGTATCCTTGCCTTCGTTTATTTGAGCTATGAACCCATGGGCAATAGAGACCATACACTACTAATGTCAGCAAATTCACTGAAGCAAATCTTACAGTAAGGTTTGAAATACTATATGAAATACTATAATGATGGTGAGAAAACTCTAAATCACTAACTCTTCAGAGAAAGGTTGAAATACCATAAATACTTCACAGTCTCCAGAAAACAGTGCAATACAAACAGTAACAAGAGAACTGTAGTTCTGTATCTATTTCAGGATATCTGTCTCAATGAGGCTTCTGGTTTTTCTCTTCTGTGTTTTACATAGCAATTAGGCATAGTTTTATAAATGCTTTCCAAGCAGCTAGCAAAGCTATGTAAATTGTACTTATACTCCACTGGATATTTTCTTACTGCAGAAACAGAGGCATTTTCTTTCAAATTTCAATGCTGTGGGAAATTACGAGCATCTCATCATGTTGACTTCAGCCCTGCATTACAGTTTTGTTGATGCTGTAGGTCTAATCTTGAATGTTGTATTTTCTGCTACATTTTTGGGAAAAGTCCTCTAAGGTTTTAGAAACTTTGAGTTCTGCCTGTACTGTGTCTGCAAACATTATTTTGTACTTCTTTTTATTTACAGCGTAAAAAGGCAGTTGACCTCAACGTCAGAATATTGGATTTGTGTAATGAATTTCTGATAGGAACTCATCTTCCCAACAAGATTGACAAACATGTTTTGCCAGAGCATATTCGGTATAATTTTATAGCCGAAGGCAATTACTTACAAGTTGCTGGTCTGCATGCTGATTGTCCTGATGATCTGGTTTGTATTCCCTGAGTTTGCTTTGACATGATCTATAATAGAAATGTATATCAGTTATTTTCCTTATTAGTGAAGCAAATGCATGTGTTTTATGATTATGATGTTATTGCTAACAAGGAAAAACTGTTTTAGACCATAATAATTAATGGCATACTTGAGTGTAGCAGCTATGAAATAACAGCTATGCAAATCCTGAATGGTTGGAGGAAGAAGAGGGGCAGAACACAGACTCTGGATTTTAGGCAAGCAGACTTCAGTTAATTCAATAAACTGGGAGGTGGGATCTCATTGAATGCAGCTCTGCAGGGTAAAGTAGCTCAAGAAAGCCGGTAGTTCTCTAAAGGTAGCATCCTCCAAGCACACGAGGGTAATAAGATATCAGACCTGCATTCTTGTTCAGTGTATTGTCCAAGAGAGAAACTGAAATAAGAGAGAACCTTATTTGCAGATACTTGCGGGTGGTAGCAAACTGGGAGGAAGAATTGATACACTTGAAGGGCAGGGCTGACGTTGAGAGAGGCCTAGAAGCTGAGGGAATATTCCAGTGGCAACACTCTGTAATTCAGAAAGGACAAGTGCAAAATCCGGCATCTTGAAACAGAGAATTCCTGTTAATAGGACAGGATGGGGCTGCCTGGTTGGGTCTGATCTGTCAAAAAGGCCCACAGTGTTGGTGGGCGGCAAGTTGAGCGTGAACCAGCAGTGACCCTGCCAGCAAAGGTGGCCAACAGGATCCTGGACTGCGTGAACAGGGGCAGAGCCAGAGACTATGGGAGGAGATTATAGTTTCACTCTCTAGGAGTGACTTCAACAGAGGCCAGATACAATGCTAGGACCAGAAGCATATTAAAACATTGATGTGTTCTGTTTTCACTTATACTATACAGTTAAATAATCCAGGTGGCTTTGAAATCTTGTGTGTCACAAAAAAAAGGAGAAAAGCTTACTGTGGTAGAATCCAAGCTGTAACATTTCTTTCTGTGAGAAATAAAAATTTAATTAAATTACAACATTGGTGGAGTGTAAATAAAGGAATAATACTCACTGTATATTGTCTATAAACACTTGTCCTGAAAGTGTGATCTGCAGAATTGCTACTGAAGCTGTGAGTAATATACCAATTTAAAAATGCAGTTCTCTGAGGCAGATCTTTGGAAAGGCTCTTTGGAAATCGTGTAATTTAGGTTGGAAGGGACTTTTGGAACTTTATAATTTGAGCCTGTTCAATGCTCTATCAAGAAGATCAGGTTTCTCAGAGACACATCCAGTTGAATTCTGAACACTGTCCAAGCATTACTTCTCTGGGCAGCCTGTTTGACCACCCTTACTACTGTTATTTCTTCCTGGTATCAAATTGGAATTTTTCATCTTGTAGCTTGTGTCCATTACATCTTCTCCTATTGCATTGTACCTCCAAGAACAGTCTGGCTGCATGTTCTCTATGCCTGACTGCTAAGTAGATAAAGATCTCCCTTGAGCTTTTTCTTCTTTAGGCTGGACAAACTCAGCTCTCTCCAGCCTTCATTCTGTTTTATGTGCTCCAGCGCCAAGACAACTTGGTGACCCTGTGCTGGACCCACTCTAATATATGTGTCAGTGTCCTTATTGTCCTGTGGAACCCAAATCTGGACATTGTAGTTCAAATGTTGTCTGGACATACGCGGACCAGATGGCTGTGCACTTCGTGTGCTGTTGGCCTTTGCTGCAAAGACAGAACCGTGTCCAAGGAAGGGCAATCATCTCTCTTACTTTATTTGCTTTTTTCAAAATGAAAGCCTGGTGGAACAGAACAGGTACAAAATGACTTGTAAATTTTTATATTAATACTTTTTCTAAACTCAGGACCTGCATATTCGTTCAGTGTATTGTCCAAGAGAGAAGCTTGTTTCAGATGAAGGCAAGCATAAATTATTGCTGGATTTCTTGAGCTTACTCCATATGAACAAAATAAAGATCATCTTCAATTGGTTTGTGAAACATAAAAGCATTTGATCAGATTTTCTGAGTCTTTAAGTAACTCTTTTTTTCAGAGTAACGAAAAAACCCAAACAAACTAGAAATTGGAGAAAATTAGGAAGTTTGTGGGCAGATGGGCAGACTAATTTCTGCTACAAAAAAAAAAAAGTCTTTTCCTTTCTTTCCCCTCACCCTGTCTCTATTTATTATCAGATCCTTCCACGAGCCAGCTTAACTGAAGTACAGAGAACAATTTGGGTTTATTTTCAGAAGTTTTAGTGACAGCCCACAGAGTGGTCAGGGAAGCGCAGATGTTGGCAGAAAGAGGGAGATGAACAGAGAGGGGACTGTTGTCAGGAATAGAGAACAGGAGCCCTTTTGGCAGTCTTGATCTTTAGATTGTCTCACTGCATTTCCTCATTCCACCTTTGATGGATTAGAGAGCTGTAATTGTCAGGCAATTGTAATTACTATTGTTAAAAGGCTTTAGGCCTTTTTCCAACAGTATCAGTGAAATACAGCTGTTACGCCAGATCTTCAGTTGCCTCACTTGTTTCCCTTAAAAATTGCACTGTAGTAACGTGGCCTTTTTATCTTGTTTGTTTGTTTTGTTTGTGTTGTTTGTTTGTTTTTGGTTTTATTTTGTATTAGGTGCGGGAAGCTGCTTACAAGATTTTTCTTCACTCCAATGCTCAGCAGTTGAGCCGACTGGAGGAATTGCTTGCTAGCCGAAACAGTCTGGCACAGTTGGTTGGGTATGACACCTTTGCCCACAGGGCTCTTCAGGGTACAATGGCCAAAAATCCAGGTATAAGGCATGTGTGGAAGGACATGTTGAGAAATCAAATGCACTGTGTTGGGTGTATGATCAAAGTGTTGATTTCCTTAGCTAAGTTTACACATATTTGTTCCAGTGAAGTATTTTATTGCAGTTATATTTTGCTGTATGCCATATTCATGCTCTCTGTAAATGACAATACTCACTCAGTAGAAACTGGTGGTTTTTTTAAGAACTGATGCTCACTCCTTAGATTACGAAGTTGTCATTATCACTGCATGTAACAAAGTAAATGTAGTACTAAATTCTCTTGAAACAATGTCAGTGGAGTAGTTTATTAAAAAATCCAAGGAATTTTTTTTGTTTGGAATATTTTTATGTAAACGTAACATCTTTTAAGAGAAAAAATAATTTCCTTTTTTTTTCCCCCCTTCTAGAAACAGTAAGACAATTTCTGGAGAAGCTTTCTGACCAGTTGTCTAAAAGGTATGTCTTTTCAATTAAGTTACTTTTTAACCGTACTCTTTATCTCAAGAATAAAGGGACTTGGCACTATTAAGTGCTGCTTATTATATGCTCCGATGAAGCAAAAAGTAAGACTTTCCCAGAGTTTTCAGAGGAGCTATTTGCTTAGGATAAATTCTGTGCCTGTGATCAGAGAACACCCAGGACTAAATGCAACAAATGATGTGCCAAGAAATGCAGTTAACAGCAAACAAGAAGACCAAGCTGAAGTGTAGAAGAACACCTCTCTTGGTCTTCTTGCCATATGCACAACTCCATATGTTTTACATCTATAAACAAACTTCCATTTGTCCATCTTACCTCCCTTAGTTCCACACAGCACAAAACGGTTTCATCACTGTGTATAATTGGGGTGTATAGTAATGCTTTGGAGCTGTACAACTGGAGTAAGAGAGACTTAATTAGAAGGTACTTGAATGACAGAAGCTGAATGGAGAAGTTTTTTTTACCCTGGTATGTGGGCCTGCTGTTTTATATGGTACTGTAAATCTCTGCTGATGGACATTTTCTTAGGATGGAGTATTGTTGTGTACTGTATTACATTGCTCAAAAATATTTCATTAACACTTTCATCATAAAAATATTTTTCAGAACTCAGAAAGACTTTGAAATGATGACAAAGATGAAAATGAAGCTCAACCCCCAGAATTCAGTAAGTTACATTTTCCGCATGTGGTGAGCCGTTTTGTTTCTTTTTAAAAGTATAGTATAAGCTAGCCATGTTGTACAATTAACTATTTTAGAGTACAAGACATAGTAGAATTAGAAAGAGAAACATTCTGGCTTCAAATTGACTGCTAAGTTGGTGTATTAAAACCAAGCATTGAGTGCGAGAGAACTGTTGGTATATACAAAGTGATACTGACATAACATAAATGTAAAGTGGTGAAAGGGAGTATCACTTTGTTTTGAATTAATTGACTCATTTGAAAAATAAAGGCTGTACTCTAGGTTAGATGCCTGCACATTTTTTATAGTATATTGTATGTATCTTAATTCTGTACATATTTAGGTGTGTCTTTTTATTTGAATTGAGTGTATTTCTTGAAATCTGGTATGAAGTCCTATTATATAGTTGAGTAAGAAAAACAATCTTCAAGAAATGTTAAGAAAATAAAAGTTTCAGGTTATGATATATGATGCTATTACCAATGCTGGTTTTAGCACTGACTGTTTCCTGTTATGTTTTAAAGTTCTGTGCCTTGTTGAAACTGCAGAAATATTCAAAGGAAACAAAACTTTTACTTTGATTTACTTTTACTTTGGACAACTTTTACTTGTCCATTATTGCAATTATATGCTGTAATTCTCTTTCAGACGCTGATGCCGTGGGATCACCCTTATTACAGTGGCGTCCTTCGTGCTGAGAGGTAAGCTCCTTATGTTCCTTATTGTAGTGTAAATGAGTGTCCTTGCAATAAGGATAAAGAAAGTTCTCAATGTAAGCAGGATTGCTTTCTTTGAAGATGTACTTCGATATTAAAAAATAAATACTATCTGGTGGGACAGTTGTTTGTAACATTCTTAGTTACTTCTGGAATGCCTGTAGAAGTTTTTGGCTCCTCTCTTGTTTTGCAGGGAAGTATTGTCCCTTTTTGAAGATAAAAGAGGGTGAAGCAGTTTCAGAACAGATAGAAAATCCTTATTCTTGTTTTGCTTTTGGTGCTTAGCTGAGCTGTAGTAATGTTTAAAAATAAATTTTGATCACTGAATACAGTCCAACTTCTCTTCATATTTTAACTTCACTGTACTCCTTACTGAACAAGCAACTTCATAATCTTCTGCAGACTTGAAACAGCAACTTCTTGAGTAGATCTTCACTGTTCATGAATAGAATTCATTCTTATCTCTCTTGTAAAGACAGGAAATAAATCCTTTACACAGACTTAAATTGTGCACAAGACCATTGCACATAATAAGGTGTCAGCTCTGAAAGACATGAGCCCTGCGTATTGCCTCTATCAGATCAGCAGCAGTGACCTTTTAGGTTTCTGTTGGAAAAAATAATTGAAAGTTGTGCTTCTCTCACTAGAGGGGGAGGAAAAGTCTTCCTTCATTGCAAATTGGCAGGTTTTTGTTTTTCAAACAAACACTAGGCTAGATGTATCTGATTAAAATAGTAGTTTACTCTGGATCAGAAAGTTACGGTAGTATAGACATGACAGTGAAAGGCTGTCAGCAGTTGGCCTGGCTGTTCTGCTGCTTTTGTGTGCTTTGTTTCTGAGGCAGTAGTTCTATGAGCAGCAGCTCTAATATTTGCCTTGTCATAAGTTACTGCATGCTAAGATGGGAACTGAGCTATGTGTGTACAGCAACATTCATGTTCTGGGTGAGTAGAACTTGCCATGCAGGAGTGGTAGAGGAATATCCATCTGCTAGATCTGCTCCCAGTAGCCAGTGCCAGAGCACGCTGTGCTCCACAGCACATGCTTAGCAGTGGTCAGTAGCAGGCAGTGGAAGAGGGCTGCCATACTCATTCAAGATACTATCTTGTAGCTAACATATCTACTTTACCTTGCCTGTGTAATGTTTTCAGAACAGCAAGAATTACATTCTGATTCATAATACTTAACATACTCTCAAATGTTCATGAAATTTACTGTCTATCGTATTTATTTTCTGCATTTCCTGTAGGGTCTGCTTTCCCTGTTTTCAGAATTGGTGTGTGCCATAAGGGTTGGAGTCTTAGGAGTAGAAGGCTCTGTATTTGTTTCTTTCTCCTCCTGGAGGAGTGTCTTCAGATGCTTATTGTCCTGAGTCTTCTTGGTCTTACTGCACTTCTTAGATCACCTCATAAAGCTAACCATTTCATAATTGAGTTGCTGATGATTAGAAATAGATTGTTCTGCACATTTTGGCATTAGGAAGGAAAATATTTCCTTTCCTTGTGGGGCTTTGTAAGACACCCAATTAAGTTACTTTAAGAATTGTATGGTAGCTTTATGAAGGGAGAGCTGCAGGTAAAACAGACCCAGACATTGGCAATGTATCTTTGCTGTTTTTTATTTATTCAGGCACCAAGTTTAGAAGCTGGATCAGTATGAAGAGTCTCCTGAACCTATGTAGGGCCTCCCTGATTACAATGCAGGATTGGGGCCCAATGTTTTTCTCCCTCCAGGTTGGGCAGGAGTATTTTTTTATGGCAGGTCTACAAGCATCTACAAGATGGAAGGAAAAGCGATTTTCCTCTCCATTGTGTGCAGAACTGCTACACTAAAAACCAAGGGCTTAGATCTTTCACTGTTCTGTTTTCTGGATAGTGGTCTGTCTTTGGGAAAAGTTTTTGATCTATGACTGAATGATGCTTTACATTCATTGTGCCCATATTGCAGGTATTTAACAGGGTACTGGATACTGGGTAATCAGCACTGAAAAGTAAAATTCACTTTTCCACTGCATAGTATCAAAGGCTGTGCTTTGTGACTGAAACTAGGCAGGAGTCAGAGTATTGTATATTGATTGTATACAACAGTCAGAGGACAGGAATATACCTTATCAGGTCTGTGCCCTAACTGTGTTCTATTTTCCATTTATTAGCTATGCAAATGTGATTCCACTATCCTTTATCTTGTATTTGTACTTAACTCTGTTTGACCACATCCTTTCTTGAATGCCTCTTGGATGCTATATGGTATGATCAGTTCAGCACTTTAACTGGAAGATGAGAACTGTTATGTGTCACACAAAGCTTCATAGTGGCTGGAATTTGACTTTTGGCTATTTGTTGTTACTCTCTTTCTAACTGAGCCAGTTACCTGGTAGTATTAACTTACCTATCTAAGGAAAAGTGATGTAGTTTTCCTTGTGTGTTTGTTTTTTCCATGGGAAAATAGTGCTTTAAAACAAAAGTATTACATTTCATTTTATTTATTAATAAGATCAATAAATAATTTATTTTTTACTTCTTGTATCCTATTTTATTTTGCATGATTGTATCATGGAATGACAAAATATATTTTTAAACAAGATATGTTTACCTGTCATGCATTTCTCTGTTTCTTAGGATTCTTTCTGTTTAGTAGATTAATTATTTTGTTCTTCAAGGGTTTTCCTGTTTTGGAAGAAATTTACTTTTAGGTTTATGTCTTTTACAGAAATGCCATGGTTGTATTCATAATAGTGCTGTGCTCAGAGCATGGCTTATGTTTTTCTATGTCCTGTTTCGGGACTCAGTAGTAGTTTGTGGATTTCTGCATTAGAAATTTCTCTTCTGCTTAGTGGAATGTTTTTGTTGAAAGGGAGGAAAATGTATGCTTTGGGGTATATTTTTTGTGCTGCTGTTGTTACTGTGGCTCTAGATGATGTACAAACCCATAGTTTCCTATGTGTATGTAAGATGGAAGTTGTCTTTACACACATAGGTATAAAAAAAGAGACTGCAGGGGTTTAGTTCTTGATTAATTCATCCAGCAATTTCTGATATGTCACGCATGCAGCACTAAGGCTGCAAGAGATATCAGATGGGACAGTGTCTGTGTCTGCTGCAGAAGGTTTACTGTTTCTTAGTTTGGCCTATACAACCATGTTTGCAAACAGAAATGTTGGGACAGGAGGGAGCATTAGACAGTGTGGTGTGATCCCTGATGTGTGATCCCTGATGTGTGATCCCTGATGAGATCTTTTATTTCCTCTTTAGTTCTCCAGGTTT
>JAWWES010000001.1:44466535-44490590 GCA_035583135.1 Lophotriccus pileatus | reverse complement strand
GTGTGATCCCTGATGTGTGATCCCTGATGTGTGATCCCTGATGAGATCTTTTATTTCCTCTTTAGTTCTCCAGGTTTTGATCATCTACATCTGAAATGACACTGAAACTCATGACATATTTTTAGTGTGTCTGTTTTATATTTGCATGTTGTATATTTTAAATGTTTTTATATATTCTGTCTCCTAAATATACATTTATTCCTTATTGAAACAGGATTAAGGAAACAAATCCTCCATTAGATTTGTAGTAAGTAATTTTAAGAGCCGGATATTTACTTCTGAGGAAGGCAGAATGTCCCCATGTGTTCCGCTTGAGTTCTGATGCCGTTTGCTGCCACACCGGGTTACCTTTGTTGTCAGTCTGCTTCCACAGCGTTACTGACCGCTGCTGCTGTTCTGCAGTTGAACAGCAGGAGGCGCTCCAGGCTCAAGTCACAGAGTTCGGTTTGTCTGCCCGTAAACTCGGCCACAGCAATTTTACTGTGAGCTTTCACCAGGTCTTTTCCCTGGAAACTCGATCCTGCTTCAAAAGTGTAAGCCTCCCATTGATGGTAACAGGATATTTTACTACTTTTTTTTTTACCTCTTTTTTTTTTTCCCCCAAGACTATGTTACAAGTAGCCTCTCTGGCGTTAAGCCCACACTTATGAGATTGTAATGTAGCTACAGTTTAAGTGGCAGGGAAAATACTTGTCAGTATAAATGTACATTTAAGAGAAAGAGAAGACAAAAGTCTGAAATTCATGGTAGTAGAATCTTAGTAGATAGAGTAATTAGGAGAACCTCAAGAATTTTGGCAGGCTAAGGGTAATAAACCAGTGAATGCTAGAACATGCTTCAGTGTCTAACAAGTAAGAAGATGTCTAATATGTATATTATAAAAATAATAATGTTGAGTTTTAGTGCAGACAAGTACCAAAGTATTAATTAAGTCGCATTACTTCTCAGTAAGTGCAGCTACAGTTATAAGTAATTCTCAAGGCCCTGATCTTGCAAAGATGTATTAGTCCTGCTGACTTCTTCCAGGTCAGAGGAAAAAACACAACAGGAAATTACCCTGAAAATGCTGGAAGAGATTTTCTGAAATCAACTATTTGCCTTGAAGGTGCAATGACTGTGCTTAAGCCACTTCTGGCAGAGGCACAGAACTGTTCTTGAGAACTGTCAGTGATGAGTGTATTTGGTATTAACTCCTATTTCCCTAACCTGTGGTTCTTACCAGGCTTCACTGGCTATAATTCACCGTTGGGATTTTTGCCAAAATGTCCCAGATTTTATTCAACTTGCAGTTGGGATGTGCTTGCAGGTTATTGGACTCTTTGCTAGACCTTTTCTTTGGGTCTGCAGAAAGAAGATCAGCCTTGGGGATGAGAGATCAATGCCAAAATAAGCCAGTTTCCTGATGTATAGGAAAGAGAAGCCACTACGGCAACTGAATCTTGAGGTGAGATAGCTAAACAGAAATTAGGAATAACTCACCTCCTTTCTTCTTGGGACTGTGCATAGGCTTCAGGAGAGAGTGGGCACCACTGTCATTTTCTTTAGAGGGGTAGATTTAATACCAAGGTATGAAAAGATGAATGGATGTTTCTCAAGATCCTAAAGGCTTCAGCTACTGTTGAGATTTGCAAGTTACTAGTAAAGAAACTTGTTCATGGCTGCTTTTTGTTAAATTATTTTTAGTTCTATGAAAAAAGTGTTCTTTGTTGGGAATATCATGTGGAAAAATAGCCTTTGTGGAATATATATGAGAAAACTGTCACTCTGTTCAGTTTGAAAGCTGAAGTGGAAAATTAGTACAAAATTTAAACATAACCAGGAAATCTTTCAATCAAAGTGCTCAAAGAGAAGGATAACTTTCTATAACAATCTGTTTATAAGAAAGGGAAGGCATGCCCTCTATTAAATCAACTAATGTGTGTGCAGAAAGTCCATTTAACTTACGAGTCACTAAAGGTAGTGGACTAAGCTTTTTGAAGGAAAGCCTGAAAGTTGCTAAAAAGGATTGCTTTGAAGCAGAATTCAAATTTCAAGAATTACTGCTTTATTAAAAACATTGTGGAAGGACAAAGAAATTGTTGTTGATGTGAAAACTAAGTCAAATCTAAAGGTTGTGTACAGTTTCCATACCAATATTCTAAATTACCCCTTGATCTCCTCCAAAATATTCTGTGAAGTACAATTAACAGAAAGAAAAAAGGAATGTGAAATACAGGTGCTAGTTTATGGTTGATGAAAGTACAAAGACTTTCTATTATTATTATTATTGTTATTATTTTTAAGAAATGCAGAGTCTTCTATAAATCACGGTGAAGAGTCTCCCTTCAGGTAAAGAATTAAATTTCAGAGTCTGGCAGGTAATGAAAATTGGAAGGGATTTTCCTTGTCTTGATCTCTTTAAGTTAACCTGAGGGGTTCATCTCACTTTTATCTTCTACTAACAAGATTTTTTCAAGTTTCCTTGGAAGTTTTGACAGGATCTGTTGTATTAGAGATAGTTAACTTAATGTTCTATGTTTTTGTGGATATCAACAGGATAATAATTTTTCTCAAAAAAAAAAAATAAAGCATGTATCAAGGACTATATTTAATAGCCATTGATAAGAATTGCCAAGCAACTTGTTTCTCATTTACAGTTGTTAAGAGTCTGAATGCTCATATTCTGAAGAAGAGTGCTCCTGACTCAAATATCCCTACTGTCCAAGTTTATAAAAAGGATTCTTAATAGAATAGATGAAAGTCATGCTACACAAAATAGTCCTAGCTTCCTTCCAAACATACAGCTTAAATGAAAGTGATTTTAGAAGTCTGCATTTTATTTAGACTCAGCAAAGTCATACAAGCTTAGAAATAATTATTTGTAATCACATACTACATCTTTGTTCTTCACAGGGACACAGTCTTTTTGTTTGAAGCCTGCTGTTCTTGAAGAATAACCAAACCTCATTGTGTCAGTTAACTTCTTTTCAAAATTGTTTTTTAAGTTGGTTTGGCTACTTTACTTCTCTTAAAAATAGTGCTGGGCTGCATACTGTAAAAGTAAGTTGTCTGGATTTTTTAAACATAGTTAATCCTTCAATATAAAGCAGGAATTTTTTATATCAAAGAAACTACTGTTTTCTTTGATATTTTTACTTTCTTTAGGAGGGTACTGAGCTCACATTTGGACATAAAGTGTATAAGAAAATGTTCATTCTTTTCTGGGCTTCATTATAAATACAAATACTGTTTGAATCAGATGATCAGAGTGAATTAAGTTAGTGGAATATATTTTAAGAAAAAGTGAATGCAGAGCAAACCTCTTTTGTTCATTTTTATACATTTCAGTTTTTCACAGTTTTGGACATTTAGGCATGAGGATTATGCAGTTCTACAGGAGAAGAAAAATAATTTAAAGTTCATTATTACAATAAAAGGGACTGCTTTAAACCTTGACTTTTTTTTTTTTTAAAGTTAAAGCAACTAACTGAAAGTTTGGCACAGAGGAAAGTATTCTTTTCCACTGTAGATGGGTTCATGTATATATTTGTTGATGCTAGTACTGATTTGTGCAGAGGGAGTGTGTACTGGTGTTCATTTTTTAAAAAAATAAATGTTATATGATATTTCCTACATTGAAACTAAAAACAGTCCTTTTTTTTTTTTTTGATATCTAGTCATGTACAAAAGTCTTTTGATTTCAGGAAGTCATCTTTTGAATTAATAATTGTGTTTTCTGGTGTATATGTCTGTAACAGATAAAAGTTTTGATATTTCCTTTTCTTGTTCTTCCAGAACTACATTCAGATTCTTTAGGTTTTATGTAAGGGCTTAAGAAAATGTACGTGCTCATCCTTTTGGAATTCAGCTAGACAACATGCAGTCCAGTTGGGGAAGTCTAAGTTCCAGAGAGAAGAAAGAGCTCATAGCTGAGCTCAAACCTTCTGCTAGTTACCTCTAGTTGGTACCTTATTAAGCCTGAAAGTATTGTAATATTCGTGTCTCCCTTTCCCTGGTGACATAGGCATCCTAAGGTGCCTATTTGAAGCAGTCTGAATCACCTTCCTGGGGCCCAGAACTCACATTTTAAGTGAAAGGGTATCCAGACAGGATGTTTGATTCTTGCCTTGGGTTACTTAGCTAACCTGAATCCTTTTTCTTCCTTAGGAATTGCTGTAACCATGTTTCCAAGTGTTTGTGGGCTTTGGAGACAGTAGTATAATGTTTTGCTAGAGACACTACTATGCCATGTGCATGATCCTCCCCACTGAATTCTCTCTGTCTGTTCTTCTGGAGCAGTAAGCAAGCTGCAAATTACAGCATACAAGAAAATCTGTCTTCCAGCACTTCTTTTCAGTATTTGTAATCACTAAATGGAGCTCTAGTTGGTTTGCAATGCAGGTTTTAACTGTCTGTCTCCGTAACATTAGCCTTCCTGGCTAATATCAGTAACCCTTAGCAGAAATTTTCTTGGTAGCAGAGTGTCTGTTAGCATAGTTCAGTATGGGTCATGATAATTTCCTTTCTGATTTCTGTTCCCAAAAATACTTGAATGCATTTCCTGTTGGAGATAAAGTTGTTAACTTGCCTGAATAAGTGTGGAGGGCGTTTGCCAAAGACTGTGTTCATATTAAAACAACTGCTTCTTGCAGTTTTGTTTCATTTTTTTACTATTTATTTTACATAGAAGGCACAAAGCTGTACAACTATCCAAGCTCACAATTGACAGCAGCTTGAAAATCATGCATAAAGTGATTCTTAGAGTGGTTGCTGCTTTAACATGTCATATAATAAAAATAATTATATGGACAGTAGGAATAATCAACAGTTATTAACATGTAGATTATGAAGATTGCTTTGCGCTGACTAGTGAGCATTTCAGGGGCAGGCTAAACTGTAGGAGTTTGGAAACTCTGCTCCTTCTTATGTAGGGTCAGTCGCTATCAGATAATTAATGAACTAAAGTTTTTGTCCTTTCATACTATTGACAGAGAAGTAACATGCAGTGAAAACACAGAATTGTTAGGGTTGGAAGAGACCTCTGGAGATCATCTAGTCCAACCCTCCTGCCAAGGCAGGAATGCCTTGGTTTTGGTAGGGTCTTGCTGAGAGGCTTTTGTGTGCATTTACAAATACACTTGGTTTAACTTTTGAAAAAAGAAAAAAAAAAAAAACCAACAACTGATCAAAGGAGGACCATACACCTGGGATAAAAGATGGTGATCTTTGAATTTTCCCTTTAGCTTCAGGAAAAATTCATTTTAGTCTTGGATCAGCCCTCAGAAAGGCTTTGCATCCTACACAGAAAAGCTCTATCTTCATTACAGGGCAATTTAAACTGCTAAAAGAGTGTATTGATAGAAGTTTTCATCTTGGAGTTTTATGTGGAATTTTTAGATAATCCGGCCCAGGTCAGAGCACATCATGAAGATACAACCCAGACCCTTTAACAACATAAGAAATGTCATTCAAAGGGCCGAGGGAAGAAAAGTTTGGATTGCTGTCACAGTTGCAGTCCTCCATTGGTGCCAAAAAGTTGTGCTAGCATGTTTTCAGATTGGTATGAATTTGAGCACTGAAATACTGTGCCTGTGGAATGTTGTGTTCTTGCAGTTTCACTAAGGTGATGAAGTTGTAACTGAAGTTGGGTAATCATAGCCTTTTTTCTTGTCATCTGGAAACAAGGAAGTTGCTAATAGCTGCTACCGTTTGAGTGCCTGGAATCAACCAAGAATCTTCAGTAAGGGAACACTGAGTTTGTAAACTCTTTCAAATACTTTTCCACCCACACCCATGTGCCAGATTTAAGTTTTGCAGATCTAGTAGAGATTGCAGGATTTCCTGTTCTGTTCATTGAGTATTCTTATTTTTGGGAAAGATTCAAGTCTTTTAAATTAATTTCTTCCCTTTGCCCCATTGTCCTCTAATCTTATCTAGTGTTACACCTTTCATTTTGCAGTGAGTAGCATTAATTGTTGAAGGTGGGGGCTCAGAAAAGAGTCAGTCACATGCTTGCTCTTGCCACTGAAAGGCAAGATCATCTATTAATAATAATTCTGAGAACTGAGTTTTTGGTTATAGGACATCAGATAGCTGAGGTTTTGGCTAATTGCTATTCCTAAGTAAGCTCAAAGAGAAAGTTTTCCTGGAATCAGTGCAAGTCTGGGGTTAGGCTTTCTTCAATTATGGTTGGTCTTACTTGATTTGTGAAAATAGAGTTCATGTATGTATGAGGTAGGACCAAATTCAAAACTTGGCAGTTGAATCTGTGTTTTGGTGTCTGGAATGATCATTGCTTAGCTGGTATAGATTGGTATTAGACAAAGATTTTTGAAGATGTATTACACACTTCCTGGAGGAGTATTTTTTTTTTTTTTTAAGTACCCAGTACTCATTTTGAAGTACTATTGATTATTATCATCTGATTGTGATAATTGCTTTACAGTATCATTTTAACCATTTTCTCCATAACTCCTATGCCATTGCACTGGCTAGCAAACAAAAAAAACCTGGATGCCAGATAATGAGTGTAATAATTACTGCTGACTGCTGTCAGGTGTGTCCAAAAGTAATTTAAATATCAGTTTTGTCTCAGAAAACACTAGTGGTATTTGAGGATATTTAAGTATCTTAAACTTTGATCTTGTTTGCACACTGATGTGATAGGCAAGGCAGAGATGGACAATTAAGTGAGATGAGAACCAGAAACATTATTTTGTTTTGGCATTCTGTATAAAAAAAGTTTTTCAAAACTTTTTTTCAATTTTCCATTGACAAGAGGAACATTAACACACATCTTTCATTAAATGTGGGAGAGGTTTGATCTTGACAGTGTTCTACCAGAAGGGGCTAACATTAACTGTGCAGTTTCTACTAAAGTGGCTGTTTAGTCAGGACCTCATTGTACTCAAAATGTCAAGATTGTGACATCTTCAAACATCAGCTAGAGTAGGGGATGAGTTCCTCTGGGGAGTCTGCCTTAAGGCATTATAGTCTGTTACTGCTATTTTTATGTGTGGGTGGATAAGTATGCTTTTTTCAAAAGACAAAACTATTACAGACTGATTTCCCCTCTCCTCACTTTGAATAGTGACAGTGTATTACAAAATACCTATCAAAGCCTTCTTCCCATCGTCATTATCGTGGGATAAGTTCATGGGGACAATGTACATGTTCAAGGAGTGCTAAGACTGAAGAAGAAGAGATCTTCTCCCTCTAATATACTACTGTCAGCTCTTCTATCCATGAAATATTATTGCTTTCTCCTGCTGGTATATATCTGTGTTTCTCACAGAAACAAAATGAAAAGTAGTTTCAGAGGTTTTTTCTGTCACCCCTCCAGCAAACACGTTAGTCCAGTATTTCAACTGAATGCGTTAATCCTTTGCAGTCAGCAGGAAATGTTGTCCTCCTCTGATAAAGCTGGAATCTATCTCATACTGCAGCTGTGTGTTCTTAGTCCTAGGCTACATATAACATCTTCACACAATAGTTAAGGTTTGTCGGGAGCTCTGGAGGTTGTCTGGTCCAACGTCCAGCTAAAGCAGAGTCCCCTAGAGCTGGGTGTCCAGGATCATGACCAGACAGCTTTTTGATATCTCCAAGCAGTGAGACTGCACAAGCAGTGAGTCTGTAGGAGTAATGTGTGCTACTTTTTGGTCACCCTTGCTGGAAAGAAATTGTTTCCTGATGTTAAGATGAAACCTCTCATATTTCAGTCTGTGCCCATTGTCTTTGGTCCTGTCTCTGGGCACCACTAAGAAGAGCCTGACTCTGTCCTCTTTGTACCCTCCCTTCAGAAATTTATACTCGATAATAAGATCCCTCTGAACCTTCTCTTCTCCAGGCTTAATAGTCCCAGATCTTTCAGCCTTTCCTCATAGGGGGGTCACACCAGGCCCTCAGTCATCTCAGTGGGCCTTTGCTGCATTCTCTCCTGTATGTCCATATCTGTCTTGTACTGAGGAGACCAGCACCGGATGTAGCACTCCAGCACTAGCCTGATCAGTGCTGAGTAGAGCAGAAGGATCACCTCCCTAGGCCTGCTGGCCATGCCCTTCCTTGTGCTCCAAGGATACCATTCTCTGTGGCAAGGAACCATTGCTGACTCATGTTCAGCCAGGACCCTCAGGACATTTTCTGCAAAACTGCTTTCTTGCTGGGTGTCCTCCGGCATATACTGGTGTCTGGGGTTGTTTCTCCCCAGGTGCAGGACTTTGTACTTCTCCTTTTGAACTTCAGGACATTCCTGTCAGCGCATTTATCCAAGCTGTCAAGGTCCCACTGGATGGCAGCATGAGCCTCTGATATATCAACTTGGTGGACAGTTCGATTGACACCTGGTTTGGTGTCATCTGCCAATGACTAGACAGGACTGGACCCAGTATTGGCCCCTGGAGTGTACTGCTGGTCACTGGTCTCCAACCTGTGTGCTACTGATCATCATAGTGCTATGTAGGATGATGGTATCAAATGTGACAGATGTGGTATCAAGTGATGGGACAAAAAACAGTCCTAAACTATTATGGAAGTTGTTATGATTTGCTGCTAAGAGAAGGGTTATTTTAGCAGGTCTTGTAGTCTGTATGCACGGAGAGCTTCAGAGTAGAATCAGGACAGCTGAAGCACTTAGTGGTGCGCTGAGTTTTCATTGTAACAATCTGGGCAGAAGGTGTTCAGAGGATGATTCTATAAAAATCTGGAGACATTTACCTGCTAAAGCTTTCCAAAAAGCCCCACTCTTGAATGAGCTGCAATACTGAGACTTGCTGACTTAAAAATTCTCCAGATATTCAGCACATACCCTTTAATTCTGTACTTCTGGGGGTGTTCTTTTGTGCAAATCAGTGTGCTTTGTACTCCAAATGTCTGTGGCTTATATGGAAATGAACTCATCTCTTCTGCTTTCTTTTAGAGACTTGCTTGCAGTCTTTTTATCTAACTTGATCTAAAGTGATTTGTATCATGCTTATTTTCGTTCTTTTGGTGTAATGACTTTCTGAGTAAGAAGGAAAATGTGTGTGTGGAACCATGCAAAGTATGAATTCGAGTCTTGCTATGCATCTTGAAGAAGTGTGTCAGTATAGTAGAGGCAAAATCTGCTTTATTTTCTATGTTCTAGTATAGTTAAAAGAATGGAACAGACTGGCTTTAGCTTCTTGCATTTGTAGTGTGAAAATAAGCAAAATCTTGTACCTTAGCATGTCCGTCGCTTAGAGGGGTGACCTCACCCTGCTGGGCCTCGCAGTGCAGTGAAGCTGAGTAGTGAATTGTAGCTGCAGTTGTAAGCAGCACACTGGCAAATGCAGTATCCCCAGTGGGCTTCAGTTTTAGGTCTTCTCTGTGTGGGAGTGGGAAGGAAGGAAGGGTAGGTGAGTGGATAGGGACTAGCTGGCTCTTTCACAGCTGGTCTATATGTCTTTTGATCATAGACCATAAAAAAGCATGGTTCTCATCTTTGCTGTCCTGCTGTTGTAGTCCTGATGCATGTTTAAATTTCAGTGACTACTTACCATTTAATTAAGAAGCAAAAGCACAAGAACGTGAAAGAAGATAGAAGGGAGTGACTGTGATTCTCTAAACAGTCTTTTCTCTTAGACTCCAGAAAATGGTGTAAATAACACTTGGACTTCGTATGTGAAATGAGGAGACAAGAACATTTTTGCTATTTGGGGTGGATGCACAGCAAGCAGATTGCAGTTTTGATTTTGCTGTTGCCTCCAAAGGGTTGTGTGGTCCTGAGCTTGTGAAAAGCTTAAGTTTGCAAAGCATTCATCTGCTTGATACACTTGTAGTGTGTCTACTTTTTAGAGTCAGAGTCTCTGGAAGTTTGAGCCCACTTATAGGCTGCATACACCTCTGAACTACTTCCTGAACTTTTTGTTCATTCTAAGTTTATATGTGTGCATGCAGAGTATGGTGTCTTCCTCCCTATGAGTGTCTTCTGTGCTCCAGTGTCTTGAACGCAGTTGGTTGAAGTTAGGCTCAGGAAGCTTGACCATGTTTGAAATCCATGTCACAAACTAAAATCTTCATGTGGCCCAAAGCTGCAAGATACTTTCTAAATGGATCAAGAGAGTCCCCAGAGCTTGGGATGTGATTCCTGTGTGGGAGGTGATTGTGTCTCCTTGGTGTTTCTGTTGCTGAAAGAAATAGTGAAAGACAAGACTGCAGAGTCAGCACTGCTTACCAGTTGGTTTCCTGCCCTAGCTGAGGGTTTGGCTTACACCACAGCCAAAGCCAGCTCTTTTTTCTGATCACTCACACAGTGCAGCCTTGGCATGGGAAAGGCACTTGAGTGCCAGTGGTCTCTTGTGGATCAAAAACCACAGATTGGCCACCCGTTGTATTGCTGTGGTCTGTTTGGCTACATGTTCACCATATTTCTGAAAATGATAGTCAACATCTGTTGAATTTGGTGTCCAAATTCGAGTATAAGAAAAATTATGTTACTGTGAAGCACTGTGCCATAACTAACCTGTGACTTAGTTTCGCTATTTGAAAAATAAAATATGCCTAGTAAGGGCCTTGGGGCTGAATTAGTATATTTTGTCCCATCCTGTGGCTTGAAGGTAAAGACTGTAGTTTTTGTAGCTCTGCTAACTGATTTGGTATTCTTGTGGTTCCATAGGTACAACATTGATCCTGGCTTGTACTGTCCATTTTTCTCTCTTGGAGCATGCATGGAAGGTTTGAACTCTTTGTTCAGTCAGCTGTTAGGAATCTCCCTTTATGCTGAGCAGACAAAGAGAGGAGAGATTTGGTCTGAAGATGTTCGAAAGTTGGTAAGTATTCTTGTTCCCAGCATCTGAAACCAAAGGGAAGATAGACAAGACGGCATGTTCCTGTGAACCATGAGTCAATTTTTTTAAAATTACTTGGGTACCTATCAAAAGGACAGACTAGTTGTCTAATTTTAGTTAAAGTTAAACCTCAAGGGCTTTATACTCTCTAAGTGCTTTTTGTGTGTTTGGTATTTTATGAACTTTATTATGTCTCTGTGTAGGGTGCCTGAATCAGAGGCAGTTTTTTGGTTTGGAGATTATTGCTGTACCTTTCAAGATGTCCTTCTGAATGAGCCCTGCTAATTTTTTTAGTTTCTATTTGTAGATGACCATAGATGACTAGAATGCTGTAGGTGTGGATTCTAGCAGTGATATGTCTTCGCCTCATTTTTTAAACTCTGTATTTCATCTTCACTTTAAGATTGATTTTTACGCCTTTTATTTTTGTGCCCTCTTTTTAGGGGTGGGTGGAAATAAAAACTTGGGCAATAACTTGGGCAATAACTTACTCATCAAGTTCCCAGGTTCCTGTGTTGTCTTCCCTGCATTTATTCACTGCCAGATCTTCTCCACTGCTTTTCCACCTCCAACCTCCAGCAAGAGCTGCTGTTTTTTATATCCTGTGGATCAATTTTCATTACTCCTTACTCTTTCTATTTTTATATCCATGGTAAATTGGCTTCTGTTTGATGTTTGAAGGTTACTTTTAATACTAATCCGTGACTTGTTAGTTTTCAGTGAAATGCAGAAACATCTGTAGTTTGAGAAACAAGCTGTGAATTTTCTATATATAATTTTTTCAGTTAAAATTACCAACAGATTTTACATTAATTATTCCTAGTTTATTTGGCATTTATTCATTATAAATCTTTGGATTAGAATACTGTGTCTTCAGTTTACACATCTTACCAGTGCTTTCACTGTGGAAATGATGCTCTTTTTTTCTTCAGGCTGTTGTTCATGAAACTGAAGGTTTGCTAGGATACATCTATTGTGACTTCTTTCAGCGACCTGATAAACCACATCAGGTAACATTTTTGATCTGATTTTGGTGTGGGTTTTATTTGAGTAATGAGTGTAGCATTAGTGCCATTTATGTTCAGTGTAAGTTTTTAGTAGAAGTTATCTCAATTTAAAATAAACTAAATTTAAACAGGGAAACTCTGTAACTTGAAATGTGCTTTTAGGTAATATTTTTTTTGGTGAGTAACCTTTCATTTAAAAAACACCACCCAATAGCTGAACTCAGACTCTTTGTGGTACAGAATAACAGGCAGTATGAATGTCACAGAACTCTGTTTAGAGAAATGGTAGATATTTAAACACCTGTTTTCTGGCCTACTGTTTATAAGTAGGAACAATCTGAAATTTACACTCTTTAAAGGTGAAAGCTCAAAATGACAACTAATTATTATTCAAAATTCTACTTCAAACTGTAGATGGTTCCAACTTGTGGCTTGCTCACTACCTAGTGCCAGTATACTTACTGTATGATGCCGTACAGTACACACTTCACTCAACAGAAGCATCTGCAAATTACCACCTTAAGTGAGGTGATGAGTGGACAAACTTTAAATCTATATTAGCTTAGTGTATTACTCTGTTTTGCTAATATTTCACAATAGGAGTGCTGTGTGGTATATTTGATAAAGAAGTTACTCCTGAAGAGTGAGGGGAAAACTTAATCTATACATTATGGATTTGACACATCAGTAAATTTCTTTGAGCTTGTGATATTTTTTAGAAAAACTTCAAAGTTTTGATAATTAAAAAAAAAAAGAAAATTTCTAAGAGCAGCATGGTCTTTTCTTTATGGAATAAGTAATTTCCATATGAATTTGAAGCAAATAATAAAGATGGAGAAACAGTGTGCTGCTATTGAACAACCCTCTTAGTGATTGTTGAGTTCTACTTGTGTAACTGAGTATATGGTTAGATTTGATTTAACAATTTAAGTTTTATTTAATAATTTGTTAATTGTTTTAATATCACTGATGTAATGACATTGACTGTCCATATGTTTGCTTTTATCTTGAAAAGGATTGTCACTTTACAGTTCGAGGAGGAAGGCTAAAGGAAAATGGAGAGTACCAGCTACCTGTAGTTGTTCTTATGCTTAGCCTTCCTCATTCATCAAGGGGTGCACCAACACTATTAAGTCCTGGCATGATGGAGAATCTCTTCCATGAAATGGGACATGCTATGCATTCTATGCTGGGAAGAACTCGGTACCAGCATGTCACTGGTAAGAATGCTTTAATAGTGATTTTTTGTTTGTTTGCTTTAGTTAAATGTTTAATTTCCAGAAGAAAAGAGTAGATTAAAAAAAAAAAATCAGAACAAAACAAGAAAAAAAAGAGTATGAACCAGAAATAGTTGAGTCATGTTGATAGTTCTGCACCTTTGAAGACTTGAAAATACAGTATCAGATCCTCAGATATTATCTAAAACTCAAACAAACAACTCTTGAATATTCTTCTTCTTCTAATAAGAGTTAGGCATTTGTATCTCTTCTTTATGTACTGTTGATCTTTATTCTATTGTTGGTACCCAGTCTTGTAAGTTTGCCTTATGTGGAGCTTATAATTGTTGGAATGGTTGGAGGATTGAAAATAGATTGAGGTGAAGTTTTACCTGGGTTGGAAATGATTTAGGAAATTGAATGAAGGAGAATTAGTGAATTAAATCTTGCGAAGAGCATACACCGGCAATATAGAAAAATCTGTAAAGCCAGGACTTTTCTAGTTGATTCCGATTATAGCAAAACTGATACATTGAAAACATACTGTATTTGCAAGCATGACTAACTGGTGGGCCTTTTAGTTATACATGAGTGAACACAAATGAATATGCAATCACTGCTTACTGGATGCACAGGAAAGGAATATTGCCTTTGTTAATTTAGGCTCCTTTCTCAAGCAGTGGTACTGAGTGTATTGGCTGACAGGTTGCAGGCTTCTATAGCCTTCTGCAGTTGTGGCAAATGGGTCCAAGACATGCTAGCTAAGGCTGCTTGGCATGCTACTTTTTTTGGCTGTGGACAGCTTGGTATATTCTTTTTTATAACAGTGTGCTGAAAATCCCAAGTGCAGTGGGCATTTACTTATTAAAAACCCCACCACTGAACAGATGAGATTGCGGCTCCCTCGTCTGAAGAATTTTTTTTTATTGTTTTACCATTTTTACATTAGGGTAATGATACAAAGGGGTGCCCATGGTACAGTTAATATTTTACCAATACGTACCTTTGCACCCGGAGGCAAAATATACTTTTTTTTTAAGTCATCCACCTAAAATTAAAATATGCTGAGCTGTTTCTGAGTGTGTCTCTACTGGACATGGTTAAAACAACTGAACAGGGCATATGCTCCTTCAGTGTAGTCCTTGGGACAGTTAAGGGCTCTCCCCAACTGCTTCCACTCATATAGCCTTGCTCATCTTGGCTTACAGGAGTGCTTAGATGCCTAAAGTAACTGCTTTGGTGAGAGTTCTTCTCTTGTGCTGAATCATGTGTCTGCACGTCAAAGTCTTAAAAGGGCAGGAAATGGCTAATTTTGAGGCCTCAGACTTCCCAGGAGCCCCTGTGTATGGTTTCAGTGTTGCCTTAGCTCCGGGCAGTCCTGCATCCCAGAGGATTTCACTCAAGATCTAGCATTGCAAAAGCAGCATTGGCAGTTGGAGGTCAGTGGTGTTGTTTCTGCAGGGAACCTTTTTTTTTTTTAGGATTTGGAATGCGTAACAGGCAAAGGGCTCCTCCCAGGGATGTCTGTTAGGGGCCATCTGCTCTCATGAAACACTAGGGTGGCAAAGTATGGAACAAGACAACTGCAGCCTATTGTGAGAACAAAAAAATTGACTTTCTAGTTGAGATGAGCTGAGTATTTGACATCTTTGCTGCTCTCTCCCACCTTCCTTTTCTGATTACAATTCCCAAATATTCAGGAACCCATTCTGCCTTCAGTGAGCCCAAAACTTGGATAATATTATATGTTTTTGACTTAAGATATGCTTCTTTTTAAGCTAATATTTCGTTTTACTATATGCATTTATTGGTTGTTTCATGCACTTGTATGTATCAGATTTTTCAAAACATAGCCTTGTATTCCATTTTAGTTTATCACGCAGTATAGAATACCTACCTTTGTTTTACAGAAGGACTAACTTATCCCAGATAACTTCCCAACCTTTTACCTTTCTGATTTTCAGACAATGTAAATCATGAATTTCTTGAATGGTTATTAAAAGCATTCTATTACTTTGTTAAAGAGCACTGAGAAAGCAGAAATGCCTAGACTGGTGTAGTTCTGCAGGCTTTTGTCTTGGAACCTGTCTTGTTTTAGGCTTTTTAAAAATTATTTTCAAACAACAACAAAAAAAGACCCTACTAATGAAATGTGATGGCACAGAAGAAGGATTGGGGTATTGCATAACAGCTGAATGGCTGGATACTGAAGTCTTAGAAGTAAAATGTAATTCAGAACTACACAGTGCACATCATGCATTTGCAGGCTACAAAGAGAATTTATGCTTGGATTTTTCAGAAGTAGTGGAGAAACAGAACAACAGTTTTATGTGTTAATGCAGAACTGCATATAGCTAGTGTGTCTGTGAAAGAGTTAAATGTGATTTGATCAGAGGTGTATGTAACAGCTGTATGTGGGAGCAGTGCATGTTAGAATGGCGAAACTTCATGGAATCTTGGGCATAGTTTTGTGTCTCTAGTCTGAAGGTGAGTTCAAACTGAAGCAGGCACAGAGAAGAACTGCAATGGATAGTTTTTGAGACTTTATCTTGCCTTTGGATAACGATGGCTCTTAGAGAATACAGTTTCTCTCAGTTTAGGCAGTAAAATCAGTGCGACATGCTATTTATACTGAAGAGCAGTATTGGTTTGAAAACATTGAATATAAACATATTATAAATTAAGATTAAAAATTAGAGAAAGGTTTATAAGGATGAAAGGAATGATTTTAAAAAATAGTCTTCAAAAATAGTAAAAGCTTACATAGATTTAAGACTAACTTTGCATGTTGATATTGTCTCTAACAGGGATAGAGGTGATAAGCCAGTGGGTTCATTATTAAAGCAACAACTTTTACATTGCTGACTTTAATACAGAAGTTAAAAATTTAGCTTGGATTTGGTGATGTGTTACGCTTTTTAATAACTTCCATTGTGTAAGGTGCTGATAAAGATTAGAGTAAATAAGATTTTGGGGAAAGTACTTTTTGAAAATACTAACATATTACCTCACTGCACTTACATAGAACATCTCTTCAGTCTGCCAGAGTGTTCCTTGAATGAATGACTTGGTATTACAAAGTGAGGTTAATATAAAACATAAGTGAGCTCAGCAAACAGATGGAAGCTAAAAATTGTAACTGTGAATGGGATTAAGGCAGAGTTTTATTTACATTGCAGTTTAATTTAGGTTTAGGACACTTAAATAGATTTGGTGTTTCATGTAGGGCCAGTTTGACTACAGTCTGGTTTAGTTTAAAAAGGGTGTTATCCAGAGCTTTATAAGGTGCCTCACCCAGCTGTTCAAATATTTTGTTTTACTTTGTGATTTATAGTAAAATGTGTAGGATTATAATGAAGCTTTTCTGGCAATATGTACAATAATGGAAATAAAATATTGACTTAATAAATGAAAGAACATTAAAGTTCACCAAAAGTCCAAACTGAAAGTTGCAAAACCTTTTGGAAGAGTTAACTATTTGTGTTAATGGAAATAGCAAACGCTAATATATACAATTATTCTACCTCTAGGAACCAGATGTCCTACTGATTTTGCTGAAGTTCCCTCAATTCTGATGGAGTACTTTGCAAATGACTATCGAGTGGTTAACCAGTTTGCAAGGCATTATAAAACAGGACAGGTAGGGAATGTGTAAAATATTGAAAATGGGAATTAATGTATTTAGGAAAAGAATAATATTTTCATGTGCTATTTATCAATAATGTTTAAAGTAGAAATAAGCAATGGATAGAAAATATTTTAATATTATAATTTCAGTTATTCAGAAAAAATGTTAGTATTGTCATTGTAGAAAAGATAAATGTAATCTGCAAAAGAATACCAGATTCTTATATCCAAGATTCAAATTACATATTTAAAAATTTCAGGGTTTTTTTTTTACCTAGTGTTGTAGGTGAACAACTTCTGTGTGAATTGAGTTATTTGAAAAAATTTAATTACAGGTAAGTTATGACAAAAATAGGATTTGTCATTGGACTCTCTAAAGTCTCTCTTAAAATAAAGCTCAGGTACTACGTCACGGGCAAAAATGGAAATGGTCTGCAGTGTCTAAAAACCCCCATTTTTAACACAGTATGGGGTAGTGATTGAAATATTTTGTGGTGAAAACCATGCTGCTCTATTTAGGCTTAAATTAGGATTAGTTAGATTCTGTCAGTCACAAATCTCTGCTTTAAAACTCTGATGCCTTTTTTTTCATGAAGATATTATGTATCAGTCTCCTGCAAGGATCTGTTTTCTGTGGGATATTTAAAGAACAGTGCTCTTTGGAACAAGGTGACTTTTGGTGGTCACTTTAAGACATGGCATCAAAAAATCATTTATATTTGTACAGACATTTCAAAAATGCCTCTTAAGTTGTGTGGTGTGTTACACTTCACTGAAGCTTTTTATCCAGTACTAAGCATTCAGTGTATTTCAGTGTTGTGGAAGTAGAATTATTTTGCCTCCATTGAAAAGTTAGGAAAATATGTTGCTTAACTTCTATTTTAATAGATACTCTCTGAGAAATTTGCACTGTAATTTTTTTTTTTTTCCTGCAACAAAGCAACCATTTCTGCAGAATTGATTGCACTAATCTTGTTGAAACCTGGGAGTTAAATGTACCCAGTTCAGGAGTGGTCGTCATTTATATGTTTGAGTCCACATACTGAAATATTGCTTTCTAGTGTTCTCTATAAAGTTCATGTGGTGTTTAAACAGCATGGACTTAATCTGACTGCATATGAGTTTAGAGAATGAGCTTCACTAAAACATCTGAAAGAGATTTGTGGAACATTATTTATGGCTTTATATTTTCAAAATGACTTAACAAATCTAAACCATGTTTGGTTTCAGTGCAAAAGCTAAGAACCAGACTCTCTGTCCCATTTGGCATTTCCATAAACTTCTTCTGTTTATTGGTGGTGAAATCTTCCTCTTTCAGAGAGCAATTGAGACAAGTTTGATGTAGAAATTCAGTCTTGAATGGGGCAAGAATGGATTATGCTGGAAGATGAGAAGAAGAGCCTGAAACTGCTCTGTGGCTCTTGAGGGCTTTGGATGGCTTCCTTTTAATTGCTTTTTGAAAAATTTGGAATGGATTTTTAAGCCATTATCCAACATATATAAATCTGCTTTTGCTTTTGCTGGTTCATCTAAGCTGATTTTAAGAATCTAATATCAGATTTCTGTGTCTGTCATTTAAATACAAATAGATTGAAGTAATCTTTTCTGTTCTTGAAATTTAGCGATTGTTATAGCAATTACTTTTATCTGTTGTGTATATGTTACAAAGTACTTGGAGCACAAAATCCCACCTCTCTTAAAACTTTGCAAAGATCCTTTTAGGGCTTATTTTCTCTGCTTTTTCTCTGACTAATTTTTTTGTTGAGCAAATAGGAAATTCAATCTTTTTTTTCCCTCCTTCCAGTTTTTTAGTTATTTGAAAAAAAAATTGACTCCACCCCTTTTTCAAGGGACAATAAGGAAGGTGGATGAAAAAGTTAAAATGTGACATTTGTAAAACCATTTAATCCAAATGTTGTTTTGTATGAGAACTTCCACTGAGTTTCTTATGAATTAAGAGACTGAGCTTTTCTGTGTGAGAAGGATCTTTTGTGTAAGAACTACACCAACGTAGCTCTGCTGGATGTTGACAGAAGGAAGGCTTTCTACCAACCCAGCTTGTGGTGGAGGCCATGCAGATAATTTGGAAAAGCATCCTTCTTTTGGCATTGCTGTATCTACACCATAGATTTTGCATGTAGACTTCAGGTTGTGTAATTTTAACAGTCCTACTGAACAAAATTTTGTCAGAAAAACTTGTTAGTGTAATCTGAGCTTATGATTGCCATTGCTGTAAAAGCCAATTGTAGAAGGATTTATCCTTGAGGATCCACACTTAGGATTGTTGCTTATGCTTAAGGGAAGAGGAGGGGGGGAAAAGGTGTTTTGGTTATTAAAACATGTGAACTGTTGACAACTGTATTTCAGTAGCATTGCAGAAAAAAAATGGTTGGCAGGCTTTCAAAGATGAGAATGCGTTCAGCATTTAGATGTAGATCATGAGGATGTGGTCCCAAATGTCTTGAAGTTTACAGAAAGCTTGTCTCTGCTTTCTGTCCATTTTTGATGGTTGTATTGTTAAATACTGAGCAGTGACAAAGCTTGCAAGCTCTTCTGGCAAAAGGAGCAAGTCTTTTGAATTTAGTTGAAAAAACTGGCCAGTACAAAAATGTTTGTTTCAAGAAAGTAGCAAGCCTAGTTTTTCTTACATCTGAAAGATAACTCAAAACAGAAAATCCTTGAGATGAAAAGAGGGGAATTGTGTTAATTAGTTACAGAAGTTGAATTAGTGAGGTAAGCTCATGAAATCAAGCCATTCAGAAGTGAGGTCATTATGGTGCTGAAGCAGACAATCTGGTGCATGGGTACCATTCTGTATCACTATGTTTGTTTAATTTTGTTTTTTAAGTGCACAGATATGTGGTAGGTCTGAGCTAAATCATTTTAAGCTTGTGTGTCTTTGGAGGCTCTCTTGAACAAAGGCCAGCATTTCAGCTGTTCAAATTTGAACTGAGTTCATTTTTCACACAGATGGAATTACAAAGACAGTATTGTGTTAGCATGATTACGAGAGTAAGCCCGCAGATAGTAAACAATTGTAATGTATTGCAGTTACTACAAAACAGTAAGGAGTTAAGAGTGCTTTGGGACACATGGAATTCTGTTCTTTTAGCTACCATGAAAAACACGCTGAAAAATTCATTCCAAGACCTTCAAATTACTTAACAGACAAGGATGGAAAAGTGGAACCCAGAGTAAAGCATGTAGTTTTTAAATTTCAAAAATTGAATGGTTATTCAATTAATAGAGTTGTAGCCAAAGCTCTGTGAGGGCTGTCTTTCTTTCAGAAGGACGATGACTGTTCTGGTTTTATCCAAGATATCCAACTGATTCTGGTTTTATCCAAGAGCTCATCTTTAGGATAAGTAAATAAGTAAACTCATGCTGATAGTTCTTTTTCCTTCACTCAGCTGCTTATCAACGGGCTGTATGAGATTGTAATAAAGCAAGGAGGAAGGGTTTCTATTGACTGAAACAGTACATCTTCCTGAGTTCAAGACCTCAGCATATCTGTGTGCATGACATCCACAGAAACATACTGCAGAGAGTAGTAGTGATCTTTGAAAAACCCTCTGGAGTAAAATTTTGCTTCCCAGAAATCTTAAGTATTAAGATCTCAAGGGTGTTTTGGGAAAAAATAGGTGATCTCTTTATCATTGTTTCCATTTAATCTAATTTTGGCAGTGTTTTTCTGGTGCCAAATTCTGCTTGTGAATTATGATCACAACATAATCTTTTAGTCAGATTAGCAATACTGATAGATTTAAGAAAAAAAATTTACATCTTTCTCCAATGCTTTTTTTGTCAATAAGTGTTGTCAAAAGAATGATTTGTACTTTTCTTCTGATTTTAATCTGTTCAAACAGTAGAGCTTGCTTTTCAAGGCACAGTAGATTGGAATTGTTTCTTTGACATTCATATGGCTACAGAAGAAGTTAACAAAATTTTCTTAGAGTCTCCTGGTAAAACTAGTTATGTTTAACTTGGTCTCTAGACAAAGAAGACAAGACTCTTCTGGGTCAAGAGTGTAAGAAATGGTCTCTGAACTGAGAATTTGACTTGCTGCAGTTGTTTCTTGAGCAGGATTGGATGTGGCTCCCAGAGAGTGTACAAAGTCTGGCTGCATCACAGAACCTTGCTGCTCTGTGCCTCAGTGAACTGCAGACTTGGATTTCCCAATTATTTGGGGATCTGTGGGACTGTGGTTTACCAAAATGCCACTTAGACAAGTCTTTGTGCTTTTCATTGTATTTATTTTGTGTACCAATTGAAAGCCTGTGCTCTTAACTTCCTCTTGCAACCATTTAATATAGATGAAATATAAAATTGGAAATCCATAATGTTGAAAGAGTTGGTTTGACCTTACTGATAGGAGTATCGGTTGCACAGAATCTAAACATGTGGCTCTGTCACACTGATAAACTTTCTTGTATTATTTCTTAAACATTGTAATGCACTATGAAAGCATAGGTATGATTTGAGAGTCCAGTTTAATAGCAAGCATCCATATTACATTGTACAACTTGCAGTACCTTTCTTGATATTTTAGCAAGAACCTAGTTATTTTATCCATATTTAATTTGTTTGGTTAAGGAAGCTGCTAGCTTTAAAAAAAAAAAAAAAGGAAATGTTTGCTAGGAAGCTTCAGGAAATGGTGGAAGAAGTATAAGGTCAAGGATTCATATGCAGATATTCTTAAAAATCTGGCATTAAAAAGTCTTTGTAAACATCTGGATAGAAAGTCAAAAAGAGTTTGCTTAATGACTTGAAAAATGTCATTTGCCATGCATGTGGTGGCATGAATAGTTTTATTGCCATAGGTGTGGAATAAATTCAACTGTGTTAAAAATTTCAGGTGGTAGATATTTACTGTTCAGGATGACTAAATATTTTTGTGTGGGTATGGTAAAAGGTCTAATGCTGTCTGAGTTGAAATTATGAAAACTCGGCCAGCTCAGTGTTACGAGTTATGTGGGCCTCTGGGTAAATCCAAGTGAACGCTGCTCAAAGATCAACAGGAGAATTTGTTACAGTATCTGCTTTTGAGGATTAGACAGAGTGATCTGGGAGGGCTTTAGCTGCTCCAGTCTGTTCTTTATCGCTAAAGATAGTAATAACATTTTTAACAAGCGTATAAGGGAATATGGCATCAATTTATAGGAAAACAGAGACACAGTGATTTCTCTATTGCTATGTAAATTACTGCTGATATCTTAATTGGCTGTTTAATGCTTTGCTCTGCAAATGAGATTTCCTCCTTCAAATGTGTTTTTATTACCATCAAGATTTTTTGTATCCTCAGCCTCTTCTAGTAATTAGCATCCTGTTTACAAATATATAACAATTCTAACTGTGATCTGAATTTTTTTTTCAATTCAAGCCATTGCCAAAAAACATGGTGTCAAGACTATGTGAGTCCAAAAAGGTGTGTGCTGCAGCTGATATGCAACTCCAGGTATGTTCTTTGCATTCTAGTTTCTACTGTCTATTCAGAACTTAACATATTTTAGTTATTAAAGTTTTACCAAATTTTAATTTTAATGTAGACACATAATCTGTTTTTTTCTTAATTGTCATGTTTGTGTTTCTGAACATGTTCTGTGCTGTCTGTTTAAAGCTAAATGCCTAAATCCATAGGAAAATATAATGAAACCCATGGCTTTGAAAAATTGTTGGATTAGCAGAATTCCCAAATGTGTTTTAACATTGAATTCTAGAATTAATGGAATCATTTAAGGAGAACTAGAAGTAAAGGAAGTATTACATACTTGGGATCATTAAAATGTAGCAGGACTGTAGGCCACCTTAGAAAAATCAAAGCAGCACATTTATTTACTGCAATGTGATTTGAGCTGGTGTTTAGATGATATTAGCTGCTAATACCTTAGTAAAGTTTAGTTATTGATTTTGCAATGTGGAAAGAAACAAATTTAAAGATCAGATTTTTGTAATTTTTCACTTTGAGGAATTCCCAAATGATCACAACCCTGTCTATGAACCTGAGTTGCATTGGTTAACTGAAGTTGATCTAAAAGAAAAACTCAGTTAAATATTGGCAGTTTGCTCTGTGCAGTTATTTGAAGGGATTTCAGATTAATCAGACGTCCGGAGTGTGGACCTGTAAACTGTACATGTCAGTTACACTTAACAAAACCAGACTGAACAGTGTTGTCAGTGTATATCTGTATTTTTCATTGTTTAAACCTAATGGACTTTTGAATTATGCTTTCAGTGCAGTGCTGGCTGTCAGCAGCCAGGGTTGGCTGAGCAGGTGTCAACAAGGAGGGTGCTGCCTGTGGCTGTACCTCTGTGACATGCAAATAAACCTGCATCCTCTCTGCAGGTCTGATTTTGAAATGCACACTGCTGGCATTGAAGGATTCTCATAGAGAGATCTGATGATCTAGAAGGAGTGTGGGCAAGAATATAAATAGTTCATATAGGAGATTCTTATTGGGAGCAAAACAATTCCGGATGAAAAAATAAAATTTGTGCTGCGAATGCTTAATTGTGGACCTGTATTCATGAGTGCACAACACATTAGTAACCACCAAAGTGATGATCCAGTCCTTTCACGTGCGCCCATTCTCTACTGGTGTGTCCATCCATAACAGCTGTGTATAGATTTGACAGATTTCCTTTGAGCTTTTAATATGTATTTGCTATCATCTTGTCAAGGTTTGAGACCACATTGACAGTGTGGGCTTGTATACCAAGAACACTGTAAGTCACAGATATGTTCACAAGTGACATGGCCTCCCTGTCCTGTGGTGCGAGAGATGGCAAATTCCAAAAGGAGAGGTCATTGCATCAGTTGCTTGTGTCAGGCTGTGCAGTCCCCCTGCTGCTGTTGGCCCTCAGCTGCTTTTGGGGCCCCTGTAGGGTCTGTCTTTGAGTGACTCCACACCCCATGGCTTAAGAACTGGGGAGACAACACCCACTTCTGATGGGCTCAAATTCCTATGGGTGCCTAATGATTGGCTGGTGCTGGCAATGATGCAGTGATTAAGCAGGCTGCTTGCCCTCAAATTACTCTTGTGTAACTAATGTTCAACCCGTTTCAACTCATGCCAAATGACCACAATGCCACACTGAATAGTATTATTCATTTCCTACATTCAGCATTATGTTTTTGGAGATTCCAAATATAAAATATGCAGAAATGGCACTCATTTCAAAGAAACAGATGGCAGGACTGTTCTGTTTATTAATTCAGAAAAAGTGTCCCAGAGAAGTTGACTGCATGGCAGATATAAAGATAATACATGCCTTTATAGAAGAACATACTGTTACTCATACAGATTTAGAAGTATAATAATTAATTGAAGAAAAATATCTTTTAGTCTGCAGCTGCTGAAGTATATATGTGCTACTACTAGAAAAGCAGTAGTAGAAAAAACTGTGAATGATGATTCTAATTCCT
>JAWWES010000001.1:44413781-44466435 GCA_035583135.1 Lophotriccus pileatus | reverse complement strand
GCAGCTGCTGAAGTATATATGTGCTACTACTAGAAAAGCAGTAGTAGAAAAAACTGTGAATGATGATTCTAATTCCTTTCCTTCAGATTTTGCAAAGACTATATTCTATCTTGATGACTAGATGCTGTGTAAGCCATATTTGACCTTTAAAAGAAGGAAAAATGCTAAAAAATATTCCAGCACTACAGAAAACACCTGAAGGTTTTTTGTGGTCTGTTCAGAAAATAAGTCTATTGGCATGTGAAAGTAAGAAATGCCGCTGCTTTTTTTTAACTATGATACCTCTGAATTTTCTTTTAGGTCCTGTAATCAGTTACTCAGAAGGAAAGATAGGAGAGTTCACGCATCTTCTCCTAAGGCTTTTGCCAGGCAGATTGAGTCCCAGAGTCTTTCAGTCAGTAGTAACTTCACTGGAAAATGCCTAAGTGTTTACATTTAAATGCTATTAAGCAGACAAGGAGCTAGAAAGAACTGGAATCAGTTGAAACTAATAAATACCAATGTAAGTGCAAAATAGACAGTATGAAGACAGATAACTATTCGATAGCCTTTTTATATTTTTAGGTCTTTTGAGAAACATGTTTTACTGAAATTAGAAATCATCTTCTAGCTACTGATTAATATTAAGTATTAGCTTGCTCCTCAGCAGTATTGCCTAAAATCCTGTGGTCCTGCGATGTGTCTCCCTTTCCCATTTCAAAGGCCTGTGTAAACACACAGAGCTGTGGTTTGTAGATGGGAATGCTTATGGGTATAAAGTTCATCCAAGTTTATTTCCATGGATGGGGTTTTTTTAACTGTGCTATCCAGGTGGTCTGGCTCATAACTTTCTTCCCACACTTTACATGTGCCAGGATCAAGGGAAAGCTTATAGCTGACTTCAGTGACTCATTTCCCTATCACCACATTGTTCTGTAGGCAGTCCATTTCACTGGCCTTCAGCTGACATTTCCTCACTTCCTAGCTGTGAGTTGAGTTCCACCTTTGACCGCAAACTACTTGACCCCCAGTTTCACTTTATAGAAGGTCCACTGCAGTGCAGTCCACACCATCTTGTGATGAACACTGAGGAGTAACTGCAAACTGGTCCTAACAAAGCTGAGAGATAGGTAAAGGAGAATAAAGGTTGTACTGAAGCTGAATGTGGGATGCTGAAGTTCCTGTTTGGTTTGAGTTTTTTAGGGAGGAGAGGGAAGTCAGTGTGAAATAACTCCTGCAGAGTCACAAAGGCCTAGGGTGACAGGAGAAAGTGAGCTTTCTAGGACTGCTGTTACATCAAGTAATTTTCAGGTCTATTCATGCTACTTACTGTTGGTCACATTCTCAATCACTCTTGCTGTAGCTTTTGTTAAACTATGTTGAATAGGATTCTGGAGACCAGCTCTGAGGATGGCAAAGGCATTGTAAGACCTCTTTCTCTTCTAAGATAAGAGTAAAAAATATTATAGTATGTACAGTCCAGTCTAGGTTTATCTTTAGATTTTTAGCTTTTCACATTCTCAATATAATGATGGAAAATTAAAAAGACCCCTGCAAAATTTTAGTTTCAAAAAATAAAGTACTCATTATTGTTTGACATTTGGTGTTGCATCTTTGTGGAGATATCCTCTGAGCAGATACTTGCTGCCTGCTCTGGGTTTGTAGAGGAGTGATGTTGAGTGCTTCCATGTCTTTTTCAGTGTTGCTATCTAGGGCACAAAACTTGCAATGCAACTAATGGGTGATTATGCAAGTTTAGTCTTACTGACCTCTTTTTTTCCTCATTAACCATGTAGAAAGCAAGCAGGAAATCTAGGAGTAGCTCCTGCAAGTCATGGCTTATTCACCCCTCTCCTTATAACCCTCTCTTTAAAAAAAAAAAAAAAAATTCATTTCACATTTCTCATTTGTCAAGAGACGCTGTCAAAGGATTTATCTGGATTCTGTATGTTAGAAGACAGCTTATTGAAACAAACGCATATGGTCCTTTAGAAACAGTCACAACAGTTCACATTTTTAGTGAAAATACATTTTGCATCCAGAGCAAATAAAATACATGCTGAATTCAGATAAATTATTAAAGAGTGCAGAATGGTTTGTACCCAAATTTCATAATAAAGAATGTTTTCAGAGGTTGAGGGGCTTGTGTTACTCAGATCACATAAAACATCCAAACAACTTTTCCTCCATAAATTTCATGGTTATAATTCCTGGAACAGTGTATTTATGTCATTGGGGATGGCATTGCAGTGTCCCTGGGAGTGTATCTGGGCCTGAGTCTCTAGCCAAGTATTTGCTTCATTCCTTGCACAAAAGCTTTTTTGAGGCTCCCTACTGTTAATTTTCCTATGAAGTGGGCCTACCACAGGATGGCCTGAACTGAACTCTTCCCTTAAATATCTGGATCCATCAAACTTCTCAAAAATATCTGGTTTTGCACAGCAGTGGGTGTCCTCTTTTTCTGCCTTTCTTGCACTTCCACAGAATAGGAAATCTTCATATTAAAAAAAAAAAAAAGCTGCACTTATTTTCAGTGATGGCACACACAGAGCCTTAGCCCTGTCTTCTGTCCATGCCTGTTTTATGTTTGCTGTTCAAGTGCCAGATACTCTGCTTTGCTGTTTTTCTTGAAAAGTCGTTTTATTTGTGCTGCTGTCCCAGTCTCCAGACGCCTCTGTAATTTAGTCATGCACCCGCATTCACTTGTAGCTCATATGCTTCTACATAAAAATTGCCTGCGAAGCAGCTCTTACTTCTGGCAAAATACCCTCCTGGTGCAGTGTGATCTCAGGCTAAGCTTGCACTCTGGCAGTTCATTGCTCGGATGGTGAGAGCTAAAATAAAGGAAAAAATCTGCCTTAATACTACGTTGTTCAAAGGGTCTAGCAGAAACTCTGTAGCATCAGCAGCTCCATGTAGTGGGCATGATGCTTTTAGGTCAAAGGTTGGACCTGATGGTCTTGGAGGTCTTTTCCAACCTCAGTGATTCTATTATTCAGTAATTCTTATGTTTGCTGCCCAGGCTGTAACTTGCCCCTGCAGGTGTGAAGTGTTCTCATGGCTGCATGCCCACATCTTGAAATAGTTTATTTTGCTCTGTCCACTCAAATAACTTAAAAATAGTTTTGGTGGTTTTTTAAATTAAATATCATCAAAAATATTCTTTTTGAAAAGGGAAATTGCTGGAGGGCTTTAGGCACAGGTCCTAATTTATTTAAAAATGCAGACCATTTAGTACTGCTAGTGTTCTAAGAGACCTAAACATGGATTTACGATAAGTCATGGTGGTGGTGGTTGGCATCCTCCAAAACCCTGTTTCTCTCCTTGTGCATTATACTAAAAATAGAAGATTTACAAAACCATATAAATTGAAACTCTTCCCTCTCCCTAGTCCATCCCTCACACTCTTTTCTATTTGTCTTTTTTTTGGTTTTTCAAATGCCAGCGCCATGTGCCAAAGACAAACATGTATTTTATTTCTTCAGGTATTTTATGCTGTCTTGGACCAAATCTACCATGGTAAACACCCTCTGAAAAAGTCAACCACGGAAATTTTAAAAGAGACACAGGAGAAGGTTTATGGTTTGCCATATGTACCCAATACAGTAAGTAGAAACAGAATAACTGTGTGAATTACCTTTTCTTTGATAGCATATTAATACCATTACCTCTCTCTGACCCTTGCCCCACACACTCACATGCTTGTTGTTGTATTGTTATATTGAAAGAGTTTTCGTTCTTTTAGTCGCTTTATCCAGGGAGTGTGGTATTGGAAATTTTCAGTTAAAAATCAATATTTAAGTAATGTACTTTTTTTTTGTACAGGTTTAGCCTTGTTGTGGTGAACTTTATTACTTTGCTTTTTATTTTCTTACTGGAGCACTGGAAATAGTATATTGGAAAGAGTTTATTCTAACTTTTCAAAGTACTGTTTATAAAAGCAACAAAACACTGTGCTGCATGTTGGTGTTTGTATACTGTCAGTGTCAGGATGAGAGTAAGTGTGAAGTAGGACTTGGAAGTGAGGTTTTCTCGCTGTGTTGGTGTGACCTGTATCATGTCATTTATCCTTTTGTATGGTATCTGAAAGTGTAAAAGCCTTGAGTTCTACTGAGCTATGTAGTTTTGATCTTCATCATGTCTAATCACGCATTTGTTCTGTGGCAGCCAAAGGTGCAGTTTTCATAGATGATAATCACGGGATTTCCTGGTCTGTCTGAAGCTGAATTCCTATCAGGAACATGGCCCCCCCAGTCACTCTTTGACAGTTTTGTCAGAACACCCAGATGCTTTTGCTGCTTTCTGTTTCTCATAAAACGTACCTTTCTCCTTAAGCAAAATGTGCCTTTCGTTCTCTCAGAAGGGTGTTAGGAGACCCATTTCCTCATCGAAAGTGTGTTGCCACTGCTGGCCTGGCATAGCCACAGAAGCAGAAGCGAGATATCTTCAGAGATATCTCTGACTTCTTAGCCTTTTTATAAGTGTTGTTTCACACTATGTCGTGGGTTTGCAGGGGTCCCCCCTTCCTGAGGGACTGCAGGTGTTAGTTAGGAGTGGAACAGTACTTGAGCCTATGTTTTTTGTTCCATTTAAAGTTATTTTAATTTAGCTGTTAACTTCAAAAGATTGTAACATCTTGTAGTGAGGCTATGATTATTATGAAGTATGACAGCAAGTTTTGGCCTGGAACTTTATCCTAGTAGAACTTTTGAATTGTCAGAAAGCTTGTGTTTACATTTGTTGAATGTAGAATTAGTGTCAAGAACCCGTCAAAAACTGTAATACAGTTTAAATTTCAGTAAAACATAGTGAAAAATTGCATTAGAATAAAACTGGTGCTCTGTTGAGTAATTAATGTCTGTAATTTGTCTTGCTGTCTTTTGCTGTTCTTTCTTCCAAACTTAAGATATGCTTGCAGTTTAATTAATAGAGGTAAAAAAAAAAAGCCTTGAAAGTGAAAGTTGGAGTTTTTAAGCAAAGAGCATATATTTCTTCCTTTCATTTAATTTTAGAGGTAGACACTGAAATACAGCAAGAGAGACCAGGTTTTATTTTTATCTGTCATTTGTCTAGGTACACAGATGGCTGGCAGAGAAAACAAAGTATTTTAATTATTTTATTTTTATTTGTTCTCTATACATTTAGATTCCATTATGAATTGCTGCGTCAGGCTTGTATATGTTAAGTTAGTTGTGTTGGGTAAAAGTAGTTCTTCCTTAGTGAAGATCTTAACTGCATTAATGTGGTTTTTCTGTGGTAGCACTGTCTGTCAGGGCCGCAAGCATCCATTATTATCTCTTTCTGATAAACTTTAATTCCTTCTTACTGCTCTTGACAGGCAAGTAAACTTAGTAAATATCCTCTGAATGTACCTGGGCGTCAATCTTGCTGGGCAGATTAATTTTCTGAAGTAGAGCCACAGTGTATATCTTCAGCAGATGAATTCCTGACATTCTTGGGCACAAGCTCAGATAATAGGGCAATTTGCATTCATCTTTTTGTTACAGTAATTTCAAAATGAGACATATAAACTTCACCTGATAAGTAAACGCTGATGCGCCTGTGTGGAGATACCTATTAAGGGTAAACCTAAGCATCAACCTGAGCAAATATTGTGTGTTATGTGCCAGCAGTAGGAGGGATAGTGCAAAAACAGTCCCGTTGAAGTCTATATTTAAGTAGGTTTTACAGGCATTGGGGTTGGCATTGCATGCAGTAGTATTTACATTGGCTGTGTGTTGATATCGACAGTCTGAGAAGCTGGTGCCATATGCAAGTCAGAAAAGAAGTCAGATGGAAGCACAAAGAAGCAGCACTCCACAAGACTTTGTTTTTCTAAATAATGCAAATCTCAGTTTCTGTCTAGCCATTGCTTATCTGTTCAGAAATACACAGGGTTTACTGCTTTCGCCTGGAGGACAAAATTCCACTGGGATTTCATTGCTCTATTACTGAATCTGGAAGCTTACGACTGCCAGGCAGGGGGCAAGGAAATGTATCTGCCTGTTTTTGTAGTGTCTGGCAGTTTTGCTGCCAGAGGAGATTTGTGTTACTGAGTTTGGAAAATGAATAGAAATTTTGCACAGATTGGATTCTTGAGTACTTGTGATACCTTTAAAAAGCAACCAGTCTTCCTTTTGACTCTAAGAAAGCAAGATAACCCAAATAATAATGCCCACACTTTTTCCAGCCACTTCTTCCTGAATGTACTTGGTATCAAAATTTGTGTAATATGGGGAATTCACTACTCTGCTTTTGTTCCAGACTTTTCTTCAAATCATAGCTTATTTCTCATTTCTTGTGAAGTCAGTTTTCATTTACTATGGCCTGCCTTGTAGTTGATAACACTGTCTGCTTTTTAGTGTCTCCCCGTGTCTTTTCTACCTCTGTCTCCATGAGGGCCAGAGAGGCTTTTAAAAATTGGGTATCGGGTGACCCTTTGATCAACCTGAGACTTGATCAAAGTTTCTCCCCATGAGCTGTTGCTTAGTCCCCTCCTGTCCCTCAAGTTCAGACTTGAAAACTGCTTTCCTTTGAGACAGTCATCAAAACTTAATGATATGCCATTGTTAGTACTGCGCCAACCATAATAATTCCTATCTCCTGCTGTGGGTTTTGGTTCAGTATTGTAACAAAAAATGACACATAGGGTAAACAGGCTCTGCAATGATAGTGGAGTTTGCAGCTTCCTGCAGTTATAGGAAAGAGCTCTCAGTAATGAAGTGGTTTTACAATAAACACCAGCTGCCCAGGTCATCATACCTGGGCATCATACATTTCCTTTGTGAATTAGTTTGAACTATTGATTCTCATGTTCAGGAAGTTATTATGGACTTCCATATTAATTGGCTGATTTGACTTGTGGCTGTGAGGAAAAATGGTTTTGAAGGGTGAGGCACTGCGAACCTGGGTTCTTTTTTATATCGCTTCCGAATAGTCCATTTTGCATTTTTTAAAAATCTGAAGCCGAGCATTTTCTTCCAGAAACAGATTAATTTCTTGTGTGGTACTTGAATACAAAGTACAATCCTGGAATTAACCCACATCATTATAATTACATTTGATAGGAGGCAACATGTTGGTAATAAGAAGCCTTTGATATTTTTTGGAACACTGAATAATTTGCTATATACCTTTTTGTTCTAGCATATAAAAATACATATTGGTTCAGAAGAACCACCTTTACTAATGTAATAAAATGTGCATCAGGTTACAGGCTTAATTATGGTTATATACTTTTGTCCAGAGTACAGGTTTCTTTGGCAGCATGAGAAGTTCTTAATGGCCTATGGTTGATAGCGTTTGGAGAAACCAAAACACCTGTGAGACCAAATATGTTAGCCAGCCAAGTTTGCCAACAGAAGACAAGGCAGGTATTGTAAGAGAGAGCCTAGAGGGAAGAAGTGTATGAAAAATAGTGTATCACCAATGTAGTTGTTAGTTGTCTCCTTCCTGCAGCTGGGGGGACTCTGCCCAGACAGGGATCCTGACCTTGGAAGGCACCACCTAGGTCCTTGTCTTAACTTGCTGTGGTTGTGTCTGTTGTGTTCCTGACAAAGGAAATCAATGGATGAGATGCAACCTAACCCTTGGAATACTTGCTTAGGGAGGCTGTTAGGCACTACAGGAAGATGTGGCTTGCCATGGGTTCTGAGAACACAAGGATTTCATTAACAGGGCACAATGCAAAGACATCTGGGTGGTTGGTTGGCTGAAGAGTTGATGTCAATAGACAAAGAGAACTAGCTTTCCTGCAAACAGAAAATAGTTTTTGCATCACATACGGTCACCATGAGCCAAAGACACCTCTTTTGTTGTTATTGAAGAACACCTGAGTGCAAAAGAGTAGCTGTATGCTTCTTTTTTCCTTGTTAGGGGCCTTTTCTTAGGAGTTTGAAGGTGACGAGACTTCATGCTTAGTTGTATTAGGTAACCTGGAGGCCACAAATGGAGACTGATTTCTGAAGTTCAGTTTTGTGCTGATCATGATCACTGTCAGCAGTGGTCCTGTAGTAAAGAGGAAAGTACAGTGTTAACAGGCTTATCCCTCAGCCTACTGAGGGCTGGCTGGCAGTTTGAGTTAAGTATCTTGTTACAGAATCTGCCATCTGTGTCCTTGTGTCATCTGTTGACTTAGGATTTCTTGTTAGGGTTTTGGGGTGACTACTAATGTGCAGTTGTAACTCTGTTTCTGCATAACATTTCATGTGAAAGATATATAAAAAGAGTAAATAGACTGAGCAAGCAATGAGGCAGCTGTCTTAAAATAAATAAGTGATAACCCTTAACCTCTGACAGTAAAAGTGGTTTTGAATTCTGAAAACTTTACTCAAGTGGTGAACATAAATCTTAAAATTATTGGTAAGGAATGCTAAGTAGTGGCTGCCTATTAAATTTTAAACCGTAATTTCATTTCATATTTACTTTATCTAAAACCTTCCCAAATTTGTTTTAGATTTATTGAGCTAAACTAATGTAACCCTAGAACCTAAGCAAAACAGAAAGCTAGGTTAAAGGAAATGTAAAAAAGAAGAGCTAAAAGGTAGAATGGGTGCTGTTGGCAAAAAGCTTTTTAAAAAAACAATAGTAGGTGGCAGATGATGGGACAAAAATTTTGGTGGTAATCAATAAGATGCTAGAAAGAACTGAGCATGAGAAAAAGCCTGTACGTTTGAATATCTGAGAAAAGGAGGTTATTAGAAAAGTAGAAGCCATATAAAAGTGTGAAAAACAGAGCCAAAAGTAAAACTGTGGAAGTTTCAAGCAGCTTAGAAACCAAACCCAGTCATAATGATTTAAAACAATGCATCAGAAAGAGGGAGACTACCAGATATTTGCTGGAACTGGAACATAGCTAAGTATGATGATTCAAAAGACATTATGTAGTTATCCAAGAGACTAAACCAAAGATACAAACTATCCTGATGCAAAAAAGATTTGGCAATAAAGGACCAAGCCCTTTAAAACTTTATTAAGGTAATAAAAAATAGAAATTGTTATACGACTAGAGATAATTATTAAAGAATGCAAGAATTCAGAACAAAAAAGGCTAGAAATGCTGAGTTGCAAAGTGCAAGTAGGGCAGGTAATAAAGTTCCATGATTACTGAAGAAGCAAGAGGAGAGTGGGAGAAAGAACAATAAATGTCAGAAAAAGCAGTAATATTCTATGTCTCTGCCTCAGTGTTTTTTCAAAAATAAGTGGATTTTGATTAGGTAGGTAATACATATAATTTTTGAGATGGGTAGAAAAATAACTGAGATTAAGAAATGAAAAAGAGAGAATAATTAGATTAGATGTAGTCAGCTTGGCAGACTATTTAAATTTGTCAAAATAGTCAGTGACCTGGAAGAATTATCACTCAAAAAATCATGAAAAAAATGGTAGTGCTATCATGATAACTACTTTTATGAAGGGAGAAGAACTTGCTTGGATTTTGTCAGTCAAGAAGTAGTAGAACCAATTATTAAGCAGCTCATAAAATACAATGAGAACTCAAAGGTACAAATGAGAACGGTCAACTGAGCAAAATAACTCAGATTTTGTTGAGAACCACCTGAGATGAGAAAAATCCTCTTTCTTCTTAAGACGTTGCTTGACCTTGGAAACAGGAAGGAAGTGTCTGATAGGATAACTCTAGACTTAGCAAGCTTTCTGACACTTGTAAATCATAATTGTACAAGCAAACTGTGTATTTATGGCTGAGTCAACACACAGAAAATATGCTGGCAAAGCAGGTGAAGGCTTAGTTTCAGACAGAGACATTTTAAGTGGAAGTCACCAGGAACGTGTCTGGGAATTACTGCAGTTCTGTGGTTTTGTTAATGATTTAGATGACAGTATATTTATAATATTTGTAGAAGCTCCTTCAGTTGATAAATATTACAGAAATTTTGAAAAGTAGAATTTAAATCATCCAAAGAATTTGGATCACTGTGTTGTAAATCAGCCAAACAGTGCAGAAGACCAGCTAGGCTGAACAGAGGAGTCCTGGTGAAGTTCAGGAGGAAAAAGAAACAGTATGATCTCTGGAAGCAAGGTCAGGCTTTGTAGGAAGAGTACAAAGGTGTGATTTGTTTATCATAGAGTCAGAATGGTTTGGGTTGGAAGGGACCTTAATAATAATCTAGTTCCAATCTCCCCACCATGGGTAGGGGCACCTTCCACTAGACTTGGTTTCTCGAAGCCCTGCCCAACCCGGCCTTGAGCACCTCCAAGGAATGGGCATCCACAATGTCTTTGGGCAACCTGTTCCAGTGCCCCAGCATCCTCACAATGAAGAATTTCTTCCTAATGTCCAATCTAAACCTTCCCTCTTTCAATTTAAAGTCATTTCCCCTGGTTCTATCAGTCCACGTCCTTGGAAAAAAATCCCTCTGCAGCTTCTTTAGGCCCCTCAACTGAAAGGCTGCTGTAAGATCTCCCTGGAACCTTCTCTTCTCCAGGACAAACAACCCCAGTTCTCTCAGCCTTTGTGGAGGGAAAAGACACAAAAGGCCAAAACTCAATTAGAGTTGAAACTGGCCAATCTTGTTTCAGATAACAAGAAGGGCTTTTTAAAGTATATTAGTAGCAAGGGGAGGTCTAAAGAGAACATTGGACCAATACTTGTTGAAGACGGTCATCTGACTAATGGGGTGAAGAAAAAGCAGAGGCATTCAATGCATTTTTTTGCCTCAGTCTTTAATAATACTACTGGACCTCAGGTGTCCCAGATCTCAGAGGACCACAAGTGCAGGAACATTGACTTTCTGTATGTATACACTGAATATTTACAGTCCATGGGGTCTGATGGGATTCATTGCAGAGTTGTGGCAGGACCCCTCTCACTCATTTACCAAAGGATAGTTTGCATTAGGAAAGCAGTTTAAGTAATAAGTATTTAAACAGCCATAAATGCCAAAAGAGCATGCTTTTATTCATGGGATGCTGTAAAAGAAAATATCTGGGGTTTTTAAAATATATTTTAGTATTTGGCCTTGGGGACTTAACAGTGGTAGTGTTGTGTCCTGTAGTATGTGTCTACCTCTTAAAAAGATGTAGCAAAAATGGAAGAAATACAGAGAAGCAGTTTTGTAAAGATAATATTTTTGGAAACATGAACTATGAGAAAAGCTAAGGAAACTGATTTTTTTTTTTTTACTAACAAAGAGAAAATGTTCTGGGCATGTATGAGTACATTGTGGTGAAAACCTTTATGAAAAAAATAATTGGAATTGAGACTGTGATTATTTGTTTCTTATTAGTAAGCAGATAGTAGGAGGGGGGAAATGGTATAATTTACAGCAAATGTTATTTTGGTTAGTATCCAATTTTTAAACTCTTGTCAATTTTTTCCATGCATTTGTTGAAGATGGAAGCAGACACCCAGTAGATCTTGGATCGCTCTTATAGGCACTGTTGTAGATCACAAAGACTGTTCCATAGTAAAGGTCGAGGGCCTTCATAGAAGATTGCTTTTCCACTTTTTGTCTGTCTTAGTTACTTGAAGAAGTACTGATGTTGCTCATATTCTGCTTTTTTGAGTGTTTTGAAGAGAGATGAAGTCATATGTTATTACTCAACCTCTAGAAGTTTGTATAACCCCTTCAAGGTAATTTTTTACCTTGCCATGTTGGAAACTAAAGTTATTTACACAGAGTGCAAATCCCAGGATTAGTTTTCATATGAACCTTCTAAAAACTATACTATAAAATCAAGTTGAAGAGTCTGAGGAAAAGATTAATAAAGGCACAGTGAACTCTGGGGAAGTGATAGTTCTATAAATAATTAATAGCTAAAAGCCATTTCAAAAAGATTGGTGCCCTGTTGAGGTCAGTATTAAAGTAGAGGCTGGGATTTCAAAAGCTCTTAAAGTCACCTTTCAAGGTTTGTTTAGGTTTCTGTCTTTGTGGAGTTGAGTTCATTTTATGATAAAGAAAATGGTGATAGCAAATACTGTGAAGATTTGTTTTCCAGTGGTAACATGACACTATTCACTTGGCAGCTATCTACAGGAGCAGAGTGTTTGCAGATATCATAAGATATGAAGCACTTTTAAGGAAATTCTTTTTGCAAGTGTCAGCCCCATGAAACTCAAACATACATTAGCGATAGTATTCGCCATATTTACCGTGTAGTTGAGCATTTCATGGCACAGTGCAGGAATTAGTTGCATACATCTCCAGGTAACATTTTGAACATATTTAGATAGATCCTACATATATTTATATATATAAACAGAGATTGTTTAGTTTTATACAGTTCTGTTTTCATGGTTCACATGTGCTTTTTTCCCTCTGGTTTTGCAGTACTGGAGCTATATTTGATAGTGATAGATATAACTGAACAGATCATTGCCATAAACACAGGCTAGAGAACCTGAAATTAAATGTTCTTTAAGTGCAATGGGAGAGTGTCCTTACTATGAAAAGCCTGCAGTCAAAAGAAAAGAAAACAAGAGAGAGGAACTATTAGTACCCTCACTTCACAGGAAGAGTCGGTTAGACTGAGAGAGAGAAAAAAGTAAATAAATGTAAATAAATGTTATTGTAGAAAAGTGGTGATTTCATCTTCCAGTGTTGGTACAAATAATTTATGTGATTAAGTTGTACTGGCAAATGTATTTTGCAGTTACCTCATTGCTTAAGATATTTCTTGGGTTTTGTATGAGCTTATCTTAGGCAGCATTCATGATGTTTGTTTTAAAAGAATAGGTCAATACTTAAAATTAGATTTAATTGGAAAAGTAGAATAAAAACTTTGGGCTTCAGTGTGAGTCTGTACCCAAAGTAAATGGTGGTGATCTGATTCTACTTATCTCAGGCTTATGAATTTTTAAATCTTAGTCAGTAATAGAAGTTATTAATTGGTAATTGAAGGGAGGGTGTTGCCTGTGTATGTATATGTGGGTAGAATTACATGTTACAATGTGAAGGATTTGTTTGAAAATTGTTTGTTTGCATATTTCTTGTATTTCACTTTAAAGACTAGTTAAAATATTGACAAGTAACACTGTCTCTTAACTTGTCCAAATATGATCAGTCAAAAGGCACAACAAAGAATCAGTTTTCATATCTCTGTGTCTTTTAATCCAAGTTTTAATCATTGCAAAGCAATGCAAATCATGCATATAGATTTTTGATATCAGTATTCTGTGTTATCTCCCACGTTCCCCTTCCCTTAGTCCCTTTGTGGGGAGGAGAGAAGTGAGTAGTAAGTAAATAGTTTTAAATGATTTAGCTATATGAAGCTCAAATTCATGAATAGTTTATAAATAAAAATGAAATATTTTTGTTCAAGCAATTCGAAGACCATATGGTATATATCTAAAATCACGTAAGTGGTTAATTGCAAGTTAAATTCCTTTCCTCTTCCTTAGTGTAAACAACTGCAAAAATATTTACATTCCCTGCTGTGCTAGATTTATTTATCATTCTATAGTGAAAACACAGAAGTGTTATAAACTGAAATCTTAATCTCTTGCTTGACTTGCTTTCTAAAATGTCAACGGTGTCTCTGATTTGGTTTACTTTGTATTCTCTCCCACTCCTAAAAGAGAAATGCACGACACTGGAAAACTGAAGAATATTGACATTAAGCAAGTCGGGCGCAACACAAGATGTGGTTTCTTGAAATTAGTTTTCTGTTATTCTAAACAAGATTAGAAACTGCAGGAAAGAAAGTGGCTCTTTATTGCATTTTATTATTATTGTGAAACTCCAGAAGGATGATGATGTAGTTCTATAAAACTTAAAAGGGGTTCAGGTCAGAAATACAGAATGTAAGTTGACTGAGCAAGCTGCTGCATACCTATGGAGACAGTTGTTTCTACGGTCAGTGAGTACTCTAGCTTTTCCCCTGAGGTAGCTACTGGCACAAACGGTTTGCCAACTCTGCATTCCAGAACTCATTAAACCATTTTTTCAAGTGAGAATGAATTGAGGACATCTTCAAAGCACTCTATAAACTTATCTAACAAACTAATATAATAAGGAAAAAAATTCTGCGTTTTGTTTCGGAACAAAAGAGTGAATTGTTTAAGCTGCAAAAAGTATCTGAAAAATCCTTGATTTGTTTCATAAAGTGAGTAGGTTAAACAGAAATGTGAGAGAATAAATTCTGCTATGTGAAAATTTGGCTTCCCCAAAATAAGTGCATCCGGCAGCAGAGCTTGGTCTTTGGCCTGGCAGCCACAGTTTCTGGGCTGCTCCTGTCTTTGGAGCCTGGCAGTCCTAGGTTCTCCTAGTTGGGCTTCTGCTGACAATGCTGTGCTGCTTCCTCCTGTTACTGTGTGGGGGCAAGAAAAAAAGAGAAGCCTTACCAGGAAGCTTCTCAGCTTGTCTCACTGCAGTCTGAGTTATTTTGGGAAAGGGAGCATAGGAGAGATTCAGAGAAGGGCATTTAATTTGATTATCACACTAATTCTAGAATCACTGTAGTGAATGAATGAGACTGGAATTTTCTGTATGGGATGACTGCAAATCACTTGAGTATCTTCCTTAAATTTGAAAAATTTTGATCTTGGAAAGAATATGAGTGTGAAGAGCTTGAAAATTTGAAGTGGAGTCAAAGAAAAAAAGTATGACAAGATCTCCTGGTTGTCAGATAACACATTTTTTTCATTTGCTAACAGCACTTTTTCCCTCTCATAATTTAAAATTATGCCTGCACAGCTAGTACATCAGAACAGAAAACTTTCTAAGCTAAGTGTGGAGCATCCCTCAGATCTGCACCCCATAGTTAATTCACCAGTTTTCTGTGCTGAACAGTGGCTTCATAGTTCTTGATCTGTAACCTGCAGTTCTTTATGTTCCCCCTCCAGCTCCTCCTGTATGAGTGGCTGACACAGTGCCAAGAAAACATTGTCTGTGCTAACTTCAAGTGTGCTTGTTTGCATGCCGAAGTGGCGTTGTCCTGGATTTCCACTAGCCCTGATAAACCTTGACCTCAGCAGAGGGAAATAGCCTGTACTGATTTCCATGCTAATCACCATTCTCTTCTGGCTCCAAGTAACCAGAGCCTGGAGCTTCTCATGACTCTCAGGAGTTTTCCACCCATGCTGATAGCTAAATTCAAGAGCATTAGGAGCAATAATACCAAATTAGTGCCAGACATAGGGGTTCTCCACCCAGTAGTCCCTGAAGGAGATAAGTTGGCTGCTCCTCTGTTGGGTTTCCTGCCAGAATAAGAATTTAATTAAGCGGGAGGAGGGCACCAGATATCATCTCCATCAAATATTGTTCTTCGTGGCAACAATTCAACAACTTGCTCATTGATGTAATTACTGGAGCACACATTTTGTAATTAGAAGTCTTAAATGACAAAAGTACCTTCCTTAATTTAGCGTTGGTTCATTTCAGGTTCTCACTTGTGTTTTTTGTCTTCGGATGCAAAGCAAAATGGACATAAATATACTTTGAAGTACTTAGAGTCACAGCAGAAACTGTTGGAAGAGCATTTTGAAAAGTCCAAGCGCTAGTCAAGAATTTCTGTAGGATTTTTTGTCTTTCCAAACGATGTAGGAGAATTTTATAGCACTGATTCGTGATGTAATTAGTGGCACCCTATGGAACAATGTTTACCTGCACTCAAGCAAAAGCTAGTTTAGTTTATATTGTTACCCATGGATTTTCTTTCAATTTTGCCTTTTTTACCATCACATCTAAATTTTTGTATTATATAAAATGAACTGAAACTTACCCTAAGAATATATCCTACAGGGACTTTAAAAAACCTCCTGATAAGGTGTAAGGATACAAAAGTATCAGTAACATGTTTTTATTTGCTACATGATGGGATGGAAAGCCATTGCACATGTAATTTTGGAAATATTTTAGACATGGTTATAAGAAAAGATTGATAATGTTAGTGGAAAGAACTCCCCCTTAATATCTGCAGTGGATAACTTGCACACCTTTATTTCAGTCTGTTGTGCTGGATAAAAAGCAGGCATGAACATGACCTGTGGATGGTATATTATCATAACCCATGGGCTATGCTGTAAAATGCATTGTTTTATAAACTCCTGGGATGGGTTCATGGAACTTTTTGAAATAAGAGATTACTTGGAGTCTTCATTAGTTTTCTAGCTGCTTACCAAAATTATAACATTTAATGAGGACAGTGCTCTACTTCTACATGTCTAGCCTTTGCCCTGTCCAAAAGGGAGTTTGATAAGTAATTTTCTTTTTTTTTTTTTTAATGGAGAAATCATTCCTTATTGGAAATAACACAAGAAATCAAGTCATTTTGCATCTATATCTAAATTTATTAAAATGGAGAAATGGAGTTTTATGCTAAAAGGGCAACCATTTAGTTTCAAATACATTTACAGTGATGTGGGCACTCTTTTTATTCATCACAGAACTTTTTAAAGGCCTATATATTCTTGAACTTTTTGAACATTTTATTTCCTAGGTTGTAATCTCATATGTATGAAGTAGAAAGAGAGGAAGAGAGGTTATTTTTTGTGTGGGCAGATAGCTCCTTGTAAAATAGGGTAGAGGATGGGTGTTTTAATGTTTAAATATTTTTTTATATGTAGCTAAGTCCAGTATTGAAAAGTTGTTAGGACAGCATAGAATCAGAAAATGTACTTGAGTAATGTGATAGATACTGGGTAATAGTGAAATATTGAAGATTGGGAGTTCCTGATCAGAAACTGTCTGTGAGGACTGGGACAAAAGTAGTGGCACGAAATGATGACATGCTGGAGTTATTCTGACTCTAGAATGGGGAAAATCTGTAGTGGTTAAAGGAAAATGAATCAAATATGGGCTTCAAACTTCACTAGGGAACTGCAGTGTTTGTTATCAGATTTCCTTCACTGTGGTTTGCAATAGGAAAACAATCTTAGGTGCAGTATGCCTTTGGGAATGCTTGTCATCTTTAATAACTTGAGCTATCTAAAAGTATGTTCCTGAAGGAAGTCATTTATCTTAAGGAGAACTGAGTCATCCTCCATTTTTGTTTCCTTTTTTTGCATATTATCCTGTTCTGAACAAATTTTTGAAATCTCAACTTCATCATATTTGAAAGCCTCCCCAAATGCAGGGAGAGAGATGAGCTGTGTCTTTCCTTAGTCTTTCTATATCCTTTCCTTTTCTCTTTTGAAAGGAAACAATGTAAAATTTGTTAGTAAAGCTTAGTAGCAAAGACAAGGTCAAAACAAATTGAAAAGAGGGTACTGAGGCTTGTTTTAGATGCAGACTCTGAGATCAAGCTCTTGGTCTTGGACAGGTTGCTGAGAAGTTTTTCTTTTCTTCTCGCTTACTTGTTATACAGAGTTTCAAGAAACCCTATGAATGGAACAGTTGATCAACCTGGAAGAGCAGATGAGCTGTTTTAGGTGCAAACTACTAAATGCAAGAACATTTGATGTGAACTATGTAATCTGAGCTGTTGAAGAAGACATACTGTCTTAGTTACAGCTTATATGATGTGTCAAAATAATTCCTTTCTGATGGGAGAGATAGAAATAAGTCTTCCCTACGTCAACCTCAAAGAAATTATTTTGTTTGTACCCTAAAAACATTTCTGAGTATTAATTAATCAGTAAAGTTTTCCACATTCCTGAGAGTTGAAACTTCTAGTCATAACTTTGCAAACTTATTATACAATAAAGTAAACCAACATGTTTTCCTGCTCAGTCTTCTAAAAATGTAGGCTCTCCGATCTGTTCCAAAATATGCTTTTAGTTTAGTGATTATGGTTATAATTAAGGGACTAGTTAGAAAAACCATAGCTACAAAGTATAAATACGGCAAACACAATACCTTTCAGAGCAAACTGGAGAATCTGTACTCAAGAATGTTTTTATGTACTTGCATTACAATGGGATACAGTGTTTACCTTAAAGGAAAGAAAAAAATAGTAATTTTCAGGAGTTTGCACCATACATCAAGACCCACAGGAAAGCTGAAGACTGGATATGTTTTTTCATCTCATTTAACCTTGTCGCTCCTATTTTTAACTAGTTGTGTAGGTCACCAATACAGGCTCGATTGCTGACCCGTAGCAAATTCCATCTGTCTGGGACACCCCTCTTAGGGTGGAGATCACCACCTTGTTGAAAGTAGCAACTGAGTGGCTGAATTACAGCGAACTTCGAGGACTTTATTTGTAGGTATTGCTCAGAAAAGGGAGCTAGGAACTTGTTTCTCATCTGCTGTTCACAGTAATCTAGATTATAAGGCACTGTTTGCTACCTTTTCTTTTAAGGAAAAAAGAATGATTAAAAGCCAAATACTTTCTTTTTCCACTCTCTCAGTTGGTCATTTTTTAGCATACACATACATCTTTTTGGCTAATGGAGAATAAGATGAAAATCAGCACTTTCTTGAATAAAGAAGCATAGTTTATTTCAGCTGTCAAAATCAGGAGTTTGTTAATCTGTGATAAGGAATCACAGTCAAAGATAAATAGCTCTAGAAAATTGTTAATGTCCTTTCACTTTTTTGTTTGGCTTCGTCAGAATTTCAGCCGTTGACTGTAGGATAAAAACAAGCATCTCATAGTCCATGGATTTAAATGTAAAACATCTGTTATGCTACTTTATTGTTTATCTTTGGGTTCCTCTTTAAACCTTTGGTTTTTATAACATCTGCAAAAATCTTGACAACAGTCATATCATGAGAATCTTGAGAGGTTTGACTTTGAATAGGAGGACAAATAAGATAAGAGACTTGTCTCTTGTTTGGTTTCCTCAGAGCTGATGGCAGAGTAAGTTTCATATTCCTTCTTTTATAGTCATCCATTCTCATTTTGAAAAATATGGCCAAATATGTTGGGAAACAACATCTTTTCAGTTTGGACCTGCTTGCCTTTCCACACCACACTGGAGAGGCAATGAAATCTTCATCCCTGGAGATGCTGAGACTTTAGACAGAGCACTGAGAAATCTCATTTTGCCTTTTCTTTGAGTGAGGGCTGGACCAGATGACCTTTGGAGGTCTGTCACAGTTTAAATTATTCTGTTAAAGTCAGGGAAATAATAAAAAAACAGAGGCATTTTTATTTCTGTGAAAGTAGGGCTGATTTTCTTTGCTAAGAAAACATAAGTAAACTGTCAACACCAAGCAGCATTAAAAAAGAAGTCTGCCGTCACTGGAATGTGTCATAAAGTCAAGTAACAATACACGAAAAACCATATAATTGTGGATTATAATCTTACATATATGCATTTAAAAATGTGCAAACAAATCTGTAAATGATGGTATTGCATCTGGATGTAATTTGTCTACCTCTGAGGTTTTTGGCACATGGAAAGTTCTGTTTCTTTATAGTATTAAATGCAAGTCCCTACTACCATTTTGTTTGTGACAGAAGTTTATAAATTGAACTTTTCCAAGTGTGACACTGCACTTACCTAGATGGGGAATTATAACATATGATATTACTTGTAATAAGGTAATTCTGTTTTTTTTTTCCAAAACCAATAGAATAACACAGCTATTATCAAATATGAGTAATTTTTTTTTACTGCTTGGTTTTATTCCCTTCTGACCCTGTTTATATATAATGTCAATTGTGATGATCAGTGTGTTGGATATACAGTATTTAGGCTGAAAAATGCTTCTTATAATAAAGGATTGTTCAGTCTGGGATAAGTGGTCGTTCCTTTTTTTCTTTAATTGTTTGTCATTAATGATATCAAATTTCTTCCATCATACATGAGAGAAATGCTGAACGCTTTAAAGAAGTTAAAAGATAACTTCTGGGTTTTGGTTTTTTTTTTTGTTTTCTTCTTATAGGCTTGGCAGCTGCGATTCAGTCATCTCGTGGGCTACGGTGCCAAATATTACTCCTACCTCATGTCTAGGGCTGTTGCCTCTATGGTGTGGAAACAGTGTTTCGCTGAGAACCCGTTTGATAGGTAAAACCAGAGAAAATGTAAAGTAGAATGAAACGTAGAATGCTAGTTGCTTCTGGAAAACGTGGAACAAATGGGGCCACATAGGTTGATGGGCTTTTTTGATGCAAATTAATTTTTAGCACTTTCCTTGATTTTAGGAGGATTACAAAATAACCACGGGAGTGTATATGTATGTGCATATATATATACACACACACACACTTTGGGACATGTCCATTGGTGAAAAAGTTTTGTGTTGATGTTGTAAAATCTAGGTGTGTCCATTGGGAGGCACTGAAATTCCTATTTAGATGTAATTAGAGAGCTTGAATTTCATAGATGCCTAATTACTTGTAATTTTCTATTGAAATCAAAGCAACTGTGCACATTAAACAAGCTTTATGTTACCAACTTCAAAGCTAAGTGTAGCTGTCCTACTCATTTTGCTTTGTGAAATTAAAAAGTAAATTGTGAGATCACAAATTTTAAGCATTCTTATTTCTTTGGTGAATGTTCAGAACACTGTAAAAGAGCAGCTTTTCCCCTTGGAGCAAGAAAGGCTGAAGTGTTGTTGGCAAATTAACTTTTATAAACACCAGCACATACTCACATGTATAAAATTTGTCTCATTCAGTATGATTTTAAGTGTAATTTGAATTTGAGGAGTCAACATGGAATCGATCATTGTTTCAGGGTGGAAAATATCATTTGGTCTATGTCTCTGAGTTCTGTAGAGATCCTAGAAGCAAATCTGACTGAAAGCTGGACAGGTTGTATTTGCAGATGGCTCTAACATCTGTGTTTCTCCAGGGCGATGGGAGAGCGTTATCGTAGAGAGATGCTGGCACACGGCGGTGGAAAAGAGCCCATACTGATGGTTCAAGGTAGAAAATAAATTAGAACTGTTTTATTCCCTTGCTTGAGGAAGAAATAATTTAACTGCATTTCCCAACTTACCCTTTTCAGTTTAATTATGATTTTCATTGGATTTGTGAAAGCAAAACTATTCATTTATTTAGTTAAACGGAATGGTCATCACCTTTGTATCATGGTCTGTAGAACTCCTTGTGGTACACAGAATACACTCAGATAGTTGGGGTGAAGTGTTGGGAAGGTTGGTATTACCAGACTGTCTAAAGAATTCAGAATAAGGGTATCACATACTGGAAGGAAGTAAAATGACACCATTTTTAGATACAATAAATTAGTAAGTTTTCCATATGTGGAAGTCATAATATCTCTGGTTATTTTGTATAGACAAAATTGAACTTGTTTTGGCCACATTTGAGCATCATAGATTCTTATGAGATGGAGGTCTGAAAACTATATCAAAGAAACAGTTCATTATTCCTCTCACTACCATATTTGCCTTTTTAATCTGGAAAATAACTTTTAAAAGTCATTGGTACGGATAGCAAAAATACTATATTTCATACGTTAAAAAATAATGTCAGGAGAATGAAGCAGGTTTGATAAAATGCTGACTTTATCTCAGATCTGTCAATAGGATCAGGATAAAGACTTTCCTGTGTAATGTTGCAGAATTCAAGCCAAACATTTTTGCATTACTGTTGCTGTTCTTAACATGAGCATTTGGTAAGTGCATTATCTAACGGCACATCTTTCAATTTCCTCTGAAATTCTTAATATTAAGGATGAATATGAATTAATTTGCTCTCTTCACTCCATTTTAGTAGACTGGAACTTGTGGGACTTTTTTCTGCAGATAAGGAAACAATAGTAATGTGTCTGTACTTCATCATGAGATTGGCACAGTTTAATAACTAGAACATCCCTGTTCTTTCTTACCCATCTATTTATATTTGAGGCTATGACCTTTGCTCTCCTTAGACTCACCATATATAAAGCAACTATGTATTCTTTAGATTTGTCTATTTGTACTTCTGATCTACAAGACTACTCTTCATTTGGTATGACTTTGCAAACTTACTTTTCTTTAGGGTTCTTGAAGGGTCTGTGTTTGTAACCTTAAAAAACTGTAGCCCAAAATTGCGGATTAAGTAGTTGCAAGACAGGAATGTTCATCTTTACAAGCATATCCAATTTTTACATTTTAAGTCATATCACAGAGAAAGAAAAAAATGTTTTTAGACACCAGTTATGCTTATTGTCTCTTCTATTTCTGGGATATATTCTTAATTTTACTGAACACTAAATCTTCCTGGAGTGTCCTAGAAACTATATTGAAGTTGCTGGCAGTGTGCTTCCTTGAATCAAATACTGTAGGAATGACATTTACAAAATTCATCTCTGGGTGGTCTTACAGAAAATGTATGGAAGTACAGCTGGCTTTTGCCCTTGCATGTGATAGAACAGCGTGGAATATGGTGCAATCAGTTTGGGGTTGAGAGTTTGCATCAGTTATTATGGATAAAACTCGCTACCGAAATTAATCTGAAAAACTTATTGTAGTCCAGGAAATTCCAAGTTTATTTTAAGTTTAAAGGAAATCTAAATATGAAGTTTGGCAAGGTATGTGAAAGCACACAAACAAGTTAAGGTCTTGTAATGCAGTAATTGGATGTTTTAGGCATTTCCACATTCATAGTCGTTGTGCTTCTTGTCCTCAATTAATTTAGTGCAGAATGTTCATCAGTAACTCATCAGGACCAATGGTGAGTGAGAAAGAGGCGATGTCTGTGCAGCCTGGAGCTTGAAGAAAGGAGCAAGCTTGTTTAAGGAATAGTTGTGCATACTGCAGAACAGTGAACTTGACATTAATGGTAGAATAATGGCATCTTTATGCTGTGACCAAAAAAATCTGTATAAAAGGTTTGATTTTTATCTTTTTTCTTTAAGCCAGTAAATCCATAAACCATTAAACAGAGCTGTATGTCACGTCAAGGTCAGTAACAGCAGTGCACCTGCTGGTATGTTTGTTCACATGTAATAGAAGAACCAGACAGCAGTGACTCCTGTGTCAGCATTAGCATGAGTAATACTGCTGATAAGAGCACAGACTATGATTTACAAAAAATGGCAGAAGTTTTCGAGATGTTTTCACAGAATTATAGAATCACAGAATAGTTGAGATTGGAAGTGACCTCTGGAGGTCAGCTGGGCCAACCCACCTGCTCAAGTAGGGTCCTCTGGAGCAAGGGGTCCAGGACCATGTCCAGATGGCTTTTGAATATCTCCAAGGAGTGAGACTCCACAGCCTCTCTGGACAACTTTGCCACTGCTTGCTCATTTTCACAAGGAAAAAAATGTTAAGAGGTGACCCTTGTATTTCAGAGTATGCCTCTTGCCTATGATCCTATCACTGGGCAGCGCTGATAAGAGCCTGGCTCCCATCATCTTTGCACCCTTCCTTCAGGTATTTATACCTCTGAGCCCTCTCATCTCCAGGCTGAACAGTCTCAGCTCTCTCAGCCTTTCCTCATAGAAAAGATACTCCAGGCCCCCAGTCATCTCAATGGGCCTTTGTTGCAATCTCTGCTGTACGTCCATGTCTGTTGTACTGAGGAGCCCAGCACTGGACACAGTAATGGCCTCACCAGTTCTGAGTGGAAGGATCATCTCCCTCAGCCTGCTGGCCATGCTCTTCCTAAAGCACTCAGGATGCCATTCCCCTTCTTTGTGGCAAGGAACCATTGCTGGCTCATGTTCAACTTGGTGTCCACTAGGACCCCCAGGACCTTTTCTGCAAAACTGCTTTCTTGCTGGGTGTTCCCCAGTATATGTACTGGTGCCTGGGTCCAGATGCAGGACCCCATTATCCAGATCATCAATGGTGTTAAACAGGACTGAACCCAGTATTGACCCCTGGAGTACAGTGCTGGTCACTGGCCTCCAACCAGTCTTTGTGTCACTGATTACCTCCCTCTGAACCCTGCCATTCAGCCAGGTTTTTAGTCCAGCTCCCTGTGTGCTTATCCAGCCCATACATCAACAACTTCTCATTGAGGATCTTACAGAGCACAGTGTAGTCATTTCATCATATAAGGTTATCAAATTAGTTAAGCATGACTTGCCCTTGATGAATCAATGGTGACTATTCCTGGTGACTTTTTTGTTCATGAACCTGAGAAGGGTTTCCAGGATTAGCTGATCCACCACCTTCCTAGGTACTGAGTTGACTGAACAGCTTGTGTTCTCCTTCTTGCCCTTCCTGAAGGTAGGAGTGAAATTTGCTTTTTTCCAGTCTTTTGGTATTTCTATTTTAATAGGTTACTGAGAGTCGCCTTGCAGTGCCATCTGCCAGCTTCCTTAGCACTCATGGGTATGTCCCATCAGGGCCTATGGGCTTGTTTGCGTCCAGTTTTCTTAAGTGTTCCATGATCTGATCCTCTTCCATCAAGGATACATCTTCCTTGCTTCAGATTATTTCCCTGGACACTTTTGTATTCCGAATTTCACTTTTCTACTCTGTGTCTCTTTAAACAGAAATCTTAAAAGATATTCAAGATCATAAAAATAACCAGAATTCGTCAGCAGGTTCCTTGCCTGTGCATATTGTGCTGTTCATTTGTACACAGTGCAAAACTTAACAAACATGCTTGAATGACTCCCTGAAGAATGAAATCAGGGTGACTCAGGTGTTTTGACAAGATAATAATTTGATTGTTGATTTGGGATTGTTTGAGGCTAAATCATAGAACACACCTGATGGAAAAACTTATTATATGTTTATACTTAATTGCTCTGTATTTATTACAAAAATTGAGAATGTAAGGAGAAAAGTGAGGACAAGTAAGTTCCTTAATTTGTTTAGGTTCAGTCAGCTTCTGATTCCTCTTGTTGCTTTTTTTTTTTGGTTTTCATTATAGATGTTCCCGAATACTTGATTTCCATCTGTTGGCTTCCACCAGTTGCAAAACTGTGCTCCCGTAGCAAATGACAAAACAGATACCTGATTGAAGATAGACTCCACCAAACTTTAGAGTTTGTTGATTTTACTCTTCTTCAGGGAAACAGTCCAGATTCTATGTGCAGTAGTGCCATATTTCAAAACCCTGAAGTTCTCTAGGCTGTTATTTCAGGCATTTTTTTTTTTATATATAGAAATGAGCTTGCAGATGTCTGACTTTTGGATGCACATGTGCAGCCTCACCCTTGAAATGCATCTGTACCTACTTGTGAAGTTAGCCATATTCATTGACTGTTTGAGAACAGCACATTTCATTTGTACAGTTTCTTTGTTACGATTGTCATCTCAGAAGCCATCTATTGCCTTTCTTTTGTATTTGGATATGACCCTAGCTTTTCATCTTCTCCGACATGATTCCATTGATGTACTGATTAGGAAAGATAAAGGATCTGACCTGCCATCCAGTGGAGTTACTGACAAGGTTCCTGTTTGGACTAGTCTTTAATTAGGAACACAATATACGTTTTTGTTGTTGTTTGTATTTGATTCTCTTGGCATTTGTTTCCATTAAAAAACTCAAAAACCATAGAAGTTTTTTGAAACCTTTTTTAATACATTTTCTGAAGTGACTCCTTTTATCATCAATAAAATACAGAAATAGTCACAAATATGGATAGCAGAAGCACTTAAAATTTGAGTGAACCATGCTTTGTCCAGGAAGCGTACTTTTTAAAAAATGTTTCCTTAGAGAGGAAATACAATTTGAGAAGAACTCTGTCATTTTGTGTTGACCATATGGCTTTTGTAGATTTTCTCTTTCCTAGGAGTACATGGCATTAGCGATTCCAAATTCCTTTAAAGTTATGTATCCCAGGTGTCCCTTCCAGGTCCAGTTGTGTGCTGGTTGCAGGTCTGAACAAGATTCAGGTGTGCACCATCCCTCCCTCTCTCCCTTGGCACTCCCTGACTGGAAAGAAACCCAGGTGCACAGTCAGAAAGTGAATTGCAGTGTGAAAAGTACTGGGTTGGATGTTTTGGGAACTGAGAGCACAGAACATATCCTGGAGTGCACTTCTCCTCAGTTTTGACGCAGTCACATTGCCCTTGGGGTTTCTGAAGAAGTCCTCATGGAAAATACATGTGAAGTTGTGTTCTTGATTTGTTAATGCCATATTATATTGCATTCATACTCAGCTGTGTGCCTACATGGTAACCAAACCAACTGACTGTGTAAATAAACACACATTTACTCCAATGCAGTTTGAAAATTTGTTTTTCCATGCCTCAAATTGTACTTCATGTAATAATTATGATTTGAAGAGGCTGCAGAAATCTTCAGATAATCATTATACGTCTCTTTGAATGTGTTAGAAATATGCATAAATCCTAAAAGGTGATGTGAATGGCAACATATGTTAACTCAAACTACATGGACCTAAAATAATTACTGTTCCAAAGGGGCATAGGCCAAATTTTGCCACAGGCTTTGTTCTTCTCTCAATTTTCAGTGATTGTAGGTTATAGCTAACCATCTCTCAAAAGGGTGTGGTTAACCACAGTGCTGTAATGTGAAAGAAAACTTCAAAGCAGAGAAGATAAGCTATGCAGTTGCCTTAGGCTTGGGAGAGACTGAGCTGAAATAGGAGTTGGGCTAAACATATTAAAATACACTCCTAAATTTGAAAACTGCAACCATCAGACCTTGTGGACATCTTACTAAATCATGTAGACTGAAGTGCTGAGTACTTACAATATATCAAAGCTGATCTTGCTTTGATATATTTTAATGGATTTTAAAGGGAGATGTGACTATTTTTTAACACATCTGTGTAGAGTAAGAAATTAAAACACAGAAATACCATCAGTATCTGTTTCTTTTGGAGTTGTCTACTCTAAAATCTGTTGTTTTTTTTTCATAAGGGCATCATCATTTCACTACAGTAGGAGTTCTTCAGCGATGACCTCAATTACTCTTCCTCCTTCCCTTGCAAAAGTGAAGTTTGCTAGTGTCTGCTTTTGATGTCAGTGATGGGAAAATAACAATGCAGCAGACCACTAATGCAAGAAATCTGAAATCTGTTTTTGTTATCAAAAGTTGGAACTACTGGTTTGGAGGTCATTTGGCATCACAATTGCCAGAATGATTTTGAAATCTCCTGCATATTTAAAACAAACCATGTGGAGTACAAATAAATAAAATTTGTAACAAGTTTTGAGTGAGATTTTGTAAGACTGTACTCAGCTGCACTAAAATACATCCAAATGTACTGTAGTTAATCATGTTTCTTTTATTCATTTTTTAATATCCAGGATTTGAATAGTTTTGTTATAATTTTCCACTTTTATGTAAGCAGGAAATTAAATCTACTTGAAGAATATCCCAGCTTCCCTTTCTTCTCCTAGTCATTATGCTCCTAGCTCTTCTTCTTTTGCAATGTATTGATAATTAGCAGAATAATTTTTAGTGTGTCAAAGAATTGGCTAAACGTCATCCAGACTGCCTGTTCTTTATAGTCAGTGTTGGAAGGGGATTTTTGTATTGTGGGGCTTGGGGAGTAGTGGGTATGTCTGTTATGGCCATCTTTATGTACTCTTTATGCAGCATTATAGTCATGTCTCCATATCGATATCTGATGGAAAAAGACGTATTTGCTATAGAATAATTGTTCTTTTATAAAGCCACATCTTGAAAAATTGGAAGGAAGGAATAATTTCACCAACTTGAGATTTTGTAGCTGAGCTAGTTATCCAGGCTTCCTTTCTGAGGTACAGGGAGAAGTAGATTCTTAATAGGCACAACTCATCACAAAGTAGACCTCTGAAAAAGATGAGAGGAGTGGCACCCATGAAGGTCTTGCTACTGTTCAGTCTCAAGAAATAGAGCTGGTTAGTTCCAATGTAAATGTCTGAGGAAAAATTAGGGCAAAAAGGGCAAAACAAGCTGCACTGCAGGGACTGGACTGCTCCAACTGAGTCTGAGACAAAGCTCCAGTAGTCATGCATGACAGTACATGTTCCAGTGGGCTGCCATCCATGTCACCTTCTTATGGCATTCTCTCCACTTCTGTGAAAACTACACGAAAATATGAGTTTAAACTGGAATTTTTCCAAGGCTGTTAGGGAGCAAATGTGCATGTCCCCCAGCCAGCCCACTGAGGAACCCAAGAGAGGGAGTCTGCAAGAGGCCCTGGCTCGCTGGGGAGGTCAGATTAGTAGCAGGGTATCTGTACACATCTGTTTCCCAGCCCAGCACATAGCAAGCCATTTTTCATTGTGAACTACAAGTAATTCCACATCAATTTTTCTGACATTAAAGTAGATTACAAGTTTAACAAGTATTTGGAAATATTAAGGCTGTTCTCTTTCATTTTGAAAATAGCTTGATGCAAACTTCATTTAACAGCATTTCAGTCAACCTATATATAGTGTGAGGTTTGTTTTCCTTTTAGTGCTCAACATTAATCTACTGGGTCATAGCAGTGTGTGTTGACACTTGTAACGTGTTCAAATCAGATTGAAATGGAATTCTGTAAGGTCTTAGCAGGAACATTCTTTCTGGTTGCTCACACAAATTTACTTTGAGCTGATCTGTTTCCTGATGGGTTTTGAATCATTGTGTTATAGTAAAAGATTATGGTCTTTTAGCAGCATGCAATTATAATTTCCACCAAAAGCAAATATTGTTGAGGATGTGAAATAATATAAAATTGTGTTCAGTAGGTACACCGATCAGAAAGGGTAGAACAAGGTTATATTTACATTGGCAGTTGTCAGAAAGAACAGATCACTTCAAAGAAATACAAAGATTAAATTTTACATTATTTGGCAGCTGTGCTGTTGGGTTTTTTTAATGGTACAAGTTATACAGTAAATTTCCATATATAATCTTGAAAATCTTAATAACAGTGAAAAGACCAACATTATGTAATGTTAAGTACAAAGAAACATCTGAAAATAATTTAAAGTGTATATTCTCATGCTTTCCAAAAATTGGGATTCTGGAGAGGAAGGTGTGAGATTTTGTAGAATTACCTGAAAAAATACTTGAGCATGATTCTTCATTATGGTAATTTCCCTGTTATCCTGTAGTCAAATGCTACAGCTAACAGATGCAGTAATTAAAATTCTTAATAAAAGGTAAGTCCTGGTATTGCAAAAAAGCAAAACTAAAACTGCAGTATATTGAAAATGCTTTTGGTTGAGTATGTTTCATGCCTTGTCAAAAATTTCAAACGTATTTGTACTTTAAATACTAAATCAAGTGCTTCTAAGGTGTGTAACACATTGAGAAAATGTTTGGTTTTGTTTGGGTTTTTTTTTTCTGGCTAAGTCAAAGCTGAGACTTATCAGATAAGGATTTATATACCTGCTCAATCACTAATTTATTCCAGTCATTTGGAAATGACTGAGTCTGTGGTTACATTGCTTTAAAATGGATACAATTCCCTGCTTAAGCAAGATTGTAGTGATAAAAATCAGTTAACAATCTTGAAACCTGTCAATTCTGTGATAACGTGTAAGAGGTAGCTTGAAGAAATTAAATAATCCCTATACAATATAATTGCACTTAGTTCTTGACAAAGAAACGAGATAGCCCTTTCTGTCGTATACTGACATTAAAAGTGAGTTACCAATGAATGTTACTATTGACAAAGCTGTCAAGGTTATGGTATTTTTGTGAAGAGTCTGTTGTCTTGCTTTTTTGTAGGTATGCTTCAGAAGTCACCTTCAGTGGAAGATTTTGTGGATGCCCTTGTTTCAGACTTAGACCATGACTTTGAAACGTTTATCATGGACTCATAAAAATGTTCAGCAGAACTGAATTCTTTTATGGGAGATTGCATATGTCTTCATAATTGTGGGTAAAATATTGTTGTTGACTGGTTTTGCTTTTTTGTGAACACTTGTAAAAGTTTGACTGTTCATGTTGGTGGAACAGTAATAAATACTTACTTTCACTGGATCACCTGGTTTCATTTATGAAGATGATGGTTTTCCATTGCATGGGAACTTAAGCATGAAATTTGAGAGAACAAATCTGATATAATGTACTGTTAGAAAATTTGATCTTTTTGGAACATCTGAGTAAACGGGAACTGAACTCATCTTCAGGGTGAGTGGAGTGGTATGAATGCTTTTTTTGATACACACATTGATTCAGTATTAGAGCTTACCTGTTGAGTGTCATGACCCAGAACTGTTCACACGGTCTTTCTCACAGGCTCATGTTTAGCCTTGTTTAACTGTGTTCCTTGCAGAAGTTCTGTGCTGGGGAAAAGCAAATTGTGTTTGTAAGAGAGGCGAAACTGGATAGAAAGATGAAGTGGAAAACTAGGAACTATACTTGCAATAGGGAACAAAAAGATGGAAGAAAAAAAACTGGAGTCATACAGGTCTGTGATGGAAAATTTTAGGGTGAGGAGAAAAGAGATATGTTGCCACACGTAAGAGAGACAAAGGAGTAAAATGGATACCCCACAGATGTTTCCTAGTGGAGGATAACATGTAAGGTAGCCATGCTTTTGTAGCTGCGATGATCCATTGGGTGCACGTGTGGCCATGTTTTTAAGTAAAAATAGTATGGTTAGGGGAGGAATGGAATTTACAGTGTGCCATAAAACTGGTCTTGCTATTGAATTAGTAGTTTTTAAATATCCAGCAGAGTTGGAATTTTACTTCCTAGGCTCATCTCTTGCAGATCTTCCTCTGAGCTTCGGTGTTCAGGCGTCTGCAGTTGTTCTCGGAGTATTTTCCTATTAACTGTGCCCTTTTGTCTGTTACCTGAATGTGTTTGTTTTATGGTGTAGTGTGGATTAGTTTTGACCATTTTACTTTAAGGGCTTTACTGGATGAATTAGTATCATATTTTGGTGAATATGGATCTGCAGGCATTTTGATGATTACATTGCAGAGAACAATGGCTATTGAAAATACCTTGGCAATGTTGCAGCATAGGTATGGCCTGAGTCTGGTCCCTGCATGTTTGTTAACGTGGAGTTTCCTTTTGATGATGAGTGGACAATTGTGGGGAACTGTTTGAAGTATAGGAGGGCAGGTTTTGGAGGGAGTACAAAATAATTCAAAAAGAAGGCTGGAGCAGCTTAAGGTTGCACATTATATAGTGGGTGATGAACAAAGGGAATGTTACCTGTGGCGTTTTCTTTTTCCCTTTAAGTAAATTACAAAATGGTATTGGATGTGTTTGGAAAAAAAAGAGAAAAGTGATGAATTTTTCTGTAGAAATGGCTTTGTCATTTAGAGTTCCTCTGGAGGTTGTTGCAAAAGGTATGGTAAGTTTTCTGCTCAGTGGAAATGCAGTGAAAGAAGCAAGAGAGGAAGAAAACCAAGGCTGAGAGATGAGGGCAAATAACTGGGAGAGAAGGAAGTAAAGAATAAAGATTAGAAAAACTCAGCCAGAAAATGTGGATGTTTGGGAAGGGACAAATAAGAGTGAGAGCTGATTGGGTGATTCACCACTCTTTTTTAGCAGAGTCTGTGCTATTGGGTATCATTTGATATTTTACCTGATTTTTTTTACTACCTGTTTTTGCAAGGCAAAACTGTCTTATATGAATAGCACTATCATTCTATTAGAACTGGGTTTAGACATTTTTAGATAAGAAATTTTTTGATTGAATAATAGTGGGCATATTTTCAGTCATGCCACAACAAGGCTTCTGGCTTGTACAGCTGACTGACTATACTCTGTATCTGCAGTTGGTCCCTAAGAGGAAAGAACAAATGGTTTTGCTTAACAAACTAGGTGCGTATTTTGCTGCAACTCAAGCAATTAAAAAACCCACAAAAACTAAATATAAATTTAGGTGGGAGTAAAAACACATTGTGAAGATGGGAAGTTCTGTAAAGGATACAATAGCTGATGAATGTAAATTTAACAATCCCTAGGAGAGTATTTAATAGACTGTGTTTTAAAGGGAATTCAAGGGTGTAGCTTAGGGAGCCTTGTGTTGTTTGTCACCTGGTTTTTGTATTGGAACAAACTAACAATTATGTATATCTGGAGTTGGCACATGTTGAAAGACTTGTTGTGACAAAAAGAACATAGCCAAAGGAAATCCTAGTGCTGACAGGGCACTGAGAGCACTAAGATAAAAAAAATAAACCATCGTAATTGGCGGAATAAGCGAAGCATTTAAAATTAAGAGATTGCCCCTACATTTTAATTTGAAAGAAATTCAAGTGGTGTTGATTCTAGTGTGCAGATACTTTATCAAAATAGATCTGGTAGTCACATGGCTGCTATTACTTCCTTAATTCGCCATCTCATTTGATCCTTCTGTGAACAGCAGTCCTTTCAATGTTTTGTCAGAGTGGCATCAAATAACATTTTCCTAATAGGAAATCAGATATAGACAAAGAAAGGAAGAAAATACTGTCATGTGCCAGAGCATGGTGGATTGTAGCTTATTGTCACAGATTTATAGCTCTTGGGACATCTGACAAAGATGGGAGCTGGTAGAAAAATAAATACAATGATGGCTTCAGTTTTTTTTGTGAAGAAACTCTGTTGACTGCACTAATTTTTGTTTTATGAAATAACCTTTGAGGATTGAACAGTAGACGTGATTAAGCCTCTTGAGAACATATTATATCACCGCTACGATGCTTACTACAGAAAGGGAAATATTATTCTAATTTTTTTCTTTCGTTTGGTAGTTTCTAAAAATGCTTCCAGCTGTTCAGATATCTGATGCTTTTTCCTTTCTTTTTTTTTTTCTTTTTCTTTTTGAAAGACTTTTATTTTCCAGAAAATGTATGTACTCTCAGTAACGTGAGACCTCTCTTGTGACCAGCAGTGTAACTCTTTGTAAATGTAAAAACCACTGTAATCCTTTTCGAGCATTCCACCCTTTCCCACTGGGGCTGCTGAACCAGCTATCCAAAAGTTGGGTTTATAACAGTGTAACTCAACATCATGCTTTTAATCTGAAATTTTAACTGTGTTTTGGATTTTAGCTGCTATAGAAAATAAGTAGTGAACATGTTCAGAAGAAATTATACCCTTATGCAATCCTGAAATAATAACATATAATTACAACACATCAGAAAAGCACACATGGATTACATTTGGTAGTCTGAGGTGTGAACTTTGCTTCTTTTTTTTTTTTTTTTCCGCACGTTCAATGTGATTATTTTTCTGATTCACTTAAGATATCCTGAAATATTGTGTAATAATTACTTTCTGGTGACATAAATGCACCTGGTGCTGCCTGGAGTTCTCTAAACACCAACGAAGATAACAGGAGCAGAGGGCAGCAGTTACGAAGGCAGGGAAGAGAAGGAAAATCAGGCAAGGAAGAATTTAATATAGATTAGAAACCAGGCGTGATAATGGGTTGATACAGAAGTAAAATAACCTCTGAGTTAAAAACTTGGGCAGAGTAAAAGAGGGTTTTCTTTCCACAGTACTAAGTCTAAAATGGAAATTACAGCACTGAGTCTAGAATGGAAGTTACAGCACTGCCAGTAACAGAAAAAGCAGAGGTGTTCAACAATATTTCTGCTTTGTCTTCAGTGGAACACCAGATGGAAGAATTCATAGTGATATGTTGATAAAATCTTTTGTACAGATGTTAAATAGCTGCTTGTACAGGGAATCAGACTTAAATAAATATATATGAAAGTAACAGCTTAGTATTATAGATGTCACTAAGATGGAAATGAAGAGAATAGATGATTGTAACACAGCAATATTGATGGCTCAGAAAATATACCTCTTAGTTTATCAGAATATTGAAAATATCTAAATGATGATACAGAAGTACAAATTTGAAAGGTTGAACATTGATCTAAAAACAATTGTTCAACAAGAGCTTGTAGCTGAAATTAGACAAAGTTGCCCCATATTTTTAGTTAATGTTTTGACAGCAGAGACAACGGTGGAACCTGCATGAAGGGTGGTGCTGGGATTGACTAATCAGCACTGGAAATGTACATCAGTGTTTTCTGAAAAACATGCCTGAATTCAGATTAATTCAGAGAAGCCCTGTAGCCTTAGGTACACCACATGGCACAGCCATCTTTTCTGGTTTTACAAGCTGTTAGTGAAGAGAGTGTCTTTGGAAGGAGGTTTTGCCACAAGGGTGGCAGGTCTGCGCTCGCTTGGTAACTGTCCTGCTGACGGCTTCACGTCCAGCGGGGAGTTCATGAGTGCAGAGCTGGAAAAGCAGTGTCAGTCAAAGCACCTCCTCTGCTTCTTGTGCAGTGGAAGGCATCCTGTGTCTGCTGTTTCAGATTGCTTTTGGCAAAGTATTGGAGATTCTCTGCTCCCAGAGCCAGGGATTTATTTATGTGCTCTTGGGAGCAAGCTCAAGTTGGTTCTTTACCCCAGTAGGTTTGCAGTGTACCAAGAGGGGAGTATTACATTAAAATTAGAAGACTTAAGGAACTTGAGAGTTGAAAATGCACGATGGCAGAAAGCAAGCACATGGAGTTTCCTGGGAGAAGGACCGTGGGAGAACAGCTAGTGTGCTCAGGGAGGAGAGGGAAGGAGATAAAAGATAATGAAGTATAAATCAGCACCAGTAGGACTGTCTGTCGGCCTTTCTGATCTTCCCTGGGCTGAGATTTGTTTACTTTTAAGTCCGCTGTGGCTGCTCCTCAACAGCTGGCTCTTCAAACGGCGCGCCACAGCATGCCGGGGCTGCACGCTTGTAGGAAATCGTTACAGCTTCTTGTCTGGAGGAAGTATCCAAAAAATCTGTTAAAGACAAAATACTTAAACCAGAAGCAAAGTGGCAGCAGTACAGATCTGACAGGATGACTGGTTGGTGCTCTTGTGGTGTGTAGATTTAAAACCACAGAGGAAAGGGAGAGTGGGATGCCTTTTGCCAATGAGCCTATAGCCTCTAAGGCAACTTGTATGTGGCTGAAGCTTGTCATTCCAGCTGCCTTCACTCTTGATGAGAACAGACAGACATCTTTTGTTGTTCCAGTACCTAGAGAGAGAGAACACAGATGGCTGGAATAGGAGTGTCAGGAATCCTGGTTTAAATTCAGAGCATCTCAAAGCCCTAAAATTACTTTTTTTTAATTGACTTCACCACTTTTCAGTTGTCAAATGCCACAATCATTTGCTTTTACTGCCTGTCATATATGACTGAGTTCATGTGTCACTGACAGCATCATAGTATTAAAATAGTTGCAGAAGATGCTCTTAATTAATCATCAGGACACCTTGGGTTTTATGAAGTGCCTTTTGCCTGTTGTCCCTCTGATTCCTTACAGCCCTCTCACTTCACTCCTTAGACCTCCAAATGCCCCCACTTCTCCGCCTGCCCTTACAGCTGCAGTGGGGCATCATGACCCAAGGGTGTAGGAGGAGGTGAGCGATGATTTGGGCTGTGACTCTGACCTAGTGGTTGTGATCATGTCAGAGGAAAAGCAAAATGGCAGCATGGCAGGTTCTCCCCACCCTGCCCACAGCTGCTACTGGCACGTGCCCATTCAGCCTCAAGTCTGTATCGTGCTCGAACAGCATTTCTCGCCTGCCTTCCGTGTGCTGCAGGAGATGAGTGTTGGGAGTGCTGGGCCTTGGGGAAATGCCCCGAATGTGACCCACTGAGAAGGTGAAGCGTTGCCAAGCTGGGCCAAGTCGGGATAGATGAGCACTTTAGGGTGGAAGCCACAGGACAGCAGTTCTCAGTACACAGCAGGCAGCTGCACCTCATGAGTAATAGTAATTTATCAAGTTTGAATATTGGCTTATCCCTTAAACATGGTCAGAAGCTGGGTTTTGGCTGATGTTTGCAGCAGCCCTTAATCTAAGGGCTGGGCAAGCTCATCAAGCTCCTCTAGCATACTTACAGCATGTGAGTATGTTAAAAATAAAGTCTGTTTATTAATGGTGCTCTTCAGAAGTAGCCCCAAGGGTCATTCATAGCCTACTTTGAGTGTCAAAAAAATATATGAAAGAAAAAATGCATATAAAATCAGAAGAGCTTGCTGGTTTCACATAGTGCACACTAATCCAGTTAACTCACCTTGCCGCAATCTGTACAGACACAAATCCTCATCCAGCATAAATTTCCGTTGTTTAAATGAAGTTATTAGGGATGTATGTTATTTATACCTGTTGAGTATTTTCCCCCAAGGTCATTTGACATCATCCCAGCTCCTGGTAGCTGAGCTGCAGCATCTGCTGTGGGCAGCCATGGGCTGTGCGGAGGCGGCCTTAGTGACAGCCTGGGAGGAAATGGGTGTCCTCAGCTTTAAACAGCTGATAATGCTGGAGTCCAGAAGTGATTGCATTTCTTCACACGGATTTTAGAAATTAAAAGGGCAGCAAAATTGCCTTGAATGTCTTGGCTTTCAGTGCTTCTCTTGACATACAGATGTGCTCAGTTGTTTCCATTTCATTTCCAAGAAGAATACAGTTGTAACAAAATCATTTTATAAGACAGCCCTAGGGGAATGCAAGTGATAGAGCAACCTTTATAACATAGTAAAACTTTTATAAAACTAATTATCTGTGTTATCAAAATGATTCATGCTAGCCAGAGTAAATCCCACTCATTACAAGTGAGAGTTGAAATGATAGTTCACTGTCTCTTAACATTTGCACAAATAGAGTTTGCTCCCTGTACTGTCACAGGGAGGCTGAGAAAGGAATTCCCCAAGAACTGGAGATGCCATTGCATGCTGCAAGAAAGAGGCAGTGCCATTAGGGTCTGGGACCCAACTCGGCAGATAGTGACCAGGTAAGTTCTGATCAGACCTGATTCCTCACCATTGTGGCAAATTTTCTTCTTATTTTTATGTAAGTTTAGTTTGTTGTCTTGCCCTGATGCCTGCCCAACAAATGTGTCCTTCATGTGTGCAGAAGTGTCATGGGTCTCCAGGTATTGCTCTCACTGAAACTATTTAACATTGAAGGTCTTTTGCAAAACAGTGCTGAATTGCTGGCAGTGTTTTTTCCCTTAAGAGGGATTTAGATAACTTGTTCTGCTTAATCAAATTAGTTATCTTTGATTCAACCGGGTGTTTAAGCCAAATTCCCAAGACAAAGTGTAATAGTTCATTCAGTTTGTAATCTCTGTTTTCCAAGAAAATCAGTTTTAATTTTCTTATGTCTTTGGTTTCTGACAGTTTCATATGTGCGTGAAAAAGCGATGTAGGCTGGCTGATTACAGAAAAATAGCTAATTTGACATTCAGTTTCTTCCTTTGTGAGCTATTCTGTTTTCTGTGCCTTTCCTTTGGTCTGTCAGAAGTATCTGGTCAGCTGGTCTGACACCTGTGCCTCTCTGTCTGCACTCTGTTTTTTCTTCTTCCCCAATTCATGCTTGTTTCTCATCCCATCTTTCATTCTCCACCTTTATCTGTTTCATTTGGCAAAGAAAAGGCATTTTGCAAACTAAAGTGGTCAGTAAAAGCTGACTCGTTCTCTATGTATTGGGGCCCTTTGTGCTTGCTGGAAATACTTCACGTCCTGGACGCTGCAACTGAAGTATCAGGTCACTTCAGTGTGTCGTGTTCAGGAGTGCAGGACTCATTTAAGCAAACAGGACCCTTGAGCTTTTCTCCTACATTTTTATTATTCACCTGGGGTTTTAGACTGGAGAAGTGAGGCTGTGCACCTTTTATCAGCATGAGGACTGAGGAACGTGATTGACTGAGCTCACGTTGTCCTCGGCCAGATGCCCCTCTGGTGTTCCAGCTGTGGGTAAAAGATCCATCAGTCCTCTCAGTCAACTAAGGGACACACAATGTGCATGATGCATTAGCTCTGGTCCTCTGAAACGGTGTTTAAGGGCCAAAGTTGGTGTGGAGCTTCTGCAATTGTGAGTTAAAAGTGAGTGCCCCTGGATAGTTTATTGATCAAGACCTGAAATAACAGTCACAGTATGTACATGGAAATGAGAGACGTAGGAAGTTGGAACTGGTGGTTTGGCTGACATCCTAGAATTCTATTTTATCTCCCCCTAAATGCTGGGGCAAATGATGGGGTAGATGAAAAGTTGGGTTTCTGCATAGGGAGGAAAGGTCTTTGCTATGAGAAATAATCTGAGCCAGCTTTGGGTCCTCCCATTTATAGTGCTGCTGGTTCTCACCACCCTCCACTGACCTGAAACCTGTATTTGATTAATTTTCAGGTTAGATTTGAATGTGTTTTCTTTGGCACAGCCCAGTTGCAGGAAATCCTCCAGATAAATTAACCCCATTTATACTGACTTAACCTACAGAGGAGTTACATCTGGACTTGAGGTGCTGCTCTTCAACCCTGCCATTCTGTTGGTGAGGCTAATGCTGGGAGAGACGAACGCTGTCTCTGTGGGCAACTCCTTCTCCTGCATTTTATTTGCTTTTCTCTCTCTATGCCATTAATATTGCACCCTCTTGTACATTGCTGTTTGTACAAACACTAAGAGAAAGGTAAGCAAGTCTCTGGCAGAGCTAGAGCTCCATCTCACCTGCTGCATCCCTGACGCAGCAACAAGGCTGCCACAGCATGTCCCTAGTGCACATTCCCAGCTTTGGGAGCTCTCAGCTCTCTAAAGCAGCTGCTGGAGAATGGGGATAACTGAGGCAGAGGATATTGACTCACTGCAGGTTTCTTGTTCACAGAGGGTCATTTAATTTGAGCATGTACCTCGAGCATGTACCTCCTTACCTTCTGTTAAATGCTTGGGAGTGCTCGAGTGACTTGGGAGCTCAAAGAGCTGCCAGTGCCTGACTCAGTTCTGCAGGTTGGACTTTGAAAATGGTACCCGAGATGATGAGCTTGAGTATGTCCTTGGAAGTCAAAGTATGTAACCATTTGCTCCCTGGGACAGAACCTCTGTAGGTACAGCTGCCATCATACCCTCATTGTTTTAGCTGCTCCCATAGCACCTCCCTGTGACTTGTTGACAGTCCCAAGGGATTCATGAATCAAAATTCTCTCAATATTCTTTTGCCCTTCCCTTCTTTTGCTTACCCATTTCCTTTCCCTTTTCCTGGCTGTTATGTACACACGAATCTCCTAAACATAGAAAAGAATGTAAGGGATAAGGAGGGTTGCAGACACGCTTAGTGGATGCACCCTGGGTGAGCAGCCCAACTGGCTGCAGTTGGCTGCAGGCATGCTGTGGATCACATGAGACCAGCCCTGAACAGACTGGGACAGGACAAGTCCCATCTGCTAGAAAAAGCATATGGCAGATGAGCACCAGTGTGTCTAGTAGGAGTGTTTCTATGGTAGCTACATACTCAGGCAATGAAATGAGGTGGCTGATCCAAGTTTCTTCTTCCTGAATCCCCAGGAAGGCATCACTTTCCTGCAGGCCTGTGTTGCTTGTCCAAGGGCTGGCAGCCAGCACGCTGCCAACGGGCTGCTGGCACCTGCCAGCAAGATCCAGAGGGTGTGGTTTCAGCTGCGGGGGCAGCCAACAAACAAGTGTCCGTAGATGAATCTCTAAGCAATTCAAATGTGAATAAACCACCTCACAGTGGAAGGAAGTGCTGGATCCAGCATGACTGCTGTTTGGAAAAGAGTAGGTGTTAATATGCTCAGAGGTCATTTAGGACCATTAGTAGTCCTGTAACATCTCTTGGCAGGGCCTGTGGCAGCCAAACTGGTATTTTCTTACTCTTCTGGAGTGCTGGGGTGTTCGGCAGCAGCTGTGGCCTCCACATCTTGCTCCTTTTTCAGGTCATCATCAGTGGGGCTGCTGAATTGCCATCCCTCCTGCAGGGATGGGAAGATATCCATAAAGAAACGGGGCACTGACAACACAGAGGGGATGAAGTTGTTGATAACTGGTGGATTTTCTATGAGAGGGCTGTACCTGGGGGATTGGCTGAGCTCCTGCACAGTGGAGACTGGGCCTGCTCTCCCTGCTCAGCAACACAGCCATAGTGGTAATGCCTCAAGCATGTTTACATCTTCCATTGCTTTTCCTGTTGGCCTGAGTCTAGTTTGCCCCTTCTCTGTCTCCCAGAAGAGGGATGCTGAAGTGGGCATCCCTCTTCACAGTAACTATGACATACCAAATGACAGTAGTTGTTGGCTGGCACAGCTGGAGGTTTTCAGTATTTAAATTATAGCTACAAGTCTAAGCTGTTTGCTATAGACCAGTGAGGTGGGATCAGCCAGCAAAGGAGTAGGTAGTTGAAGGAGCCATCACAGTGGTCATGATGAAGATGCTTGCTGCAAGCAGGCACTCAAGTACTCTCCCTCAGCTGCCTTTCTGAATTTTGGGGATCGGGAATTGTGTTCTTATGAGTCGTTTTGAACTGAAGTGTGTTCATGCAAAAAGGAATTCAAAAAGCTCTGAAGAGGGAGTTAAACCTTGCTGAAGCCAGCCAAGAAAACATTGGGATCTTTTATTTTGACTGGAAACATGTAAATCACCTGCATACCTGAGTCAGACTTACTTAAAAAGTGCTTTCAGAAATGTTTATACAGAAAAAGCCCACTATCACTGTCTGACCTGCCCTTGCTCCAGCCCAGGCAGTTTAGGTGCTGCCTGGCATGGACTGCTCATTGCAGTAACTCCTTTGCTCTGTTTGCTCCTTTGCTCCACCAGCCTAAGTGAACAGGGGGGAGTACCCTCCTGTGTCTCTGCTTACAGGTCAGCCCAACCTGCTTCGACTCACCCATTTAGGAAATTGAGTCGAACACCAGGTGTGTAAAGTAGATCTGGTATGAAGGATTGGTTAGTTTGCTGTAATATTTTGTGGTAAGATTATCTCAGGGAATAGAAGGTGTCTGTTCCAGGCCAAAAAAGGAAGGCAGCTTTGTGTTTCCAGCCAGTTTAAACCATCATACTTCCCAGCTGTCCTGCCTGTAATCTTTTCAATAGAGATTGGTTTTTTTCTTTGCGGCATTGTAGGAAAATCCTGTTATCAGCAATTTTTACAGACTGTCATGGATAGCTCTGTCTCACTTCCTGCTGTGACCACTTCCTTGTCTTTAGTTTTTATAGATGATTGTGGCAGAAAAATCCTGATCAGGGTATGTGCTTTAAAATCACCATTTTAAGGACTTAACCAGTGTCTTCCGCTTTGGAAGCAGCTGTCCACAGATAGGAATCCAGCCAAATAAAGTCCTGGGTAGGTTGGCTTTGAATTTGAGCTCTCTGCCTTTCCAAAAGCAAGTTTTACCCAGTGCTGCACAGGACAACATTCATACACTGTTGCTGGGTCCCTTTGCTTCTCTCACTTTTATTTCCTCCTCTTGTGGTGCATCTTCCAACTTCATGGAATTATACCCACAGTTCTATTTTCTAGAATTCCTCTATAGTGGCAATGGGGGAGCAGACCGGATAGTTGAGGCAGAAGACTGGAAAACATGGGCCTGGAGGAAAGAAGGCAAACAAATACCTGAAAAATGCAGCAGTGATAAATAAATAGGAGGAAAGAGCCATAAAACAGGAGGAGAAGGAATAAGAGATAGAGACATCTCTTTCCTGAGTGGAAAGAGCCTTCAGTGTGAGTGCTGTGTGTTACTATTTCTGACACTGGGGAGGGCAAATCCTCTTGCATTAAGAATAAAGGGTAAATGCAGGATGTTTTCTTCACAAAATGGATTTTTTATGAAGACTAAGAAGATAAAATGCCTGGTATGCTTGAAGGACAGGGCAACTGTAAAGAGAAGAAGAGTTTTCTTTCCTATTTGTCTTCCCATGCAGCCCAAGGTTATTTAGCTAAGCTTTTAATGCACAAATGGAAATTTTGCTGAATGATTCTCCAGTATAATTTTTCATGCAGATTCTTTTTTTCCTTTCTCCTTTCCCTTTCCATTTCCCTTCCCCTTCTTTTTCTTCTATCCATAGGCAGTGGTTCAATAGCATATTTTTGAGGACTGAGTTTATGGTGTGGTTTGGGGTTGCTCTGGTCAAAGAGGTATTGTTTTTTGGTTTTTTTTTTCAGGCCTGATTACTGGGCCAGGGGACAGAGCAGCAGAGAGCATGAATCAGCAGCTGGTCCCAGGGCCATTTTCTGGGTGGCATTAGGGTATCTGCATTTCTTTTCCATGAGAAAATGAAATCAGTCTTATTATGTGAAGCTTGTGAGTAATACAAGTTAAGCAAAATCTGAACACAGGTGGGTTTTTTTGGTTTTTTTTGGTTTTTTGTTTGTTTGGTTTGGTTTGGGGTTTTTTTGGGGTTTTGTTTGGTTTTTGGTATGTTTTGGTTTGTTTGTTTGTTTTGTCCAAAAAATGAGGTAATTAGGAAAAGAACACAGATTGTCAGGCATTTAAACCATCCAGCTCTTGTAGCATGGAGTGTAGCAAGGCCAAACTGAAAAGCAACTTCTGCTCCCTAAGATCAGGTAATAACTGCAGGAGTATCCTCAGAGGAGCTGCAACAGCTGTAGACCTTTAACTGGATGCAAAATGTGCAAGCAAACGTTAGAAAGCAGAGCCAAGGAGGCCTTGAGCCCAAAACTTTCAGTTATTTTTGGTTCACCCCCTCAGCTAACAGATGATATTAATTTCATTTTACTGACCTCTTTCAGCTACTGCAGTTACAACACTAATACATCTGCAGAAGGTGCAGTATTGCATCTTGGGGGATTTTCAGCCTTCCAAGCAGTTTTGCAGCTAGTCTCTGCCCAGCTGGGAGACTTGCAGAGGGAGGTCAGCTGTGAAAGGCTGTAGGTGCTGGCCATGTCAGTGCTTGCACCCTGCTCTCCCCTGGCTTCTGCAGCTTTTGCTGCTTCCTCTGCTGCCCCCACTCCACTTACTGCAGAAAGGCAATAAAAAGATTTCTTTTCTAGGAAAATTTTAAAGCATCTGGGCTGTAAATGCAACAAGACCTCCTCAGTGGCATTCTAGGTATTAGTAAACATCATCTGGCACTCAGATATTTTTCAGGAATCCCTACTATAGCACTTGAGTAAACTCTAATGCTGTCTATTTGTTGTTGAAAGCCATGGGAGATGTAATTTATGGCATTCTTGAGCTCTTCCCTGCAGATCCCATAGCCTCTCTCATGGAACTGTTAGACAGGTCTCTCTTGCAAGAGAAAGCCCTCTCTTGCTTACTTTTTTTAACCCATCAATACAATAGGCATTTTATGATGTCAAGGATTTAAGAGTTTCTTCTGCCTGAGTCCATCTGTTCTGCTAGTTAAAAACCAGTGTATGAAAATAACTTTGAGGTCATTCTTGCCCATAAAAAATTGATTTGTCCTCCTTGAGTAACCAACAAATCCACCAAAGTTTAAAGTATATTTAAAGATAGGATTTAAACTGAAGATTTCAGTTGATTGAGGGTTTAACATGGAGAGTAGCTGCACAAACCTTCCTGGAGAAAACACCCTCATGAGAGTTTTCAGTCAACTACTTTTAGTCTCAAGATATCAAAAGACTGTGATGAGTTTTGACAAAAGGTACTGTAAGTGTTATTTGCTGGAATATTATTGTTGTGTTTTAGTATCTCAGTCAGAAAGAAATCCTCATTCTTGCACAAGTGCAGTGTCCCCTTAACTTTAATTGTTGAACATCCTCAGGAATAAGGTTTAATAAAGCTGAGGCTATGATAAAGGAACACAACTATTGTTGTGTCTAACAACATAAAACAATACCAGGATGGTAAAAAACTTTCTCTTTTCTCTTGCAGTAGAGAGACAACAAATGGCCATTGCTGTTGAATTTCCTCAGGTTGAACTCAGCTACCGTATGTTGCAGGAATCAACACAAATATACAAGAAAGCACATATAGGCAACATGTGGACAAAATTGGTGCAGTAAACACTGTTACTCTGCTTCCAGATCTTCCTCGTTTGGCTTTGGACAGTGTTTTAAGCGAACATGAAGTTAGAGAAGTAAGGTGCCTGTAGACTAGATCTTTACTTTGGCAGTGGAAAGGCCCTTTTTACTCTTTTTTGGTTGCACTAAAAACTGGATATACTTTTCTCATTATTCTTATTTTCATAATAACTTCTCCTGTTCCTGTTTTGTTCCATATTGTTCTCTTAAACATCCCTTTTACAGAAGTGCAAGACTTCTCCCAGTGGAGAAGTTGCATTCACTCAGTGAATATTCCAGTATGGTGCTATTGAAGAGCAAGAAATTGCAGCTCTAACAATGCTGGAAGGGAACCATAGTGTAATGGCTGTAGGTCTTTGTAGTAATATTTCTTTTCTAAGGCTCCCATATGTGAACCTGTGAAATGTCTAGGACACTTGGATTCCTGGGCTGAAACAGAGCCTTTGGTATTTTTTAAGAAGTTCTCAGTTCATTTTGTAAACTCTGCTACACGCAGAACAAATGCTTGTATAGTGTACAGGTCTCACCTGAATTGGTCCACAGTGTTGTGTAATTTCCTCATGTTTAAGGATTTAGGAATAAAAATACCAACTGACCTGGGCAATGCCCTGCCTCAGGTCAGGTGCAAGGGGACTGGTTTATTATTTTATTCTAATGTAGAATATATCTTCAGGTACACATACACATTCTGTATTTATATATGTTCATTGTTATGTTCCAATGAACTGTCTGATATAGACCTGGGACAAATCAAGATTTCTTGAGTTCTGATGCTTTAATTTTTTTTCCAAGTTTTAAATCAGTGCTCTTCCTTAAACTGCTGGTTACAAACTCCATTTTGGTATATTAGCTGCTATACTAAGGGGAATTTTTGCATACTAAATAGCATGTGAATTTTTCATCCCCAAACTGAGACTAGGACCTAGGCAGAAGAAATGGAAAACTCCACAAAGACTGAGGCTTGGGGTAAGCACTTCCTAAAAACTGCCTTCTTTTTTTTTTTTGCTTTTCCACCAATGCTTTAGAAAACTGTCATTTATAGCCTTTTGAACAAGCCAAATCTCCCTTGGTCAAGTCAACCAAAAAAAAAAAAAAATTCAACTGTGATAAGGATTTAGAAAATCAAATGATGGGAAAAACCACTCTTACTCAGCTGACCCAGTGGTGCTTGCCTCAGTGAGCCCCCAGTCTGCCATTCTATCAGTATGCTATTAGAAAACATGTCCTCTAATCCCATCATTCACTGCTGTTGTGGAAAGCAGCAGGCTCCCTAGCAAATCCACCCACTATTATTTTTACCCTATTGAAAGCACCCTTATCGGACATAATCAAAATGGCTCATGTGTAATGTGAAGAGCAAGTGGGTTTTACCATCACTCATGCCAGAACTAAATATGGATTAAATTGCACCCTGCCAGCACAAAGTGTGCATTGTGTGGCTTTGCTCTGCAGTGCCCAGCCTCAGCTTGCTCCGTGCCTGATAAAGCACTGCACGCTCCTTCAATGCTCCTGCTTTAAAAGGGCCAAACAAAGCAGCAGTGTCTGTGCTGGAATGTGCTGCAGGTAGCGATCTAAGCCTCCATCACCAGAGTCAGGGAGAGGATTAATTTAATGCATGAAGGTTGTTGCTTGGAGGGACTTCATAGGAATGCAAACCAAAGGCCCTCAAAGAGCCCACAACAAAGGGAAAAGCCACGTGATCTCAAACTCCTGGTAGGATGAGGAGCACTGGATTAAGAGCTTGCTCTACCTTGTAGAAAAGGCAGGAAACACTGTTGTGCTGAATAACAATGCAAGCAGGGAAAAGATTTTGGGCTGGCTGTTCCGTGGTTTTTTTTGATTTTTTGTGTAGACCTTTTAGAAAGTTCCTTTGCTAGAAAATTGCATTTATATAGTAGCTGATAGGAGCAAATATCTATGCAACTTCCAGATAAAATAGAATAAATACCTGGTTTTTTTAATCCCTGTTTATTTCTTGGTGGGTTTTTTGCCTTTTTTTTTTTTTTTTTTAAATTTTTGTCAGGGCACTCCATTGCCATCCTAGCAGTGCTGAGAGTCACAAAGCTACTTGTATTGACACAAAGTAAACTCCAAAGATGACATGTGCTGCTGTGCTGACTTGAAAGGCTTCAGGTGAACTAGAAGGATGATGAGGTGGGTTGGGGATGTGGACTGCTGCCATTTTTGACAGTCACAGCAGAAAACAAGTAGAAGACTACTCAGGAGTACAGCACATGGCACCAGGGCACAAGGAGCCCTTGCTATTTTGGGGAGGTTAGACTCTGAATTATGTACGTAAAAGACTGTAGAACTAACAGCAATACACAGAGAAGAAGCAATGTGAAATTCACTAAAGTAGCGACAGGGACAGAGCAACTTTCAGTTTTCCCAAGACTTTCCCCCCCCAAACCAACAGTGCTACCATACTCCAGCACAACCACCTTTGCTTTACGTTACCTATCATCCTTATCTGGATTCTGTTCCCAGAAGTCATGTAATTATATGCAATTATCAAATTATTCTTTCTTCTCAGTCTTCTACTCTTGTCAGTCAGACGATGCTATCCCTTTCTTAATCATTTAAATTATACAGCAACCCATTTGAGTAACATTGTCCTGAATCTTTTAATGTAAACCTTCTGGACAATGTTTGAAAATGGCCTAAATAATCACAGGTATTTAGTCTTCTGTATCAGTTTTCTCTAATTCACTCTTTCTTCAGCCAAGGTTTGAAACCACTCTTGGCTGCAGCTGCAGTGCAACACAAATGCTGGCTCTGTTGGTACTGATCAGGGGCCATGATTCCTTTCCTGTTTCAAAAATACAGCTACTGTCATTATTTACTTATCTGTCTTGTCTGAAACAACTTGCTGTGTGAGCACTGGGTTCTGTTTCCGAGACATTATACAGACAGCAATCTGTGGTGCTACAGTCCTCCAGCCTGAAGAACGATGCTACCCTTAAACAGCAAGCACCTCAAGACAAAGATGTACCAAATTCTACCATAACTTTAATAGTTACACCATCATGGAATTCTAAGAACAGTAAAAGAAATGATCACTAGCTCGGCATAAAGTGCTATTATTAATTTGAGATAACAGACCAAGACTGGTTCATGTAACATTTTATTCACAAGTAGAAAAAGTATTACAAAATGATTTATACAAGATTTTAATTTACATTTGTTAAAGGAGCATTTAAAACAGCACTTTAAGTCCCTAGACATGATATGTGGGCAGTCTAAATGCAGTGATAGTGTATGTTTTCTATTGGCATGTACAACATTGCTTGCCACAGGCAATATACGAAAGACCAATTTGGTTAAATTAAGGAAAAAAGTATATACATAATATACACATGTATTTAAAAAGCACTCTCTTAATTTCTTCCTCCCAGTTTGCTCTCAAGCTATCTGTCACTCATTTAAAAAAAATGAGTATCTTTCTCTAGGGCTGCTGGACAAAAACAAAGTTTAAATTCCAATGGGAAAACATACTGTGGCAGATGCTGGCAAAACTTTTGAACATAGCTTTTTAAAGAACTGTTATTAGTGAAAAGTTAAATCTCTGTATGTATGTTCTAAAAATATTTTGCCATATACTGAAATGCACGTTGGATTTTTGTATTTATTTACAAAGTATATACAAAGAAGCACACATCTCTTCATGCACATGTAGTGCAAAATAATGTTTTGTAATTTCTTTAGTGTATGAAAGTCTACAAAGAAATTAATCAAAACTACTTGTCTTTAAATATATACTTGAAAGTAATTAGCTGAGTAACTGTACTGTATAACTGCATATTATTCCATCAGTGACCAAATGATGGCATTCACTACTTAAAAAAAACAAATCAAACAACAACAAAAAAATCAGGTAACTTCTTCACTTGCTTTGTCTTGCACTTGATAACTGTACTTTGTGTCTTTTGCACGTGAATAATCTCACTGGTGAAGAGCTGAAGCATCTCCCTGCCCTGGCTGCCTGCACTGGCTTTAGCTATTCCTGTGCAGGTCCAACCTTCTACTGCGTGCTTCAAAGCCAAAGTCTTTCTCCATGAGGGATTACGAATACTGTCTCAACATCTCCATTGCCACACGAACCATGTGTGGAAAGATGAGTAATATTTATTGCAAATTTGCATCTGCAAATTTTGCTGATTGCTTTACTTTTGTCAAGGCACACTGGGTATTTAAAAGGAATAATTGCTAGAGTTCATCACTGGCAAGTTTGAGCCTGTTGAATGTAATGAATCGGTAGAGGTTACAGGGATTACCCACAGAAGCAAAAACTATCTTAGGAATAAAAATGGCTGCAAAAAAAATGATATTATGGGATGTGGTATGACAAACCACTGTTAAAAAAAAATCTTAAAAGTACAGCACTGACTGAGAGTTGATAATTTACTAGGCATGCACACAACTTTGAGGATTTACTTCAGAGCTAATTTTTTTTTTTAAAGTTATGAATTAAGTTTTATATTTGGAAAATTTGAATTGACACAATACTACAGCGAGAAAGACAGAGTGCCATGAATGAAACAAGGGCTCCTAAATGAATGAATTAGGTCACCATGAAGCTTGACCCTTAAAAATAACATATTAATAAAAAATCTTAGTAACAGTCTCACTGTGTGAATACTTTCACGGCATACCTGCTATAGTTGGAAATTTTGATGTGAGCTGATTACATTTATTTCAACACCCAAAAATTACATGCTATAACAAGTGCTGTATTCCAATACTGACTACCAATTAAACACAACATCCCTATCTATATATCTGACCTTCAATAAACTAAAACTAATTTAAAGCTAATCTCCTGCTATATTTAACAGAACAACGTCACCTCCCACAAATGTAATAATTGGATGAAGGGGACTTTAACCATACATACCGTAACATGCTAATTCTTTAACTCCCCAAACTAGCTTATTGACTATAATGTCATATATAATGAAAGCTTCAGTTTGTCTATAGCTGATCCTTGCATAAATAGAAATGTTTATTTTTTACGTCCTTCAATAGCAGGAAAATTATTTAAAATTAGAACCAGCAGAAAAAAGAATTCTAATGCAAGCATAAATCTGCAAACAGAATAACTGGCAACATCTTGTCCCACGCCTTCTGACATCTCTAGTCATATTTAAGAGACCCACCTAATCACACTCAAGTATTTCTATTTTTTGCTGTATTTACATACACTACTAAGCTCAGTCTACTAGATGTTTTGAGAATCTGAGGGAAAAGAAGACGAGATGCAAAAGGTCATAAATCCACTTTGAGGGTTCTCCTAGGACGCTCTTTGAAGTTTCACTTTACAGCTGTTACAGCTCCGATACAACTGCTCAGAAGGTGTGAAGTGATGCCATTTTTTCCCAGCTGGTTTTGAAAGCACGCAACACTGAAGAACAGACTATGTTTGATGAGAATCAGCAGAGGACCATAAGGGAAGCATTCAGCTTTAGTTCTGAGACAAAAACCTTGGGTTCCTAAAAGAAAGTGATGGAAGAGTGGTTACATAAATTAGTAAAAAACCTGTATGTACTTCTGTGTTTGACTAAACACTAAAAAAGTAGAGGTATGCTTACTGCTTGCTGTAAAATTCACATAAACCTGAAGACTAAATATGTATTAAAATACCTACTAAAAAGCTTATATTTGTGTGTATGTATATAAAAATATGCTATAGTCTGATTTTATCATGTTATTATTTTTTTTGCAATATAATAATAAAGTATGGACCTGTGCAAGACTCTAATGCATCCACAGGCACTAAAAAGACCATCCTTCCCTCAAAATATTTCAAGACATGAAAGATGAAAGGCAAATGGGAAAAAATGGTGCAGACTGAGACCGAGACGAAATAACTTTTTTGGAGTTGTACAACTGGCTACTGTTAAGTGTGAAAATACATTTCAGGTAAGCCTAGTCCTGGTCCTGTCCCTCAAAGGCTACTTAAATTTCTCCACCAAAAATGCACAGATAATGATCCACCATGGAGTCCAAGTATGGAGAAATTGTACACAATGAATTAGCAAGATCTACAAAAGAATAAAAATGAAGAAAAATTTAACCCTCCTGAAGACCTTCATTATTCAAAATTATACACAAATCTCAGTAGCAATACAGGATAGTACAAAACCATCAAAGAATACAGGATTTTGAGATGCTAGAAAAGATGTCTCCATACACGTAGGAATTGATAGTAAAATTTACAATTCATATACTATAACAACTATGGCGAAATATAAGCTAATTTTTATAGTATGGTTCCTTTAATCTAGAAAAACAATATTAATATTTATTAATATTTATTAATATTTATTAATATTTATTAATATTATTAATGAAACTATAAAATAATATTAATTGCATACCTCTGAAGTTGATAAATGGTTTAGTGGGAAAACACCCACAAACTTTTGAGTTTTTAAATCTTGTTAGTATGGAAATACAGTCCCTTGAGACATCATGAGACCTGGGAACTAGCAACATCAAGACCTGCAGTTGGAGCCATGACACTGTCCTTTCCTACACATACCTACAGAATATGACCTATATACATCACCTAATGATATTTGGCATATACCAAAATAAAACTATGATAATTGCTCTCTAAGACATGGCAGTCAGTGCCGAGCATTGTTACAGATGAAACTATATATTGTAAATAATACACTGACAAAAATATGTGCCACCCAGATAAGGTTGATATTTTCAGTGACAGCAGTAGTTTTTCAGGGTGACATACAAGGTCCTCTGAAGTCAATGGCAAACCAGTTCTTGACTTAGCAGTCTGTTCACTTCCTTTTTCTTCTCTTGACAACGTTACCTAAACAATTAAGGCGTGATTTACGAAGAAATAACTATTGCTCTTACATGTCTTCAGAATATGCATATTTTTTGCTAAATACTAATTACTTTCTACTTCATGTCTAGGAACAATAAGAAAGTGGCATGCAAACCAAATGGAAGAGGATCAAAGGAAGGCAGTTTTATTTCTGCAGATGACCCAAAGTTTTAGTAATTACAGATAGCATAATTTTCTTAATTAAATTTGGTGGATTATTAATATTAGTGGCAACTGCTTCTGTTCCTGTCTTTGTGTACATACACAGGGAAGCGTTTCAGCTTTCCAGCCACAGCCTGCATAACCCTTGAGTAACAACAGCAACTGTTACCAGCACACGTGCCATAATTTGGGATCCTTTCACAGATTAGTTACCTGATGCTGCAATTTACTTCCAACAGTAGAGAATTCCATTTTAAAAATACAGAGCACAGCTAATATTCAAAAAGATATAATGATGAACAGGTAGCAAGAGTGACTGTTTGTGATGGTTCCATTGTTACATAGTAGCAATAATTGTTTATCATCTCTTCTCATTTTGACCTCAGACCTGCATTTCCTCTGAGATTTCATTGACTAAATTGTATTTTATGGACAATTTTGTGTTTCATCTGGTGACATGGGAATATGAATGGCATTAAAAAGCACTTGAAATTCTCTTCTCTTTCTGCTACTGCTGTGTAGTGACTTCATAGAAAGGCTTTGTAAATATGTTTAGATGAACACTTATATGTTTTTTATACTTTGTTTACAAGCAAAGACAATTCCTCAGTTCTCCCTCATAAATGAAGACTAGACTCACATAACAGTTTGGTCATAAGGTCATTTTTTGCGTCATTTTCCCCCCTGAAATTTAATGAAAAAATCCCCTGATAAAAGCTGACAGGTGTACTGGTTTACCCCTGTATTCTGGTTCATATTATTTCAACACTAGAGTTTGCATAATTACACCTTTCAAATTCATTTAACCATTTCAAAATGCTGGATCTCTTGTAGAGGTTTAAATTTATATCAGCAATATCTAGGTGTAACCTATGGAGAAATATAACCCTGTAACTTTTTACAATTCTATTTTTATCTAGCTCTACGTGCCTGGAGCAGTCATTCTCACTCCTTTGTAGTTATGTTTTTTACCTCTTTATCAGTCTGTAGCGTCATTTGTTGTTCCATTACACTTTGTCTTTGGCTGGGTTTCAGCAGTCACCAAGTTCTGAAGTGATGAAACTTCTATGCATGTTCTGTGTTTGGAGATTTCAAAGGACTTTGCAATGTTTCCATCAAGAGACTTAGCTGAAATAAGTACTTCACTTATTTCCTGGTTATTATCCAACTCAACACCGGCTGCATTTTCAGTCTCAGGGCTGCAGGATTTTGCAGATCCTCCAGCCAGTTCTGAATATGATTCACAGATAGAAATGCTGTCACAACAAGCTGAGTTTTGCATAAGAGGCCAACCATCTGGAATGTCTCCACAGGCAGAGTGTGAAAGAGAACCAAGGAAAGCAGGAATCATTTCTCCAACAGAATCAGAAGCTCTGTGAAAGGATAGAAGACACGTGTTTGACAAAGTATTCCAGAAAATACTGTCAGTATTGTAATAATTATCATTATTTTTTTAATGATTAATTAATTGCAGGTATTTCAAGAAGGTTTACCAGGGTTGTATTAATACTCTAGAGACTTTCATCCATTTGAAAAGGAATACCATTTGAGAAGGAATTTCCTTGTCTGGAAACGACGAAAGCTCTGGTGAACACTACTGAAGGTAAACACAATGCCCAGAGCACTTCAGACACTGAATCCAGGGTTCCAGAAAACAGGTTCTACAGCTGGGGTTGTTTACAGTCAGAAATATGACCAAAAAATATCATAGTAGTGTTCAGATACAAACACTGTTGCAAAGAAGAAGGAATTTATTTTTTTCTCAATGCATGGGGAGGTGGGGTACTAAGACAAGATAAAACAGATTTAAGGTAGAACAAGAAAGATGGTTGGGTAGAGTCTAGAATCTTCAACACTAGGGGTTTTTTTTTGTTGAGTTTTTTTTTGTTGTTTTTTTTGTTCCTTTTTTTCCTCCCCCAAAAAAACGTGCCAGACAAATATCTAACAGAGTAAAAGAAGTAAAGTGGGAGAAGAGAACAGACAACAAGACTGCTTGAAACTTCGTGTTTGCTTTAAACTTGAATATGCATTCACTTTAGATTTTTCAGTTTGTTCTGTCTAGGCTTTAAAATGTGAAAAGTTTTTCTCCTGTTCTTTCTCCTGTGGAAAGGACATAAAATTAAAGAAGGGCAAGCACTATTATTGTTTTATGGAAAATGGAAAAAAGTAGAAGTAGAAACTGAATATTATCTACCTCAAGTGTATTTAAAGTGCATGATAATACTGACATCTGCTAAACTGTTGAAAGTCCAGTAGTGCTTTTCATTATATATACACCAAAA
>JAWWES010000001.1:44294995-44413681 GCA_035583135.1 Lophotriccus pileatus | reverse complement strand
ACCAAAACCAAAAAGTTATGCATATGTTTCATTTCCAAAAACTATCAATAGATTCATAAAAATATAAAGGCTATATTAAGACTGATATGCAGTAATAATTTGTGTGACAAAACTCATCCCACATTAACGCGCCTGTAACAGATTTTAAGTAGCCTTACTCATTTCCAAAATATGATGCTTTAATAGCCTTAATATATACACAAAGTATTTTCAGAAAGGAGGCCAAAAGTCATGACACTGCCCCACAATTGAAGGAAATACATTATTCTGGCAAAGGAAATTGGCATAAACTCCATTTCTACTGGAAGGAACCACAGGAGCTTTGATGTCCACATAACATGGATATTACAGTTATTTTTAAAGCCTTAACCAAAAGATTCCTCAAAAAGTACACAACTCTCAATTTGTCAGCCTTGGTGGTATACAAGGATGACTCAAGCTTGTCGGTATTTAAACAAGTTGTTATAGAAAATTTAGATATTTTGTATCTTATACTTAGGTCACTAAGTCACCTTACATAAACAATACTTATGAAGAAGCTGCCTCTACATTTTCAGTTACATGTGGCCATAAGAACAAAACAGCTGAAGACCAATTTAACCTTATATGGAAAATGATTCTAGCTAAAAGAAATAAATACATCCTGTGTTAAAATCTGTAACCAGGAAGCTCTGAAGGACACCATAAATTTTATATATTTAGCTCATGGCACTGCTGTGGAAATAACTACTACTGCATTTATATCCAGCAGATCACGAGAAAATAAAAGTTTTAATCTGCTAGAAATTCAGGAATAACAGATATTTCAAATGTGAAAGTCTAAAGAGTTCCTAAATAAAAAAAAAGAGAGAAATCTTCATGACACTTCTGAATTGTACCTCAGTACATGGGTCTATGCAGCAGCTTGCTAACCAATAGCAGAAGAGAGCGTCACCAAAGCCTCTAAGGTGCCACAGAGCAAGAGGAAGACTATCTGCTCGTGAGAGGAGTCACTTCTTCGCAGAAACCCACGTATCAAGTCAGCATTTGCAAAGTAATACTTAAAGTTTTCACTATAAACCTGTTCTTGCACAACATGGGATGATATGGCTAGTTCATCAAAATCCCTCATTCCACTTCAAACAGCCCTTGTATCTGTATAAATATTAATTTGACTGCACAAAACAATATTTTATGTTTAACAGACATTTATAAAACTAAGTTACCTTTCATTAAGTGTGGTCTGTGAGTGGAAAGCACAGCTGTGACCCATGCTACAGGTTTCATCACAACACAGCGATGGAATCAAGTGAACTGGTCCTAAGGAATGAAAATGTTTAAACTGTTAAAGCTCTGTATAAACTTAGTCTCTGTTCTCTTTCAAACTTGAGTATTAGTTTGCCAGTTACATTATAATACATGGATTGAGGAAAGATTTCTTACTGCAAGGAGTGGGTTCTCTATTTCTTTAAAATTGAAATACTTACAAAAGAAAGCCCTGTCTTTCCTTCAGGAGTAATACAGATGCTGGTCATGAATATCTAATTTTTTAATTAATTTGCTTTTCAACTGAATACACATGAGAGGAAGCATTCTGAGTTAACCTATGAGGATGATGTGCTCTTGTGTTAAATTATGTATTTCTTAATGTCACAATTGCATCTGCTTTGATACGACTTCACAAAATGGCAATGACTTTAATTGTCAAGGCTGTTAATGTCTTTAGCATTCATACCACATTCTTAGATACTGTCTAGTAAATCCTTCATACTAATTTAAGTCTCAGAGCCAGATGCAGTGCTATTTTTATCAGAAAGAAATTACATAGGCACTTAAAGATTTTTTTTTTAAGTGAAGTCACTGGAATGAAAACAGGAAAAAGCAACAACAAGAAACCCCTAAATAGCTACTTAAAAACCCTATCTGCTTATTGGGAAATAAGCAGGACAAAGGGTAGTTTGTAGTTAAAGTTAAATGTCACAACCCAAGTATTAGACAAATAAAGTCACCTTTTAGCAGACCTAACATACCACATGTCTGTGATGTGCTTCTTTGGCACTGGCAACATGTTCTCTGGTCATATTCATTTAGCCGTGGTCTATCAAAACATGACAATTCAGAGCCATTGTAGCGAATGTCTTGTGATCTCAGAGACCCTTTGAACAAAATGAATAAAAATCCGTATCAGTAAGTGTTATCTTTCTTCCTGCTCAGAGCCTTCTATCTTCATAGAATGCTTAAATGTCATGCTATAAAGTATGTCCATACATTTTCCAACTGAAAGATCCACAATGATCATGTGGTTTCATGTAACACAAGCCACAGATTTTGCAACAAACTCTAGAACAGCTGGTTCAGCTACAGCCTCTCTTCTAGGAAGACATCTGCTCTCATTTTGATGATTTGAGAGTATATCTTATTCACTGTTACAGTTTTCCAGTGTTTAATGATTCTCAGTGATTCCCATCTGAAACTTTCCACACTCAGCTTTCAGCCACTGGGATTTTGTTTATGTTACATTAAAGAGCTTTATATTAAAGCAGACTTCCTTTAATCACTATAATTGTAGGCCAAGGCAAGCAAGTTACTACATTTCACTAACTGAAATTTGAATTCACTATGCCTGAATTTCACAAAACTCTAAAGCATCTTCTAGGTTAGGAACAATCTCTCAATCCTTTTGCTTGTGCTGTAAGCAGTGATAACATCAATCCTTCCTAAATAATATCCTTGTTTGGCATTCAGGGCTCATTAGATGCTATAAAAATATTTTAATACAAGTTCTTTTTAATTATAGAGGGGAACTAGAGTGCTTTTGACTTTTTCTTAATTTAAAGTAAGTGGCAGAAAGATGTATATTAAAAACAAATTACATGGATGAGCTGTTATGGGTTTTAAAAAAAATTACAAATTTAACTGGCTTCGGCATTTAATTCATCTGGAATATGCCCACAAACCCCAAACTGTTAATGACAAATCTCTCATCTACACTGGCCACATCCATTATCTTGATGACCTGATCTGTGTTTCACAATAGCATGAGATGCATAGATCCTGTGCAGCATCTAGTAGAGTGTGGCACAGAATTGATGCAATTAGACTATTTCTGGGTATCTACACAGCATTTTCTCAGTAGAAGCTGGAATGTCCACAGTGAGCTGGCAAACTTGGATGGAGTCTTAGGCTTTTGCTACCTTGATCATCTCAATGCTAGACTTGCTCGAATGACGCAGACATTTCATTTATTTACCTACGGAGAGATCTGCCAAACTAACACCACTACATAAATATTATAAAAGAAAGAGTAATAACTTGAAACTCACAGCTTGGTTTCTTCTCCATAAACTGCCTCTTACAATAGATAACACAAAGAATGAGGAGAGCTAAGAGCACTGTTGCAAGTGCACTGCATATAACAGCTGCCAGAGCAGTGTCTCGAGGACTGGAAGCAGTTGAAGGGATCTTCACAAGATTTACCTTGGTGGTACCTGAAATATAATTAAATAATAATTAAGGTGAACTGCAAACACTTCAGGAATATAGTCAGGTAAATGAAAGTCTGGGAAATAGAAGAGGTTTGTAGCACAGAAAAATGAGAATGTTCCATCTGCTAATGTATCATCATTAGTTGCACATATAAATGGATATGATTATCAGCAATCACATTATGAAAAAAATATTTTAAAAATATATTGCAAAATGCGTGATAATGAGTGGAGATGAACATAAACACATTCAGACTGTCCATGAGAATGGAATCAGATCCTCACCACAAAAACAAGAACGTCTGACTATTTAATGTCACATGAATTTAATATGGAGAACATTTCATAGTGTAGAGTTGAGAAAGTGATCCACTAGGGGGAGTTACAAATACATGAACTTCCTTAAGGAAACTTTCTGGGAATGGAGACACCTACAGAAAATCAAATGCTATCAGTTATCAATCTGCTTCGTTGACATCATGGTCATTTCTAGGATCAAACCTAGGATTTCAACTCTACTAACTTTTTTTTCTTCAGCGGTATTTTTCTAACACTAGATAATACCTCTAGTTAACATTCAACACATTGACTTTAGTAAGGACTTAAGCAATGTTTCTAGCTTTGACAAACATTGTTACTTTTAGGCGGAAAAATATTCTAAAAGGATCAAAACTTTAACTACCACCATTGAAACTATCTTATATTGTGAGCAGTATGTTAAAATTAAATTGTCTTTAAATGACTTCTGAATTTTGATAGCCCATCTATTTCGATTTACCTTGAAGCCCACATAAATTCAACAATATGAGAAAAAGAAATAAAACATTGAGTGCTCTGACAGCAAATTTTTAAGAAACCACAAACTGTATTTTACTAACTTATAAGAGTAAGTTAAATGCACCTATTTACCCCAGAAGATATTTGGTTAAAACCTAAAGACTATAATGTCCTAAGAAATGGTCCACGGAGTTGCAAGTTTAAATTGTGATATAAATGTCAGCCAGAGTGTATTAAAACCTCTAATCAAATTGTACACACATACAATTGTTTGATATCTTGACTGCAATTTAATAATTGCAGGAGAGAACTTACTAGTTTGCTTAGTGCAATCAATGGAATTTTACTACTCAGGAATAATTTTCTGAAATAATTATGGTATTTCCTCTGCACACATCAAATGTCAGCACCAAAGCATTTGTAATGCCACATGCTTCATTATAATACCTAGATTGACAAAAGCTAGGCATTTTGAAAATCAACGTCATTCTACCTAATCTACTAGTAATCTTTAGATCACTGAACTCCAAAGAAAGCATTAACTTCTAAGAAATAAAGAATCCAGAAATTGAAAGAACCCCCCCCCCCATCATTAAATAAAAAGTTTTAGTGGCTTATGGTATCATATAGTTGCTGATACTTGGGGCAATATAAAAAAGTGGAGAAGTCAGATAAAGGCTGTTACACAGAAGACTGTTTAGTTGATAATTTCCTGATTTCAACATGGAGACAAAAAGGTGTTACTGCATTTATATCCACTTGAATATTTCCAAATGCCTGTGATATGTACTATTGTGTTCCACTGTCACATCAAAAGCGTGAAGAACAAATTTATAGCAGATATTTTTTATATCCTTTTAACTTGCCAAATTGGACAGAGTGGAGCAACTGGAGAAAGTGCAAAGGAGGGCCACAAATGACTGAGGAACTGAAGACTCTCTCTCCTGTGATCAACATTTGAGAGAGCTGGGACAGCTCAGGCTGGATAAGAGAAGACTCAGGTGAATCTCATCAATTTGTATAAATGCTTGAAGGGAATGTGCAAAGAGGAGAGTGCTAGACTCTTTTCAGTAGACCAGAGGCAATGAGCACAAACTGAAACACAGGAGGTTCCCTCTGAACATCAGGAGACACTTTTATAATTGTGAGGTTGACTGATCGCTGGCTCAGGTACTTCTCCTCTCACATAATTATTACCTATCGTTCTCTTCATGTACTTCTATAATTCCTATTTACAGAGTTAAGTTCTACAACCTGTTTTCCAGATCTTCACTGTTAATTTTAAAGAAAAAGCAACCAGTGTCACAATCTTTTTGTCATAACTTGAATGTTCTTGGCAGGAGCACCTCAGTCTTCCAGAGAGAAAACTTTTCCCTCAGTTTCTAGGATTCTTGCAGCTGTAGTTTGAAGTTTATAGTTTTAGCAGACTGCAGTGACTTCTACATGGTATGCAAAGTCTAGAGACATTTGTGAAAAGCAGTAAATCTATATAAAAACCTTTCAATACAGCAACGCGTGCTGGCTTCGGTGTGAAGATCAAGGACTGTGCTTTGGTATCAGGTTTTCAATTTTAGCCAACTGCTTAAAAAAACTGATCAGAACATCTTCAAATATTTTTCATACCAATATACCTATTTGTATCAATGTACCTAAGAGGGCTAAACAGTTCTTAGTAATTAGGCCTTCATAATTTGCAGAAAAAAGAACTGTCAGTTTTGAAAGCAAAAGCAGAACAAGAGCATTGGAGGTGAAGCTGCTATATTTTTGTCTCTCTTCATTTGTTCACAATATGTATCTATTTTCAAGTATAATTACAAATTACCTATTCCGTGAAAATATAAATTATGTATTTCTTTAATGACCAGCAGCAATAACAAAGCTGGAAATACAGTGATTTTATTTTAAATAGGGATGGCTAAATTTTAAATTTATTTTAGCCATCTAGTTATTTAAGATTTGTATTATTTGGTTGATTTTTTTTCCTTTTTACTTGAGTAAGCAATTTTCTATTCCTGAGAATGCCTACCACTCATCTTCACCTTCAAAGAACTTTTTGGAATAGCTACTGTGAGCAGTCCATTGTACTCTAGCTCTAATTATAATGATAGTGATCTTCCCTGCAGAGACCAACATTTCAGAAGTGAATTGCTATTGTAGAAGTGGCCCGTTGGGCATTGCTGAACTCTGCTTTCAGTGTTACTCAGACATGTTTGCATTTTCATAAACTCTATCTTTCTTTTCACAGACTTAATGGTCCCACTTCAGTGCAGCAAGGAGTTGCATTTTAAACTTAACCTTGTACTTACATCTATTAAATGATTACATTATTAAATTTAAATATGCAATTAAACACTTTGTGAATTGGATGCGATGCATTCAGAAAGGAGGGAGGAGGTAGACACTGTTTTATGATTCTGGAAAGCATGTACATATTATACATATGTTCCGACATATTCTGTAAATATGATAGTGCTGAAGAAGAATTACTCAAAATATCCAGCTGTCTCCTGCATAATTTTGAGCAGTAAGTCTAAATACACATTTTCCCCTTAATTAACCAATATTACATTGCAATGGCAGTATATGCAAAGGTGTGGTTCTTAAAAGCAAGTTAAGTTTCTCTTAATCCAAGATGGTTAAATAGCAGTAACTCAGCTAATACTAAGCATATGAATCCCAGCTGTATCACTGTAACTTTTGCCAATAAACAGAATATTTGAATTTTTAGTCTATTATACCAAACAACAAGAGACAGGGCAAAATGGAAAAAGACTTCCTTTATCACTTATTTCATATTTATTTTATCAGATTTTTTTTTTTTTAAGAACAACGAATAGTTACAGTCATTACTGGAATCAGCAAGCCAAATGAAACCTTTTTGTGGTAGATCATCCATGGGAAAACAGAACTTGCAACACTGTATGTTTCTTCCATGGATTCAAGAAATAATAAAATAATAATTACCAAAGTTGGGGAGGATAAAATATGGAATAATATGTTTGGGTTTCTCTCTTAACGTGTCAAGTCAATGCTAGCCCAAAAAGGGTTTATTAAAAAAAACAAAACCAAACACTAATCCACTAATTTCCTAATGCACTTCGGAAACTGATAACATGGCAACATTGGACAGAGTGCCATCTGTGTACAATGGGTATTGAAAATAAGATGCAAAAGTTAAAAGGTTGTTAATTCTTGGAACATGGGTATTCCCCTCAAGAGGGGCCAAACTCAGTGGTATCAATCCTAATTTGACAAGAATTAAGGGCTCAGACATACCCTCAAGTTACGATGATTTAACAAGTTACTGCCTGTCAGCTGAACTGCTGTGGCTACCTCTATGTGTGTGCTCTTGATCCACAGAAAATGCAAGGCAATGTGACTTACTTTGAAATTCCTTCATTTTGAAGAAAAAAAAAAAAGATGTTTATGTTCATTTAAAAGTAAGAAACTACCTAGGCCTAAATAAGCAAAAGGATGTATTATGTACAGACCATTCAGATACTACATGTATAAAATCTGTAAATATAGATAAAATACCTATGTAATATATATCACTGAGCACTAACATCAACTGAAAGTTGCCCTGATATTTCTGAGTCTTTACAAAGCAGCAGATTGCCTCCCTTCTCCTGATCTTTCAAGTAGGAGGTAAGAAACTTTATTAAACGTTACTGTTGGAGACTGTGGTAAACAGCGAGGACAGAGTCTCCCAACATCTGTTAAAGGACAGCCATTTGCGTGTATGGCCTACACCCAAAAGTTCATTGTGTCAAACCACATCTTTCAAATGTGCTCCAAGTGCTAACTTTAAAGCCTTCAGTCTCCAAGTTAATGCCTTAGAACTTCTTTTTTTGTTTGTTTGTTTGCTTTATTTTGCTGGGTTTTTTTTTGTTTTTTTTTTTCCTTTTTTTTTTAAAATGTACCAAAATCCCTAGGGGAGAAAATGACTATTCAAGTATTTATCTATTGTTTGGAAATCCCGGGAAATATGCTTATAAACTACAATCTTTGAAACTTGATTTATTCATTTCCAAGACATTTCTCTTGCACTGTGTATTTTCACAAACTCCAGCTGCTGACAGCCTTTTATGTTTAAAATGGTAAAGCAATTATACTGTGTATATGAATTTAAAATATACATGAACTCCACATACTGGATACACATCACTAAGTTTGTAAGACACAGCCAACCTCTGCAACACCAGTCATCTAAACGACATATGAGCACAAAAGTAACGTTCCATACACAAAACTTTCACCTTTGAGAACTGTTTAGCCATTTGAAAACACTATTACATGAGAATAACGCTTCAGATCACTGCTACCCTCAAATAATCTGAAAAAACCTGTAAGCAAGCAAAAAAAAAAAAAAAAAAAAAAAAAAAAAAAAAAAACAAGAGGAAGTGTGATAAAATCTGTGTCACTGCTGAACTACATATTCTCCCCCACAAACCCCCAACCCCCCAGTATGATATTAATGTGAGAAGACACTATATCTCCCCCATAACTTGGAAACACTTAGCATGATCTGGTGGCATAAAACGTATGTTGCTGTTAATGACTGTGGTGGTGTCAGCAATTGTCTTTCTGACTTTTGCTTCTAGAAACCAACTTTACATCTGTGACTGTTGAGAGTGTCCAGCATCTATTTTGCAGAAAATGCAACTTCCTTTTCAGGTGTTTTCATGTGTTAAATCAATGTCACTTAAAGCTTAGGTCAGAACATATGAGACAGAGCAGAAAACCTATTTCCCTACATCACTTCTAACTTGTACTTTTAACCAAATTCTTTTTCAGATGTCTTTTGCAAAGCAGAACATGCTATTTTAGGCTATTGTTCAAATCCAACTATAGAATGCATCCATCCCACCCAGGCTATGAAAGCTGTTTTATCTTTTCAACTGAAAATGAAAGCAGCAAGTATAAATTTGTATTCTGTATGTGCAGTCCCATTTAATCTTAAGGACTTCCCAGTCACAGAATAAAAACAACCTTGTGCAATATTTGAGTCAATTAGCCCTGCTGATGACAGTTACTGCTTGTATACACACTCTATCCCTCTCAGTTCTTAAACTCTTATTCAAGACACTATCCACATAAGCAGAAGAGGAGTTTGCATTGCTTAAAAGCACAGCATTTTCAAGTGGGCATCTACTGCCAGTACCTGTTTGCTGAGAGCAGAGGGAGACCATATACCCTTTAGAATCTAGCTGTATATCCCTTAGTTAAATGACAGTGGCATGTATGCAAATACAGGAATAACTATGTCTGAAGGTTGTCTCTTTAGCCAACAGAGAGTAATCTACTTCTATTAATCAAAGGTGTAATTGAACACTGTGAATCCCCTACATACAAGTTACAGATCTGTTCCAAAAGGTTCAAACAAGATCTCAGAGTTGCTGTGTGATGAGGCTGTAAAGTGGTGCCTGGATTGGTTTTCAGTATGGATGAAACACGACAGCGTGGAAAGCTCTATCCTGTGACCACGACTGAGGTGCTGGTGGGGTTTGCTACACCCACCCCTGGGCAGGGAATGTACATGCTCTTCCAGCTATGCACTGCTGGAACACTGTACGGATTTCAACTGCAATTGCCACGTGCCCCCGCAATTTCTGAAATGAACATAGTACCCCAATTATTTCCTTCTTTGTCCTGGTTCAGCTGTGATAACACTCAGGGAGTAGAGCAAAATATTGCATGACAACTGCAAGCCTGTATCATAAATTTGTTGCCACACACTTCAATAAACATCCCTGATAGTATATGCAGTGCATTTTCAAGAACTATGGCTTTTTTTCTTGCTTTAAAAATGCTTTGTAAAAGTAACAGTACTCAGCTATCTTCTGTTTGCAAGCTGGATACCTGTTTTGTCATCAAAATAACACAGTATACTGTGATAATTTTCATTCACAAAGGTTCTACGGCTTTAGACAATAGGAACTGTATATTCAAATTAAAAATATATAAATAAGTGATACATTATGAATATATCAAATTAGGTGCAGGATCATGTCCTTATTTTGCTCAAAAGACAACTTTTTTAATTGGTCAAATAACTTATCTAGTCCAGAGAGCTAGATGTTCCAACAGCTACAAAAAAAAAAATCAATAAAGTTTTAGTACCTTCCCTTGTTGCTTCCTGGCCTACAATTAAAATGTGAAATAACTGGGTACAGAAAATGAAATCCTGATGGCTGGAAACATCACCACCCTTCAAACTCTAATATATTAACATTTTTTGTTACTGAATATGACAAACATAAATGCCAAGGAAATCCTTCCAAGTATTAGAAATTCCATGCAGAAAGAGGTGTGTGCATGTGTGTTCAACACTGGACAATTTATTACATTAACTTTTAAAACTGTTATTTCCAAACTGAGAGAATATATAAGAAATAAAATACAGAAGACCCACAATTTTCAGATTTCAGATAATTCAGAATAATCTAAAAATCAGTGTTCATGCAATACTGATACCACTGTATTTTGGTATCTATTCTGAAGAGTGACAAAGGGACAGGGCCTAAGTATGTAAAAATTAAGCTCTAAAATCTGTGATTTTAAAATCCAAGTCTATCTGAGAAGCTAGAGGCCTGTATTAGGTCATATAATTCCTACACAGTGTGAAGAAAAAGTTAAACATAGAATAGAATCTGAAATATCTGTCATATGAGTAACACAGTGCCTTATGTTACCATGATCAGCCTATAGACGTTGAAACCTGGAAAAGGATACTCAGCTTTCCTCCGAGGTAGAGGAGAGCTTCCATCTCTCTAACTCTCCTGAGAACAAAAATCTCTGATCTTATTTTAAAATTAAATTAAGGAGGGAGAAATCACAAGTATGTCTTATTATGCTTTTCAGATGCAACTCTTGAAAGAGGAGGTAACGATGGGGTTTCTACCCTCTAAAAAAGCTTAAGAACTCTTTGCCAAGAAGTTTGAGATGGAGATTCAATTGCCTCTTCTACCACCTTCATGGAGATTGTTTTATCTATTAGGTTATATGCTGAGCTTGGTGAAAGCTTATTTCTTCTCTCCAGTTGAATTTGCCCAGTTGTAAAGCTTTGGCAGAAGTAGTAATGACCCCCTCTGCATAGCCAAGTCATGTGAAATGTAGAATGCAACAAAACTAAATAAACAAGACTCAGGCTTGCTCACCACTTATGTGATTCCTGTTTATAATTATGTTAAAATATCACTAATTTACCTTAAATTCATACTGGGGAGAAAATAAGTCTGCACTATGGAAAACAGAGTATGTTTATGTAATTAAGATTGTTTTATAGTACTTACACATCAATGAGCTTAATTATGATTCTGAATTAAGATGCATGTTAAGAGTTGCATAACCAACCCTACTAGTATTTTTTAAGCTTTTATTGTTCAACTTTGCAACCTCAACATCTTTTAAAAACTCTCTTTTTTTAGGTAAGTAATCTAATATATGGGATTAAATATAAATTGTTATAATTTTATAACATATGGCCTAAACACCTTTAGAAGCTGGCCACGTATCTCCAGCTTATTGTACTACTGCAAGTGTCACTAATGTCATGATTTACTGTAGAGAAAGTTACCTGCTGTGCAACAGTAAGCATGCACATGCAAACTACATTATTAATGAAAAAGCTGTAGCTTTGACGTCAGAAATAATAACAGCTTATAAACAGCAGTTATTAATTCACCACTTAAAGCTTTGGGGATAAAGTCAAGTTATACAGAACAAAAGGCTGCTGCACAAAAGATCCTTGCTTTGTTGTATTACTTAATCCAAAACATAACATCTCGCCTCTTTAACAGAAGTCAATGGGAATTAGTCATAGAATACAGAAGATACTCTGAAAGGTTATCTTTGAAAAGTCAAGTTCTATTAGTGAGATTCATCTGACCATAGCAAACATCTGCTCCTGAGGGAATCACCTCAGAACTTTCTCTAGGGGGGTAGGAGAGGGGTAAAGAGGTAGGAGAAAGGCTCTGTTAGGGTGTAATTAGTCTGATTTCTTTTGAACATCTCCCTTGATCGCTCCTGTCCAACGAATAGAGAGTGAACTTAAGATCACCAGTTCATAGATGTAGCCATTATATACTTCCACAGTCAAGGAGGCAGCATCCTACTCTGGTTTTGTCATGAAAGGAAGGAGTTTGGGCGCCTTTGACTTTCTCTGTTTCTGTTTGTTAACAGACATTAAGCATCTGACATCACTTTAATTGAAAAGATGAAAGTCAGTAACAACTACAAAATTTGTAACACCTGCTTTACAGTGGCAGAACCGCAGAAAAGCCCAGAACTAATTAGTACCTCACTTTCTGCATGGAATAAAAAATAGTGTAGCAAATAAGGTGAGACACAGAATTATAGGTTTTGCCTATCCTGTGCTCTAAATGAACAAAGGCCCAGTGGGAAATAATATGCAACAATGTAAATAAAACCTGTATCAGAGTAACTACATATGAAGGAATTTCATTACGGTTGCAAGCCTCAATTCTGGCACATTCTGACTTTAACAAGTTTTCTTAGAATATGGGCTTTGGTTTGTAAGAGACATTTCATCAAAAAATAAGAGAAGTATTCTTATAAAATTTTTATTTGTGTTTCTCTTTATATAACAGGAGCCAGAAAAGTATCCACACTCTAAAAAGTAATTTTCCTTTTTAAAATTAATAAAAAAAATAAGATGAAGAGCAGGTTTTAGGGCGTCAGACACAATCATCCAATGTTGAATTGCAGTTTTCATTGGCATCTAGATGAAACTCCTAACTATAGAATTTTGAAGGTCTAAAGACAAAATCAGAGCTAGTCACCCTAGGCTCTCTTTCCAAAACACAGGCAGAAACAGAAATCTCCAAAGAAGTAATTGCTCTGAAATGGCTTGAAAGACTACTTAGTGTTAGTCATTGAAGCTTACCTTATCTGGCTTGCCTGAACTCTTGAGGTACCTAATTCTCACCACTGATTGGGAGTTTGGTCTGACAACTTCAGGGATAAGTATTAACTTTTATATGTCCAAATTAGGGTGCATTAATTCTATCCTAAATTTCCACATGCAGCTAGGGCAACTATAAATTACATTCAGTAATATGCACATAGAATTATACCACTGGACTTAAATGAAACTTTACTAAAACTGGTGGACACAACCCTTTAGTTAAGAAAGCTGTAACAAAGAGCTCATCTTTTAGGAAACAGTGACAGGCTATACTTCAAAGGCACATGTCACTGCCCAAAATAACATGTGAGATTTCTTCATGTTCTTTGTAGAGAAAAGGAGGTTGGCAGTGCACTGTTTTAGCACCAGTGAACTAGTAAGAGTGAGAATGCGTGAGGCCTATCACTCAAACAAATTAAAGGTGAGGAAAGTAGAGGACAACAGTTGGAAGGATACAAGTTATCACTAGGTCTTTCTTTCATAAGGTTGGTTAATAATGAATCATTACTGCTAAGGTCCTTAGTGTGCAACTCTTGCATTGCATTTTATCCTACTTCCAATACATTCCTGTCCTCCAGGCTTCTGGTGTGGTATTTCAGCATTCTTTTGCTTGAAAATTATTGTCTTAATAGATAGTTGGCAGTATGGAAACTTTGAGCCTAGATGGATTTCCTGTTTTCTACTGTATTTCTTTAAAACAAGACATTTAAGTGAAAGCAACACAGAACCACAGAATCCTTAAGGTTGGAAAAGACCTCTAAGATCATTGAGTCAAATAGTACCTACCAGCTCAAACTAGAATAAAACCCCCTGCACCCTACTTTGCATTTATTTAGCAGTATTTTATATTCACATGCCAATCACATCTTGGACCCTCTGTATCCAAAGCCATAGCAGTGAGCATAAATTTATACTGTAGGTACCAAAACTCAGTGCTGTTAAAGTGGTGCTAATGCAGCCATTCCCAGAATTAGCTGGATGATTATAAGAGATAAACCAATATTTTCAGTCTGAACATAGTTTAAAAACATGTTATTAAATTAATATATTTAAAATAGTTGAATGTTTCTGTAAATAGAAAATTACTAAAAAAATATTGAAAAGCTGTAATCATTACTTATTTTTTCAGACTACCCCTAAAAACAATAAAGTAAAAACTTACTGAAAAAAAAAAAAAAAAACCAAACCAAAAACGTTTTGCAGCTTTACTGCAATGCATGCCATCCTGGAATAATTTTGATCACACTAATGGGCAAGTTAAATAAGAACCTTGGAAATCCACTTCATACAACAAGCAGATAATTGCTTATAGCCACTGCAAGCCTGGGCTGAAGGGCTAGCCACATTAGTAAGTACATGTAAGAAAAAAACCATAGGAAATAGTACTTATTCACTACAGGTCACAGATTAGTTCCTTCTCTGTAGCTCAGGAATTTCAAGTTCACTTTAATCTAGTGTAATTGAGCTAACCAGCTCTTACATTAAAAAGTAATGATTAAGTTAAATTTCTTGCAGACATTCTGTACCTAAAACAAACATGCAGTATGCCTCTGGCAAAGAAGGATACTAATTATAGGATTGACTCATAAGATGAAAGGTTGCACAAGTTACTACTAGAAGCTAAAGTATGGTAAACTGGTTTGAAAAAACACATTGAAATTCTCATACTCTGCAGCTGAGAATTTCATTTTCTAACTGTACTTAGCAGTGACAAGAAACAAAACTAAATATGCTTTCAAATTGCTTGTTCATATTCCAGATGAACAAGCTAGAAGTTAACACTGCAATTACTTCATTATTCTATACTACAGATTTTTTTTAACCTAATAAAGAAGTGAGCTCTACAGTGAATTTTTACTACACAAAAACATGCAAAATTAATTATTTTTTGGTCACTCTCAGTTTTCTTTTCTTATATAAAGCATGGTCTTAAAATGGATATCTGAGGATTCATTACTTGACTTCACTCTTAATGCAACAATTCATTCCCTGATTTACCAGGAATCATAAAAGAAACACATCTCCAAGGCTCCAGACATCTGTGGGAGTAGTAGTTTTGTATTTCAAACGGAAGCTTTCCCTGGGATTAGCAGACACAGTTGCCAGCTGTGAGTTAGAACAAAGATACAAAATATGTCCTATATGTTGCCGGCTACTGATTAGATACAACCTTCTGAAAGCCAGATGGGCACCTCTTACCTGAACTCCTATTATCAGCTGCAGGAGCTTCTGATGTGAATTAATGAAATAAAAAAAGTTCGATTCAATTTATTTTAAAAATCACAAGTTGACATTTCAATTTTCAATTTAAGCTATACATTTTCCACTATATTGTAGTGGAACAAAGAATGCATTTTCAAAGACATTTACACTGGAATACTGTGTTCTCTCCAAAACACATTAATACATGCTTTAGTTGATAAAAATGGATTACATACAGAAGTAATATGCAATTCTCCTGCTGAAACTAGACAGCCAATGCCTTTCAGCGTAATTCAACTTGGTCAAATATCACCTCAACTTCATATGATTTACTTAAAGCTTTACTGGATTATGACCATGTGTATTTTATATATCACATTTTCAGAGATTATGAACAAATAGTGTTGAAAAAAGACATTTCTACTCCTATTTTATTCTATGATTTCTATCTGTATGATGGGAGCCATTTACATTACATCTATTCATTTTGAAACTCTTTTAATATTTATATTGCTTACTGAGGTAGGGACTGTTAATTCTAATCTAGATTTATATTAGGGTAGACGATTTTTTTCAAAGTTTCAGACTTCTAGTATTCAAATTTTTCTGTTCTTTCCCCCAATCATAATAAATAAGCACTTCTAGGGAGTCCAGAAATAAGGTGTTTTACATTCTTTTCCTTTCTGTACATTTTCCGCTGTAGACAAATGTAGTAGGAGCTTATGCCACAACCCTCCTATCTCAGTAAGTGCACTAATGTAGCTCCCTCTTCACTACTAGTTCATTTTGTTTTATAGAATCAGAAAACTCTTTGTCTGAGCAGTATGAATAGAAACTAGTCATCATGGTCAAAAGGATTTAACAAGGGATAATAAATGACAACAGTATAGGATACACTGTGTTCACCTAGGGAAAAAAGCTAAAAACTCCACAATTTTTATAATGTATCTTATAAAGTTTGCAATAACACTTAAATTTAACAATCTGAAATTATTTTTAGCAGCCAAAAAAAAAAAAAAATCACACCTATGGGCCACTGGTAACACTAAACATGCTTCAAATATGTAATAATTAAAAGCAATGAAAGACAAATTTCCTGCTCTCAAAAACCTGGCCTTCTGTGGCCAGGAAGGAAAAAGCAGTTTCCCTCCAAAGAATGCTCAACTTGCCAGGAAGGAAAATTCTTTTACAGATCCAGAGACTAGTATGATGCGGGCATTAAGGAAATGATCTACATGCTCAATGACAGCGACTAAATGCTCTGATAGGTGTTCAATCAACAAATCCAACTCAGCTCAATCCAGAACTTCAGTGACAGGGATGTAGAACGACAGGAGATGTTTGACTCTCAGCAAGAAAACATTTGCTATTGATAGCCTCTTATAACCTCAGGAATGTCTGTGAGGGTCAATCACCACAAGTGTGGGACACCAGCTCACTAATTTTGGAAGAGAAAACCTTATGGCAGCATCCAACTTATGTTACATCACAAGCCTGCACAAAGTAACAGCAGGAAAGGACTAAGAAAGAAGTAGGGGTTTTTGTTTGGTATCTTTCCTCTGCTGCAAGAGCTACAGCATTCCTTCATTAGTCACCTAACAACAGAAGTAGTCATCTTCATGAGTCAAAAAACATCAGAGAGACAGTAAACTCTGTATCCTTTATATAAAGTATATATATCTTAACTGTATATAAAGTACAAATATGTTAACTGGCATGTTAAGATGAAACTGTATTTCATCTCCTTATTTACCACTTAGTAGCACCAACAGTCTTTTGCATAAAATGTATATATATGATTGCTTTTGAATCCAAGGAAAGAGTATTATTTTTACATCCTCATAAAAAACCCTAACCTTCACTTTTGCCAGGACAAAGTAAGGTTAAAATATTTACTAAAAGATGGTGAATTTTCACTCCTGGTGTATCAGTTCAGGCTTCCTTCTTCCACTGAGTATCAACTCAATCAGACAAATTTCATATACAAAAACCTCTTCCCTATGGAACTTTCTACCTAGATTTTGATCCAGGAGAATGTGTCACAACCCATCTCACAGAGCCTTAACTACAGAAATCTGTGTGAAATCAATCTAACAAACCACATTTTGTCAAAAGAGAAGTCACATACTATAATTACCATACGTAGTAAAAGGAAAGGTTTAACAATTTTCTTGAAAAATGACACACTGAAAAGGAGTGTTAAAAGCCTTCAAAAAGAAACAGTACCAAGACATGCATTAAAATCCAAATTTTGTTTGGCTTTGTTACTGAACCATACCTTGGTCTTGCATATGCCACAGAAATATTTATTTGTATTTCAATGATACTTTGTCTTTTTACAATAAAAGTATTTTCATTTCAGAGGTACAAATATGAATATGGTCAAGAAAAGACAAAAAGAAAATACTTTTCTGAATTAAACAGGGCTAAACCCACACCAGTTAATACAGCAAAATGTCTTTTAGTGATTCTTTTGTGCAGATTCATTCCCTGAGGTAGAGGATTACTCATTATATTGCATGAAGCAACACATTAAACCTTTTCAGTTCAATAAATTGTATTTTAGATTCTGTTCCTGATGCTCCACTGAATTTACAATTGCCAAGTTTCACCCCATTACTCATAAAACAACCTCTAGAAAACTATGGCATATCTTTCTTCCTGCTGATCATACTTTTTATGGCAAAAGAGAAAAAGAAAAAAAAAAATCAAAGTAAACTTTTTGCCTGTTTACATTTTTCTTCCTTTTCTTCATATGCATTCATTTTTGCTAAAATTTGCACAGCCTTTGCAGACTCATATTCAGCTTTGTAAATTTCCATTGGATGTTGTCAACAGACGTCCTTTAGGATTTGCTGGTCAGTCTCATCGCATCTAATAATACAAAGGTAGCGACAAGCAAAACAGAGGACTGCCCATTATTTGAGATTAAAGAGCAAAATAATTGAAATAGAAAGTCTGACCCAGTCACCTGTACTTCACACACATAAAGCAGGAAGTAGCAAGGAAAGTTCGGTTGATTAGACAGATAACAGTTTAAATGGAAATTCACTAATTTGTAGCTTGAGCTCTACTTCAAAAATAGAACTCAAATTCTTAATTATTTGAACAATTCCTATTCAAGAAAACACAGTCTTACTGGTATACTTCCATTGGCATATCCAAACAGCAAAGATAGCAGATATGCTTTTCCCCTCATTTTAAGAAGCTATGAGTATCGAATTGGAATTTATTACTTAACCATGGTCTCGGTCTGAATGTGAGAATTATGAACGTAATTATCTCAACGAGATACCTTAGAACAACTGAGCTGTATTGTGACATTCATTTGAGAAGGCACGAAACTAGGATTGCAGATAGGCATGGACCTTGCACTGCTAAGCACACACAGTTCTGGGAACTTACCTGTGACAGGGACCAACTTCTGACATAATAATCAAAGAGTAAGGGCAAGAAGCCAACACACAGTACACATGATAGGGGAACAATTCTGGACTCAAAGAAGTTACCAAAGAAAGGACTCCCAGACATTATCTCAACCTGCTCTGCTGAGTTTGGCACCAGAAGACACCACAGAACAGATTGTTCAGAGACAGGTGACAGACTGATTAGCTTGTAGATCCTGAGGGTTTCAATGCCAGCTGGACATATAATAACTGCTCAGTGTTGCAGAAGTCTTCAGATGACCACTGAAGGATACAGAAAAATTTGTAGGTGCTTCCTTACATTCCAATTCCATTACCTCTTGGATCAACTGTGATAGAGAAAGGGTTCTGCATTCTCCAATCAGACACCTATTAAGAGCATCCTGCCCAGTCCATGCATATGTACTTTCATGGCACTAAGCGGAAAGCAGGTAAACCACAGACCTTTTGGCCTAAACTAAAGCTGTGATGTGTTCAAGCCACAGGGACCCAGAATCAGTGGAATACTCCTGGAGACCATATGAATGGCTGTAGGTCCCTTGGACTTTTTAGTGTTTGCACAGTTAGGTGGCTGCCAAGCAGGACAGTTGGTGATGCAATGTTTGAGTCAGAATCCTTGGCCTATTTGGATATTTAAGCTTTATGTACCTCTAGATTCTTGGCAAGGCTAATGCTACCTACATTAAAGTATATTTCTAAAGCATTCACTACTAGCCTAGTTCTTTTAGTTTGTAGCTTGAACTCGGTTACTTGAAATTCACTCAGTGAAATATTTCTTTGTGCAAAGAAATCTAAATTAGATTTGAGGTACTAGGTACAAAATAAGAACTCTGTTTACTGTCATTATAAGATTTTCAGTGAAGATCAAGAAATTTCGAACACTCATTAGAATTGATAAAGTTGGTCAGCTTACTATCCTTTTACTATAGACTCAAATGATAACAGAGCAGACATGCTATACCGAGTACTTCTGTTCTACAGTTACTAAAGAGTGAATCAATTCATTGGAACAGCCCTCACACCTACAGTTTCACAGCATTAAGTTAGATGTGATTAGCAATCTTTCTGATAAAACAAATTTTCCTCTGTAAAAAGTAAACTGAATAGTACAAAACATGTAAGGATAGCACAAGACAGTGGACAAGAGTCTAACAGTTTAAAAATATGTGGTGGTTTTTGGTTTGTATAGGATTGGTGCCTTTTTTTTTTTTTGAAGAGAAGTAGAGGGGATGGTAGATAGAAATAAGGGAAGCAGTTCTGACCAGTTCTGTCTACTAACTGTAGCACATACATAGTGATAATCATACATAATGAAGTACTTCTATACATATAGACACAGAAATGAGAGGTGCAGGCAAAAAGAGTTGGTGAAAGTAAGCTGGGAAAATTTTAGAACATGATTAAACTATGCAATGAATCTAAATTTATTCTCCTTTAAATAATGTTCAGAACTATTATAAACTCATTTTAGTGGCAACATCTCTGTTATTAAAATAAGGAAAATTCTGCCCTCTCTTTGTTTTCAACTTTTTGTTTTCAAAGGGGAGTCCAACATGTAAAGCAAATTCAGAATAGGAAAAAAAAGAGCTGTTTGTCTCTAAGTTATACACAACCCCCAATGGGTCAGAAGCATCACAATAATCAAGGACAAGGAATTGAAAACATTTAAGTTTTCCAGGTTAACTCTCTTTGATCTATGATGACTGAAAGAAATAAAATTGTAATAAAACTTTATAAGACATTAATAGCAATTCTCATCTCTCAGAAGCACCTAGTCAAATTTGTTTCAGACTTCCTGAAGTTACATCAGGTCACATATGGAAAATATCAGACTGACTTATTACGTTTTTACGAAAGTGTACATTTCAGTGTTGAAATAATGGGAAGCTAACGTCTCTGTAATAAAACAGTATTGATATTTATAAGCTAGTGATGCTATTATCTGAAATTAGCTGTCACTCCTTACAACTTCTGTGAAAGGTTTATACAATATTCCAGCTGCTTTTTATCACAGTGTCCAACATTGCAAAGAGGATTATGAGAGATGCTGTGATGTAACTCCAAATCAGAACAAATACTGAAATAAGATGGACATATATATATGTTGGAATACAACCAAGTAATTAAGAATAGTTTCATTTGTTACATACTTTCAGCTGCCAGTTGCCTCATATGCACGTAAGCAGCCTTCCTTCAAAGGCTGCTTTGCATTAGCAATACAAAGTTTACTGTACAAAGCAACCAAATAAAAAATACAGAAAAACTTAATTGCTAGAGAAACATTATCTGGAGTCTGACAGCTTTCAAATCATAAAATTCTGTAAACAGAGAAGAAAGTGATACAAATAAATTAAAATTTCACTATGTAAACAGTGGAACTAATGTGGAATTGAATGTCATCCAAAAATTACTCTCAAGTTAAAATGCTATATTTTTGTCAAATGAAATCATACAAAAAGCTCCAACAAAGCTGAGACAGTGGGATTTTTTTCTCTTTTACCACTGGTGAAAGTATTTTACAGAATACACACGTAGCCAGCAAGCTTCCAGCCCCCCCTTGCAAAACAATATATGTTATAACCCTGCAGACTGCAATTTCCAGCTTTTTATCTTATTTGTTCTGAAGTATAGTCCTTGCATACCCCCAATACCCATTATACTCACATGAAAGTTTACAAAGCCACAGATTCTAATCCTGTAAATGTAAAGAAGTAGGTTTATACGTAATCTTAACTTTTCCTACACTAGCTTCTTTTACCACCAGGAAGAAGGAAATACCACTAGATTTTATCCCTTAAATAGCAACTTTCATTAGTGAAACAACATACCTTGTAGATTTGAAGAGTAAGACTCAGCTCAGTTTAGGACACTTATATTTGATTCTCAGAAAAAACAACACTGTAAACATATAGAAACTAACTAATAAAAAAATCTACTGGAGAAAACTGTAAATGGAGCTTTGTGATCAATCTTACTGAAGGTAGTAAAAATGTCAAAGGAATTCCTTAAAGGAGCAAAATCAAAGTAGGTAAGATATGGATGCCTCAAATGAAAATGGAATGTTTTTACTATGATCTTCTATATGTATTTTGTCTCAACAAGCCATAGTCTTTACTTCTATTCCTCATATTAGTAAAAAACTGTTCATTTTTTAGTTTGAGATATTCTTTATAATTGAAACTGAAATCAATACCTGAAAATACGGTTCATGGCAAAAAAGCAGCAACATTAGACCCAAGTGCTGGGTTATTTCAAAAACACATAATGTTACAATCAAACTGCAGATATTTCCACCGCTGTGACTTATTCAACAAAACATTTCTGCTTCATTGAAGCAAAGAATGTGTTTATTTCCTGGAACATGTAGAGACTAGTTTCCCAAGCTTCACAGAATGGTATCCCTCCCCCATCCTGTCCCCTCTCAGCTTCCCATGCTCTTTGCTCTATGTCATGAAGGCAAGCAGTAGTCCTGGAGATGGAAGAATGATTTTGGCTGGACTACCTGTGCAATTTTTTATGGTGTAAAAAATTATATTAGAAAAAAGAAAGGACAAGTCTGTTTTTTAGGTGGCAGTTTGGCTGTAAAATGCTCTCTTGGTGCTTAAGTGTTAATTTCCTCACTTCCTTGATTCTCACAATTTATTCCAATATAACTGTTGGTACAGCCAAATTCTACAATGAATTTGCACATAACAGGGGAAACACCACTGACTGGTGATTGGTCCAGAAAGGAAGTACTAGGAACTATTTTTTTAATACATCTCAAAAAGTTCAATGTCACAGGCTCTTCTGCTTAGTAGAAATCCTGTTCAGAGACTAAAGGATTCTTGTTATTCTGGTGCTTTTCTGCATTTTGAATTGAACAATACAACAGAAACCACTTGTAAGAACATCTGGCATAGCCAAGCTGATAAAAAATTCTATTACTTTAATTCTAATCCGCCGTCTTCTTATGGCCAAAAGATGATAAGGAGTATGGTTTCTAATGTTTCTTTTGTTTGTTTATTTGCTAAGACTAGTTCAAAACATAATGCTTGTTCTAAGAAAACAACAGTAATTTTTGGAAAAATCTTCTGCTCCTTACTTGAACTATTCCGTCACCTCTCCTTAACTTGTGCCACCACAAGTGTTCTGAGGTTAACAAACTCATTAGATTTAAAAATAACCCCAAAAAGGGAGTTATTTTGATTCTTTTTCTATCAGAGAGATTCACCATCTAGCTTACTTAAGAGCTTCATTAACGGTTTAAGCATAACCACCAAGAAAGCACAACATTGGCCTGAGCAGACAGGAGACCAAACTCTGCAAACATAAATTGGTGCTGAGAAAAAAGAATCATTTAACTATATCTACGTCACTGTTTCACCACTTTTGGACAGTCTATGCTACCCTCTATTCCAGAAATTACATCTTTGATTGATTGGGTTTTCACTCTAATTCCCAATTCAAAGGAATCCTTTACTGTCATTCAGTGGAGAAAAAAAGTCTTCAAGGGAGAAAAACATCTTCAATTTACAAAGTAAACATAAATAGTAACTTTAAAAATATGTTTTCATTTCTAATGTTTAGATGCTGACCCTGTACATAGGATTGGTATTTACAGTTTGTTTACCTGAACTAAGTAAATTAAAATATAACTATATCACTGTGTATTTAATTTTCTGACATCCTAAAAACACACATAAGTCATTGTGTCCCCTTTAAAGTTTACACAAAGGTGATAGCAATTCTCCTGGCCTCTAATACTCTCTTTACTTGTTCATTATAGAATCCTTTCAACTTTGCCTCTAGCAATTCACAAACTCATTTTTTCGTGAGTAAATATTTAAACCAGATCTGTTTTAAAATGTCTACTGAAAGAAGATAAAAGCAAGTATTTAGATTTATAGCTAACCGGGTAATAATCAACTGCTACTAGAAAGAACTCGACCCATGTCTCAGCTTTAACATAAACCTGTAGTCCAGGTAGGGGGCTGTGAGCTTTTGTGCCTTTATGGTAACGTTCTTAAGCAAACAAAAGATTGCCACACACCTCACAGGACAATTAATTCATTGAAATGGGACATTTAAACTTTTCCTTTTCATCTGTAATACAAGAGTTAGCTGCACTAATATTTGACTTTCTGTTTTGCAGGGAAAAGAGAGGAGGATAAGAAAGGCAGAGAATTAGAACTTAGTTCTCTGATCATTGAGAACTTGTCTCACACACTAATGGTCTGTCTCCATTTAACTTCTAGTAACACAGTCTTAACTATCAAAATATAGTAATTATTGAAATAAACTGTAAACATTTTCAGCATTAAGAGGGAAAGGTTTGCCTTCACACACCGTTATTTATACTTCCCTACAGGATCACATTTTTGACTTGGTCTTAAATTTTCCCCTACTTGATGTTAAGTAAAACTCAAAAGGATTTCAGTTCACTTGCTACTATTGCAGGAAAAACTTCCTAGGCTGTTCTGAGAAAGGCATGCACAGTCTCCAAAACTGAGGCAGCTTATGTCAGAGGCCTGAAGAACCAATACGTAAATTCCGAAAAAAAGCTTTCTGAAAGCTACAGTGACATATGGTAACTGTACTTCATGGTAGGACTTCTGTTATTTAGTATTTTAATGAGTGGTTAGTATGCAAATAACAAGCATTTTAATGATTTCAAAGTTGTTATTATCACTTCTGTAATAGCTAGAAATACTTGCCAATTCTCACAACTTCACTGGTACCACTTCTGTTAGTCAATGGTTTTGTCACATCCGTGAGAGCAGGGAACAAAAACACCTCTAATCTGGATTTACCACTGCACCTTGTACCAGAGAAAATGCTCTTCTCCATGGGGTTGCCTGTTGCCCATTTAAAATTAGTAATAGCTTCCTAATGGTTCAGTTTAGGATTAATTAGGCTTAGGCTTAATTACAGAAGCCAAATCTCTATAAACTAAACAATTCTGAGTTATTTCAAAAGACTTGGTAACTGTTCTTACATCACTTTAAAAAAAATAATAATTTGTGATTTTAAAAAATATGAAATAGACATGAGTCACTAACTACAGTCAAAACATAATGCAAAGGGAAGTAATTTCTTCTTCCCTATCTTTGATTATGCCAGAGAACAGAATTCATGTTTGGAGAACATACGTTCTTAGAAAAAGGGAAAAAACAAGAAAAGGGAAAAAAATGTATAAAATGAATTTATGAATTAGAGATCCTAGATGAGAGAAAAACTGTTGCACTTTAGATTTCACTAACTTTATTTGTAGATAAAAAGACTGAAAATAGATGAAGGGGATAATACTTAATTTGCCCAACTGAAGGAATTACAATACATGTATATATGAAATGGTCTGTTTGGGTTCAAACTCTGTCCAGAAATACCTTCTGCAATTCACCAACTTTGAAATTATTTGCTCCAGAAGTCGAGATCACCATTGCATTCTTTGCATCAAACCTGACAGTGTTTGATAGGAAGAACGTACTTTCTAAACATTTTTAAGGTATCATGTTGTCTACACTTCAAAAATTGCTGATCAGTTTTGAATTTACTTTCAAGGCTTGCATTGTACATGGACAGGAGTGACTGCTGAAAACATTGGAACTTATCTGACTTAGTCTTTTTATAGAAATCTGATTTACTAGTTTTGAATGTTGCAATCTTTAATACTACAAGTTTTTATAAATGTCGTTTCCTGTCGATTGCGCTTATAGTTTGAGAGAATTTCATTATATACCTGTCAATCAGAATAATTTAATTTTTATTAAAGATTCTGTCTGAAAAATCAAGTTTTATAGGTTTATTACCCAAAAGGCACTAAAACTTTCATTCGAAAAAGACTAGGTAATACATGAAATGCTGAAAAATCCTTATTTCATTGGAGTTAATACAATATAAAACTATTGAAAAGTATGATTTTAATGCACAGTTCCATATTCTTGGTTCTATCTTAATTTTGCACATTTAAAAAAAAAGAAAATATATTTATAAGAAACAGTGTGTCTTTATTAAAGTAGCATGAAGTATTTCAGGAACATGACAATTTATTCTTTCTATAAATGACTGTTTCTGTTTCAAATAGGGGAAAAACCTCCTAAAACATAGCTCCTCAGTTACAGAAACAAACAAGTAAAGCCAAGGTTTTTCACATGATTTTGTTGAATCTTATTTATTTTTCATATTATAAAGTAGACAGCAATAAATGCAAAAAGTACAAGTCACTTTTTTCATTGAATTATGGACTTGTTGGGATGTAGACCATCAACAGTCTTAGGAGAAGTAGCAACAAGGCTTTTGTTGCAGAATAAAGAGATTCTTGCCTTTTGAAGAGATTCTAACTCTCTCATTGGCAAAAAACAAATAGAGAAACCAATTACTTCTTCAGGTATATAGCAGTATAGAGATGTTTATCTATATTGTTCTCTTTCATTGTAACCTTAGTAGAAAGGTTATTTTTAAAGGTATCAACAAATTACCCTTCTGGGGTGTCAGGAAAGGATTCACAGTTGCTGAGGCAACTACCTGATAGTAGGCAGAGGGTCCAGGAAAATTGCCTTTCTTTTGGCATTAACACAAAACAGAAATTAAAAAATTATTATGACAACATCAGAAGTGGAGTCAAGACTCCCTGAACATGGGGTATGACAGGAGTGTTTATTCCACAAGCGACTGGTCATTTGAGGGAACTTCTCAATGATAGTACTGGACCTACTGAAATGTTTTAACAAAATCATTTCCTAACAAAAAAATGAATTTTTAAAAGAATTCGTAACTGTGGCTGTTATTTTCTTTCCCAGGCTTTGAAGTTAGAGAAAACACTCTAAAGCAAAATCAGCACTTACAGTGAGGCTCATAGGGAGGAGGAGGATCACCACAAGGAACACACTCCATGTCTTGAAAGCCTCCAAGCTTAGTCTTCCTATAAAATCTAGAATAATAATAATAAAAAAAACCCCAGTTAATAAAAAGCAGTTATTTTTTTCCTCACAAAATGAATCAGGTGTTTTAACAAAATCTTCTATACTTGCACATTTTGTCAATCTGTGCAAATTATTAGGAAATAGAAGAAAATAAAAGTAAACAAAATACAGTAGATACTAATTAATAGTACAACAGCAGATCTAAAGTAAACTTAGAAAAAAATATAACTCTGTGAGTCCAAATGCATAGTTACTATAATCTTATGTTTCCAGAAGAAATAAACAACTCTGGAGATTTTAGACAGAAATCAATATCCCGTTTTCCACGTAGACCACAACATACACGACATGTATAAAGAAACTAACCTTATGAAAGCTTACTTACACATCTAAAAATTAAAAGGGAACTGTTTAATCTATATAATTCTCCGAAAATAAACAGGATATTATAAGGTAATTATCACCACTAGCAATATATAATGGACCAGATGCCAGTGACATTTTATTCTAAAGGTCCTCCAAGAACTTTATTACTGAGTTTATGTTTGAAGAGCTTACTGACTACGATGACTGGCAAAACCCTACATTCCTAAAGCAAGGAACAAGAGTAGCAGCAAATAAAACCCCAAAATTTAAGAGTGTGATATTTCAAATCTGTATGTATGACATCCTCTAAAGAACTTATCTATAGTAGGTCTGTCTGTCTTTCAACCAGTCCCTAGTACTAAGGTAGAATCAGCAGCTGTGGCCTGTTCAAGATAAGCATATAAATTAGGTGTTTCTGTAGTGGTAGTGGCACATTAAATAAAAGGCACTAACTCTAGTGATGTTATATTAGTAACACTGCAAATGCCATTAAAGTATGAATTCTGTATCAGCTAAAACAAACAGCTTTCCAACTGCTCAAGAAACCCATGCTTTAACAATGCGAACAGAAACAGATCGCTAGGCTGCAAGACTGAAGGGGCCTCTGTGATCATTTACTCTGAAAGAAATGTGTTAATATTTGTTTTTAGCTGACATGCTCATTGTAGTGTTTTGAAGGTGAACAACAGGGAATGGCATGTTGGAAACCCATGCAAAACATAAAATAAATATGATTGCTAAGAGGTAAAACATTAGCTACACCATTTAGTTTGGCTAGCTCTATCTTCCATTTGCTTAGGCAGCATCTAAACTGAAGGACAAGTACAAGCAGTGGTGTGTTCTACAGTTCTGTTACCCAAAATCTCCAGACTAGGTTGCCTGTGACTGCCCTTGCCATGAATGACTCCCTCCGTCCTTATGTTTCCCACTTTGCTGCCAGTAAATGCAAGTTGTGTAAAGAGCTCTCATTTTAATACACACTCAACACACATATCTAGACCAGAATACTGAGAAGCACTCCCGGGTCCTGGGAAAGTAGTTGTGAGTAACATCTAATGCCTGAGGCTGCGACTTCTTATACAGTGACTTAAACTAACATTAGTTACCAAAGCATTACTAAATGTTTTTAAATGAAAAGACCTCACTTCTGGCTTGAATAAAAAAGAATAACAGAAGGAGCTTCACCGCTGTTCAGGTATTAGATAGATAGTATTTAATAATTAAATTAAATGGATGCATATATATATGAAACAAATATATCAACTTTTAAGCATGTCTGAAATATATACCCTGAAAATACAAAGGCTTTTATCATTGCAAATCAGTTCTCATAAACTACTCCCATCAATTAAACTACCAGTCAATAGCTTAAAAAAGCATCAGAAATGCCTTTTTACAAATTTATGGCAGGTGTTTGTAATATCAGAACTTGGCCACAATGTAAAGAATAGCCTTTTAGAGATTTAACATTTAATACTACAAACAGAAAAGATTAGCAACAGAGATCTGGGATGACCGGACAACAAATTCAGCCAGGATCCCGCTCTAAGAATTTATCAACATGGTGAAGGAAATTCAGGCACATAAACCACAGCTGCTGCTTTTGTCCTAAGAACATTTGTGCATGAGAGTTATTAAGCATTGACCTAAGGAGGGGAAAAAACCCCAAGCAAATAATGTGATCAGTTTTCAAGAAGGTAATTGTGTGTGTTTACAAATATTTAATTCTTTATAACAATGAAGTAAGACACCAGTAAAACAATGTTTTGAGGTATTTTGCTCAGGTGCTGTATAGACAATATTCTCATACACCAAGTAGATAATTATCCAACCATTTTTATAGATGAGATAATTAAGACTACAATTCTGAAATTAAGTGCTCAGATAATAGAGTAAATTGTTGGCAAAGCCAAGATTAGAACCTAAGACCTTCACAAACACAAAAAGGATACAATCATTTATTCGGAAAACATGAACAAGCAATTTTACTGCAAATTAGTTTTGAATTTGTTCAAGTCTCATCTTCAGAAATGGCCTTACCCTGGTAAACAGTCTCCACATAGTGCATTGCTGGTGGCAGAACAGTTGGCCTTCTGAAACCGGTTAACTAATGCACAATCCAGACAAGGCTTGCACTTCTGAAAGCCCCAGTCTTCCTTGAATCTGTTTGGCCTGCATGTCATGCACTGTGCATCCTCCCCATATCCAAAGCCGCATTCCTGTAGGGATTAACAAGCAATAGCAAGCTATTCAGTCACAGAAAGCTCGAACAAGAAGAAAATGAAGGGATAAAATGAAGACCTAGCATAATTATTACTGAGAGTAGGTCTTTCTTGAGACAAAAGCCATCCTTTCAGCAAGTTCAAATGTGTTTTCCACTGCTAATAATCTCCCTTACTTCTATAAGTAATACTTAGTCATCCACTTTATTCATGAAACCACTGTGTATTTGAATGATAAAGGGCTTCAAGGACTCCCACAGTTTCATTATTACTAGCTTATGGTAGAATTATTGAGCTGTCTGTTTTTTAATTAGGTCAGTCATGTGAAAGTGCAGAAACTGGGACAAGTGAAGTATAAAGGCACTTAGTTACAAAAACAGCAAAGAAGCACTTTGATATTAAGGTTCATAGCTAAGGTGAACAAAGTTAATTGCCGAAGAGAGTGCACTGATCTTCAAAGGCTTAGAATTTCTGTTACCAAATAAACCAGAGCTAGTTAATGACCATCAGCTAGGCATGAAATGTTGCTTGGCCACTAAGAATTTCAGAAACTCGATCCACTCCAGTCCTAATAGTTCTTAAACTGTTGGAAAAGTTCAACAGCTCTACAGATGTGCATGGTATTTTACTACACAAGGAATACCGTTATGGTTGGTTCTTTATCCCAGATTTAGCTGCTTAAAGAAATCATTTCCATTCATTTGCAAAAGAACACCTAATAGCACTGACAAGCTGCAAAGAAAAACACTTCACCCAGCAACACGTAATAGTTTGGGGACTGAATTCTGTGAACTGATTATCAAGAACTATCAATCTACTTCTTAAGAGTTATCAAGTTACTAAGAGTTGCTATTCCCTTTTACCGTACAAATATGCAAATAATTTTTTTCAGTACTTTGGAGTTAAAATTTGATGCATTAGTGACACACTGGAAAACAGGAAGAGGAATGCAACAAATTGCTGGAAAGGACTTATTGGGGAGAGAGTAGGTGGGAAAGGCACAACACGGGGACCTTGTTCTCCAGTATATGGTTTCGGAGGAAGAATAAGGAATTTTCCCAGTGGGAAAACTGCAGGAAATCTTCAACTTGGACAACTTAAAAGAAGGTTTCCACCACAACACATGAGTGTTTCATGCGCAGAAACAACTTTTCCCCAAGTCGCTGACCTAACCCAATCTGCTACAGTAAAAAAGCTTTGAACCTTAGAAACACAAAAGATTCTCCAAGGTTTTGCATTGAGAAAGCATCTATGGGCCAACCTTTCTGATGGAGTTGACCAATATGTATTTTATAGTTCTTCTACGCTAAAATGATCAAGTAGCGATATACAACTTCAGATGCATTTTACTGGACGTTCTAAGAATTTTCAATTTTCCTTTATGTTACGGATAACTTTCCTCTGAAGAACAAGCCCTCAAAGTACACAGAAAACAAACAATTCTACGAAAGCAACTACAAATGGACATTAAAAAAAGTCTTCCTCCTCTGTGTCTAAAACCAGGAACTTAATAATTTTTAATTTTTGGTTTCCTTCCTTTAGCTGAAATGTAGTTTATTACTCAGTCAAATGATGTATATTCGGGTCTTCTGATAAATCACTTGGAATCAGTCCCTCCCAAGTTCCTAGTAAACTTTCAAATATAAGGCTTAAATTAACTTAATTATAAGTTTTCCTTTCCAGACTGCCTTTGAAGCTTCTGATCAAAACCAAGCTAGAAATAAAAGTTAGAATTAAATTCCTTCACTCACTGGCCCAAACTACCAAAGCTTGAATAAATTGTTTCTTTGCTCTAGCTGGATGTATGGACACATCTTAGTGGTCCTTTGTATCATGAAATGATTTACTTAAAACCTATAAAAATGGTGGATGGAATATAAAGAAATCTTCTGCCCAAGGAATTTACAATCTCCAGTCTTTTCAAAGACAGCTTCCAAGTCCTTGCCAGGAATTCTTCAGATACACTCCATAACAACTACAACTTATGTATGTGCTTTTTATGTTCACATAATATTTGAGGTAGTTAACTGCCTGGCAGGTGCAAATAAATATTTAAGCTTGTAAACCAGGCAGAACTTCAAACAGATCTGTATTCATAATTAACCACATTCCCCAAACTGAAGGATATGATTTAGATGATGAATTCAAACTCTTTGAAATCCTGGACTTTATAATTTAGCAGTCCAGCAAAGATACAATTGACTGTCCATCTTTTATCAGTACATGTGCAAAACTGATGTGCACCATTTTTTTCAGTGCTCTATTTACAAAGCTGTCAAGTTATATGGCTAATGAGATCTGAATAGTTCCCAACTCCCCTCACCCCTTCTATCCTCCCACTCATATTTTTAAAAGAGAGCTCATCTGTGGCAGTTCACCTCAGGACTGCAGAAAAGAGAAATAAAACCTGTAACATCAATTAGCTAGATTTAAAAAAAAAAAATCTTTTATTTTTGTGCCAGAAAAAAAGAGCACATAAATATATGCTGTCTTTGTTCTTCGTATTATGAAGCTTTCTGTGAAGAACACTTAGCACGCTCTTCCCTGTCTACTTTCACTTTTCAATGGTACCAGGTAACATTAACAAAAAATTTCTCTCTCAAATGACACATACCACAAGCCATGAGAAGAGAAACACTAATTTAGAAAACTGCCATTAAAATTAATAAAAAAAAAAATTGTCAAAATTCAAGTGCACCTCTATTTTCTCGATACCTATACAGCTTTCACTATCAGAGTACTGTGACATCTCACTACCTTTAACATATGTATCTCCAGAACAATTTTGCTTAGAAACAAACTTCAGGTATCAAGGACTGGTCAAGGCCACCTAGGAATCTGTAGCAACGTAGTCAACCAAATGCATCATGTAGTTGCAAGCTAAAAGTATTGAAAGCATTGAATAATACAGACACCTCAAAGTACTACCACAGCACAGACAAAATTTTATTTCCGTAGATACTATCCACACTGATTCAGACAGAACAACCAAAAGTATAGCAGACTATAAAGGGTAATGGAGTTAAGGGGTATGGTTTTCCCCTAAAAGTTGAATCCAACAGAGAAAGTAAATGAACAGTAAATTAGATTTTAAACATTCTTTCAATTAAAATAACCTCATATTTCATTAAAAAAATGCTTTCAGGCATCATTAAGATCATAATCTGCAAGCACATTTTAGAATTTGTTTCTAGTTTCACTGATTATCCACAACCTACGTAGGTAGATCCCCAGACAACAGAGCACAGAAAGTTCCACTCAGGCCATGATGATTACAAGAATATTTGGGTATTCAAGAAAAAGTCTTCCAGGCATTAAGACACTTCCAATTGATGTCAGGTCACGTAACAGGTTGCGGCACTACACTGGTGCTGGGAAATGAAATCTTTACTTAAGACCTTTGAGTACATGGCCTTGTTAAATAGCACGGGGTTTTAACTTCCTGAAGTACCACAGGCTGTGGAACAACCTCATCTAGAATCCAATAATGAGCTGTATCTATCAGCAGAGGTCTCTGAGCAGGACAGGCTGCAACACTGTGCTGCAAACATGTCAGACTTAGCTGCTGTGGCAAACTGCAAAGTTAGGGTCAGAAAAGATTCATTCTCAGTAAGATTCAACATGCCTACAGGAAGCTCTTTGAGTTTCCATGGGACTTTTACCCAGAAACATGCGTTAGCCTCTCCTGAGCTGAGATATGGCAGAGCTTCATCACAAGCAGCTCTCTTGCTGCTTATTAAAAGTTAGAGTGACTGCTAAACGTGGTAGCAGCTGCTCCGGGTAACTCCACTGGGACATGTCAGTCATGGCACACCACCTCTGATGTTACAGAGGTGTGTAAGGATTGTTACATTCAGGAGTAGTTTCCAACAGTACCTGCATGTTTAATTGAAAATTCCTTTTTTGCTGAGACAACATGCAGGTCTCCTCTTCATCACATACCTGGTGCAAGGAAGCAACCTGCAATACATAGCCCTGCCTTAGCAGCCATCAAGCTGCCTCTCTCCCACTGGCTCTCTGCACTCTCTGTCCCTTGGTGACAATATTTATCATGACTTATGTGGTGACAATGCTGGTTTAAAGCACTCTCACCTCTTGCTTTTTCTTCCTTCCTTGTCATATATTGTCAATATAAATTCTTAGTTGCAATATAAGCTTGATGAAGCTGAGATATGGATTGCTTTTGCACATATACAAATATATACATACATATAAATTTTAAAAAGACATGGAAGCCATAGAGTTACCCAACTTTTTTTTAAAAAGCAAATGGAAGGTGAAAGGACCCAAAGGACCCTCATTTCCGTACTTGAACATTTTCAAGAAAAAGGCTGAAACACAAACAATCCCAGGGTTTTTTTTTCTGCATTAACTGTGATTTGTATAAATTTGAATCATATATAAGGTTTGATTTAATTCACAAACACATATAAGAGAGGACAAAAGGCTTTTGCTACCAAGCCACACTAATCACTATTTGTGCACTGGCAAACTGAAACCCCTTCAAGTATGAAAGATATTAAATCACTTGCTTGACTACATGATGCTTTGCTTCCTATTGAATGAATAACAAATGAAATAACGCTGAGCCACATGAAGCAAACACTTCCCAGTGTCTCCCGCCCTAGAAAAAAAGCACTACTTAACAAAAAAAAAAAACAAAAAAAAACCAACAACAAACCAAAACACCACAAAAAAAGCCAAACAAAAACCAACTCGTAATAAAACCCCCACACAGTCAAAAGCAAGCTATTTCAGTGGTTCAAAGGCTTTGCAAACATTACCAAGGACACACGTTTATGGGAATAACAGACTATATAGAGATTTTTCTTTTTTTCAAATGAGCAAATAAAAGCAAACAAACATGGGAAGCAGCTTTCACTCCCTTCACCATCAATTCTAAATTGTTGATACACTAACAAAGCTGGCTTTCTTCTGATGGCAATATGTTAAAAGTACTCCATAAAAAATACAATCAACATAAATGATCAATGGATTTTATTTCCAAGCTAATGCAACATCTGCAGCACTGTTGTTAGAATGGCTGATAGGGAATCAGAAAGGAAAAGTTGAGAGTGTACAATTTTTTTCTTATTTCAAGGAAGAAAAAGTTACTATAAAAACATTTTTGAAAAGGAGAGCCCCACTAAACTGTGACAGAGAAAGCTGAAAAGAATAGTCTAGATTCAGAACTACTTGCATGAAATAAGGCTGGATTTTTGGTGGCTTGGTTTAGTTTTGTTTCATGCTATCAAGGGTGTATAGAGTTGCTTACCTTTACAGACAGGAAGGTCAATTGAATAGGTTGAGCACTGGTTTGCAACTAAAATTAAACACTGTCACAGAATCACAGAACAGCCAAGTGAGTGGGAACCTTGAAAGAACACCTGTTTCACAGTTTCTTGGGTCAGGGACCTGAACTGAGATGATCCCGCACCCTGTTCAATAGCATCCTAGGAGCTTTCAGTGATGGGCATTCTATCATGCTCCTGGGGAGGTTGTTGCAGTGAATGAATGTTCTCATTGTAAAAACATTTGTCATAATATAGAAATAAAACCCGCCTTCTGGTACAACTTGTGCTCATTGCCCCTCGTCTTGTCCATGTAGTGCCTTGTGAAGAGGGAGCTTCTGTCCTCTGGTTCCATTCTATGGCCTCCCTCTACTCTGTTCTGCCAAAAAAATCCTGCATTTCCATGGGCAAATTGATTTATGTGTGTCTCATGTATAAATTGAGAAAAGACAACAGCATTTTCCCAATTTAGAGATGTATAAAATGTTCACATAATATAGTAACAAAGATCATATATGTATTACTGAAGTTGTAACTAATAGTTGTAAAAAAAGGATATATACACACATACATAAATCCACTCTGTACAGGTGGTATTTTGTCTTATATTTTTGTATAGCCATTTATAACAGGAAAAAAAAATCTACATATTTAGATTGTAACTAAGATGAAGTAATTTCTCATAAATAAGACCAAAGCAAGGACTCTACAGTTCAGTCCTAGACATTGGACCTGTCTGCTTCAGTTTAACCAGCAGAAGTTCTACCTGAACTGAGTTTCAAGGGAAGGAATTAAGAACATATGTTTACATCAATGGTTCACATGGTCCACTGCTGTATGACCCAATAGCTGGGCTTTTATATTCAACAACATAGCTGAGATGTTTTGTTACAAACAAACAAAAAAAACTCCAAACTCAAAAGTCTGTCAATTGCTTAAAACATTCAGGAGGAACTGAACCAAAAACACCTACCACTAACATTGTATTTCACTATATACTTAGACATACAATCATGTTCACGTATCCAGCAGTATATCTAGTTTTATCCATGAGCACCAAACATTTGATAGGAAAACAGACACATTACTCAATATTAAGAAATTCTTATTGAACTACAGTATGATTACATCATTACTTTCTCATATGTAAAAAACACAAGAAAACAAAACTTCTCCTGTGTTGCAAATTACTTCAAGTGTAATATTTAATCCCTTTTCCCTTGCACTCTGACCTTTGACTTAACATACTTGTTGCTTCAAGCTGTAGCTCTGCAAGACTACTTTCAACCACATTTCAGTAACAGCCACATCCTTTGCTATGATTCACAGAAAATTGTACCTCTATTTATAAAGGAAATTATGCTTCCATTCACATTTAGGTTTGAGCAAAATCTCTTTAGTTATTTCAGTTCTAGTGTAGTAGAAAAAAATTTTTGGAAGTTTATTAATGTCTGGGAGAAGTAATTGCCTACACATTAAGATCAATTAAGCATTCATATTTTAGGTCCTAAGAATCAGGACTAACAGCTGAAGTAAAAACATAACTTGAATAGTGTATTATTGCAAATTGTAACCTCCCTGTTTTAGTTTAGTGTTCCTTTATTAAATTGGGAGTAATTACTGAAGTCATTAGTTTCTATGCTTTTGGTTTTTATTTTTCAACTAGTAAAGTAAGCTTTATCAATGGACATAGTACTGGCCTACTGTTATAAAGTGCCATATTTACAAGTGCCTTTATAAATTAAAACACCTCCTAGAACCTTTGAATTCACAAATTTAAAGACAATCTGAGAAACTCCAAACATCCAAACAAAACCACATCCATGTTGTAAGTCATGTTCAAATCTCTGCTTCAACAGCACTGTGTGCATGACTAAACCTTAACTAATACTGCCTGACATAAAAAGCAATTCTCACTAAAGTGTGAAACTCAGTATTCTGTCAATGCACTGAACACTCGCCACAGGGGTTGGAGAGATAGGGAAAATGTGTCACTCAATTTCACTAAATCCCTTCAAACCATACACAAAAACAGTACTTAACTCATGCTTTTTTTCCGAGCTGAATATAGTAAGAAATACAAAGCCATAAACAGAAAGTTAGCTGTAGTTTGAACACACAAACACACTAGACTTAGTAATGGCTCATGTTAAATTTTCAAAACATTTTAAATCCCCTTAAACACCCTAAATTCCACCTCTAACATTCTTTTTAGACTATTAGTAGAAGTACAATACAGAGTTTGCCCTTTGATATGCAAAGGGCATGTGCTTTACGGGCCCAATCTCTCAGGTGTGGATCTGACTGTACAGTTATGTCTTGGTCACAGCTTTACACTCTAACGATGGACAAGACGTAGTTTAGTGGTTGGACATAGATGAAAGATTCTTATGCTTATGCATGAGTCTTGACAGGACTGCTCACCCTTCATCATACCACCCTCCACTCTTTGCCTGACCATGTTCACACCTCTAGCACGATGCACCTGCTCCCCCAAAACACCCAATCTCCCCAGGACACATAACTTATTCTGTTGTCTCTTTCACCTCCAGTAATTGACTTAGTGAATCCCAACATATCCCTGCCTCCCCCTTTCAGCTATGTCTTCCTTCATTATTCTTCATCCTTGTTCATACACAGCACCTACTTCCTCTGTGCTGAAAAGAACTAAGATCCCACTCATGACTTGCATAAAGACTTGAAATTTTGCTCAAAATTTTGCCAAGTGAACTTTCTAGTTCTACTGAATCCAAGCCCATAATCTCAGTCAGCATTCATCCTATTGATTCATTTGTGCTCTCCTAAAAGACCTGGTAACTCCAAAACTTTAATGGGGATTTTCTTCTGGAAGAGATGGAGATGTTATAAAAGCAAAAAGCAATTACAAAAAAACTCAAAATAATAACATTTCCTTCTCCATGACATCAATAAGGACTTCTTATGTGCTTTCTAAATATTATCATGTATTTTTCTGGCTTCAACTTTCTTTACGTGGAATAAAGACAGGAATTAGGTTTATAGCATTTTTAGTAATTTGTAAAACACAGAAAAAGAGCCTAGTTTCCCAAAGTGCTCTAAGCACTGACCTAGTAAAAACAGAACAATCACCTATCTCTGACCTCGTCTAAGGAAATATGTCAGCTCTCACTTGAATTCTACCCTGTATTTATGTACTTATGACCTTATTTTTATTATAAACTATTCTGTTAAGACAAGCTGTCCTATAGAAAATATTTAAACATTGTCACCTAAAATCCAGAACCAGTTGTGAATGCCAGCATTGCAAAAATTAAGCCCCCTCCATTTCAGTAGTCTGTACCAATCACCAGTTTGAAATTTGTTTTTCCTATGCTTCTTGAAACAGTGAGGTTATTCAGTCTTAACTTGTACCTTTTTTTCCCCCTTGGTAGCACTAACCTTTAAAAAATAATTTGAGAGCCCATGGTACTGTCTATTAATGGCATCACCATTTTCTGAACTAAGCATTTTCTATAAAGAGAACCAGATAACAACGGTTCTGGAAAAACTGTAACGGGCTCAAATGCCAAAATAGTAATAATAAAGTATTTCCACGTAAGTACAGATCTCCATTATTTTAAATCACACACATAAACACACTCATCAGAAACAAAGTAAATTCCAGAAAGCGTGATTTGCTTACCTTTGAGAGTTCCATTCCCGGCCCACACTGTTTGCAGAGGATACAGTTTCCAGTCTGGTCCCTAAATTCTTGCTCTCTGCAGTCTCCAGTCTCACAAATTACCCTACTTAGCTAAAAAAAAACCCAAAACACCAAAATCCAAAAGGTGAAATCATTAAAATGTATTACATGTGAGTAATAAATTCATGTTTTGATCTTAAAAATAAGTTTCTGTGTCATCAGAAACTTTAAGTATGTCAATGAAAATTAACTATCTAACTCCAAATATGACTGAGTGGTCTGAAAATTAAAGGGTCTCAGTACTCAGTGACTTGCAATAATTTTACAGTTTTCAGAAGACTCACTTGATATTTGGCACCTATGGATTGTTAAAATACTTCATTGTTTGAACATGAGTTAAGTTTCTCACCTTAACATTATGAAAAACGCACATGACCATTTACTAAAGCAATTTTCATGACAGTAAGCTTCATGACATCCATTTAATTGTGTCATTTATTTGCGATCTTTTATTTTTCTAATGATGCTACAATTGAATAAATGAGGTAAGACCCATTCCTTTAAACATATGCATTGACAGATTTTAAAAGATCACTTATACCTTTTGGAAATTAAAAAAAAGAAACAAAAAAACCCACAAAGCCAAACCTGTATGAAGACTGTTTATTTTAAATTATACTATCACTTTCTATTTAAGGGGCCAAATGAGAGCGAATCCAATTATCTGACTAAATAAGAAACTACAGTTATGAGAAATAAATACCACAAGTAGTAATGTCAGCCATGCAAAGTCACCAGAATGTTACCCAGGACCATTAGCAAACCCTGTGAGCTCCCTGAATAGAATTTTAAATTAAGTGTTTACATAGGGGCATCCATCACAGAAAGTGTTCTCTACAACCTCTACGAAATTCTTACTTTGTGTATCGGTCTTTTCAGAAAGACCAAAGCCTTTCTGGTAGCTATGAAGAATTAATTGCCTTGCCTATGCAAGCCAGAGTTAAGTACGTTTAGTAAACAATGCAGTTGTGTCCTATGCTATGTTCTGTCAATAAACTAAATACTCCAAACTCATAAATTATGTATATAACATCCTGTAAGAAGAGATGGTCACTGCAAATTCCTACCATCTCAGAAGTGAAGCAGTACCACCTTCACAGCACTTTACTGGCCTCTGTGTTCTGTCCTAGTCCACTCCTTTGTCCACAAAGAGGCTCACAAGGTAAAATTTTATAATTGCATGTGAGGAGGAGCAAGGAATTACACAAATCAGTTGACCAAGCTTACTTCCAAATCAGTAAAATGTGTATGCAATTGTCTGCGTATAGCATTTTAAGACTTTTAGTGTTAGCAGTAATGTGTGAAACAAAAGACATCATTTCTGACAAAATAAGGTTTTTTCAACAAGGGAAAAAAAGTCAATTTTTAACTTACCAAATATGCTAGTAAAATTATGAGCATCTTCAGTTTATCATCTCCTTGTAATCCTTTGGCATCCATTTCTTACAGTTAAGCCTTTCTCCCTAGAAAAAACATAAAATGGGGGGGAAAAAGAAAAAATAATTATATTTGTTTAAATTTTAATTGCAGAAGTCACGTGTCCATAATACTTCATGTCACTGAGCACATCAAAATATATACTGTCAATGCCATCAACATATTTCAGATGGATCCCTGGAAGCTGTTAAACAACAAATACAGGCTTTAAAAATCATATTCCTTTTAAAGGTAAGACAATAAACATGAAGTTTTCTATTGCTTTAATTCTCAAAAGAAAAGACTGCTATCAGTCTAGACTACAGAACATCAACATTTGTAAATCTAACATCCCTAACATATCTTTCTTGCTTGTTAGACACCCGGTCAAGTACATGATCAACAGACAAAAATAAATTTCTTCAGATATGCCACATCTCAAGACAAGACATAGCTGTTCATGAGAATATTCCTTCTGCATTGCAATGTCCAGCAGAATGGGTTTGCCTACTGACTAACATAACCTCTTCTTATTTCATTCTGCAAGCCACTGGAGGCAGACACGGGATCTGTGTCTACAACCTACCCAAAGGATATTACTTCTAAAGATGTGTTAACATGACTGTTTATGATCTGGTAGGCAAAGACTATTATAGAAGACATTTCAGATAGCATACCCAAATTACGTCCTGTCTCAGACAATTTTAATCGTAATCTCAGAAAATATGGAAAAATGGATCATAAAGCCTTGTTTAGTTATTTTTTAAGAAGTGGTAACGAACAAATGATTACAAAAAAGGGAATTTTTTGAAACAATTATGGAAAGCAAGTTCTAGATTGGGATGTTTTGTTGGGTTATTAAATCAACAAACATTGCATCCCCACAATTATTAAGAATATTGTGCCTGGACAACAGAACATTTTTTCTCTACTTACTTTCCCTTCTGGCTATTGGATTATTTGTATTAAAGTCCAGTTTCTTACTTTTTGGTTTTGCTAGTAACCTGGAAATGCAACTGTAAAGTTTAGTTCTGAAATCTAATAATAACAAAAAAAGAATTAATAAATCTACCTTACATAACACGGTATTTGAATTGGATCCTAATATACCTAATATGACAGTTGTATAACGTAATTGCTTTCAGCCACATGTGACAATTAATGTTTAAAACATCTCTGGCCTACTTCAGAGCCTAAGGACTGATGTTTAATTATTCTGTTTTAAAAGACAAAATAAAAAGTGCTTATAATTTAAGAGTAGAGATTGACAAATGAAAGGATGGAACTCAAAACATAGGGAATATACTGTAGAAAAATATTAAGAACAGTTGCAAAATGCTTTACAACACTGAACTATTGCAATAATATGCTTCCAAAAAAACACAATCAAAAATTAGCATAAACGATAATTAACACACAATTTCACACTTTACTGCATGAATACCCTAGTTAAATTTTAAACATAAGAAGAAAGTATACTTCAGTGGAATTATTCATATCTTTTAAGATAAGTTGTATTTTCAAGTGCAAAAAGAGCTAGTCTCTGAGGAAGAACAGAACAGGCAAAGAGGTGTCAGACAGCACTCTGTTGGAAAGCCAAGATTACGTTTTTATGATTATTCTCATTTAGTGATGGTAACGGTCCATAGGCCAATGAGAATTATCAGATTATATGCATGCCACCATGGGTAAAAAAAGAAGACATTCTATCAAGTAATACAAATAAATACAGATACAGCATTCAACATAGGTTGCTTTTTTAAGTCTGAGAGAAAAAATAAGGCAAGAAATATGAAATGAAAAATCTCAGAATTAATTCTGGATGACCAAAACACAAGCATTTCATCTAAAAAGTACTGTAGAACAAGTAGAAAAATGAAAAATGAGAGTCAACAAATTTTAAAAGTTATTAAGTATAGAAGGTTGTCATGAGAAGGTGACAATGTTAATGCTGAAAAAATATAGGTATATAGGAACAAAACAATTTCTAGTAATTGCAGAGACCAAATAGTGGACACAGTAGCAGGAAAAATACTTTTAAGGGAACTCAGAAATTTCAAGAAATGTTTCTCATCTATTTTTTGAAAGATACCAAAAGGGTAAATACACACATCATATATTATATCTTCTGGCCAAAAAGTAACTTAGTATCTGCTAAGTAAAAAAAGATAAGATAAGAAACAAACTGTGAGACTTTGCACCTCAGTAACCTTGAAAAAAGTATCAAGAAAGTCTTAATCTTGAATATGTTCAATTTTGCTATTCATTCCCTTCGAAATGCTACAAAAATTCAAGAGTGGTAATGTCATGTAAAAATTAAACCTAAGAATAGTAATACAATAAACAACTCTTTACTGTATTACAGTAAAGCAGTCCTGTAAAACAAGCTTGACTTCAGTTGATTCAGAGAAGACAAGACAGGAAAGCTAAAAGTCTAAACACTAAATGAAGTCAACTGATTGAACATTAATTTAAAGAATCATGCGGAAATTAATGGGATTTGAGAGAAAATCCACAGTCATGATTTCATATAGTAGCAGTAGAAAAAAATAAATACTTCACGTGCTTTGTAAATCGCTATAGGAGTTAACACTTCACAGAAGTGTGAAGTGAAATAAAGCTGTAAATGTTATGAGCTGCTTAGAATTGAACGTCAAGTGATTATTCCAAGTCATATCAATTTATAGTCATTATTTTCCTTAGTAATAAATAAATAAAATATGGTACAGTTCTAATGTAATTATGACCATATAATACTACCAAAATTTCAAAACTAGGATTCTTCATAAGATTAAAAGTATATTTTATTGTAAATGTCAGTATTTTCTTTTGTTTCTGAAAAGAGACGTATCAAAACGAAATTGAAGATTGCAATAATTGTATATTTTTATGTCAAGTTTCATACAGAATTGTCAATACAAACAATACTGGTGAGCTGTACTAAGCCTAATGATATAAAATATGGAGCTATAACAAAATCTAAGAGGTCTGTTTTTCCTGAGCAGGTAACTTTAAGTATGGAAAACTAAAGAAAATTAAAAACAGCCCAATTAACTTCCCAGCAGATTAGTTATTTCCAATAAAACTATATTAGCTTAAGTAATAAAGGTATATTAATCCTACACCTTTTTTCCAATATGCAATAACCTGATGACTTAATAGTGGTAAAAAAAACCCAAAACAAAACAGTATATAAACAATTTATTAAAACTAATATTGAAACAAAGCTAATCATGTACTTTCATGTTTTTAATATTCTGCAGTTGCAATTGGAATAAAAAACAAGTCCTTAACAGAAGGTAGTACAGAATCACAAGCAGTATTAAAAATCTTGCTGGTCATGCTAACAGCTTGTATTTCAATTTTGGAATTCCCATGTCTTTACAAGATGATCTTCTCATAGTATGTATCTCAAAGATTTTTAGAACAGAGAAAGCACATGGTAAAGCATCCTGTACCAAAATACATTCTGTTGACTTAGGTGTGAAATTTTAATGCACCTGTGAAATATTTTCTATTTAAAATAAAATCTATTGCCTTTATAACACTTGCCAAATCCAACACCTTGATTCATCAGGAGTTCCACAACCCAGAGTAAATTTTCAAAATCAAGTGGTTTAGAACTGGCATCAAACTATTATGGACTTCAACTTATCTATTCACTTTATTACGCTCAATTTTTTGACTGATCATTATGAGTTTGATGCGATCTTGTAGCTTTAGGTCTAGGATGTATCTTGTATAATCAATAAATATTCCAAAAGAAGCTTGCAGGTCTATGGACCTTAAACATCAGTGCACTTCAGTAGCTTTAGTACCAAAACACATTCAAATAACTTCAGCAGACAGGTATGAATGCCTGTGGACCATGCCATCATCATGCCCATTGTTACTGTTCCTACTAAAAAATCACCTAAGACTATATACTGATTACAACATAAGAGAAAGAAACAAACCAATGTACAAGAAATAATCACTGTTAAGAGTACAAAAAAAAATGTTTCTTTCGTTACAACATTTTTAATAAAAATAATAGAAAGGCACATTAATGATTAAGGCACATTAATAACTCATTGTATTGAAAGCAAGGCCCAAAGGAGTTATAACTGTGGCAGCCACATGTTTCCTGTTTCTATCTCCAGTTCACCCAAAAGTCCTGCTTAAAAAACAGACACTGCAGCACCTCACAATATGTTGCCATTGGGCAAATTTATTCTCTTGTGATATCGAGCGGCATTACACTGATGTCTGTTGGACACAAGCCATTCACCCCATATGCTTTCAAGTAATAACTAGAATAAGTTTTTGCCTCTAAAATACGTGTGAACAAACAGAGGTTCAATACATTTAAAGATTATTTATTCTTGTCCAAACACTGATATTTAAAATGCTTCAGTTATCCTCAATTTTATTAAAAGAAAGAAAACCGCGGACATAGTTTTCTGAGGTCAGTACATCACTCAAAATACATCTTACTAGGTTAATAGTAATATGCTTGTACAAAATACTAGGAAAAAGCAATCATCATTTATAATGTACTGAACTCAGGAGAGAGAACTTCCATTAAGAAACGTGGCTGCATAATTTTAAGGTAGTGTGGGGCTTACTTTGCATATGTATAAAGAGGGCAACATCAAACAATAAGTTAAGAACATGTAATAAATGTATTGTGGAAGTAAGAACCTTGAGCCTTCCAGGGTTCTACAATCTGCTGTCCTCCAAAATTTACTTCTATGTTTACTTGCTTGCCTGAGCAGTAGTTGTCATTATATTTCAAAGTCCATGTCAGAAAGATATTTCTTCTTTCTCTCCAAAACACTTAAAGTTGCACCATGAAAGACATACCAGCTCAAGAATTAAAGCTGCATGATTAAATTACGGCTAACTAGCAGGTTCTCACACATATAAGCATTGAAACTTTGAAATTAACATCATCCATCTTCTAAGGGAAACTTGAGAAAGGGTAAAGCATCCCAACTTGAAATTCACTTAATTTTCCTAGGTCTTATAAATTTCCTGTATTAGATTTGATATCCATACTTGACAACTACTTTTCATGCTCTTTATAACACTGGCAAGGAGTACTCTGACAAGTTCTGGATAAGATAGAGGGATGAAAAATATAATCATCTTATCTTACCAACAGAGGTCTCTGGTATGCAACAATAGGGTCTCGGGTCCCTTCTAACTGCCCTGTTTCCCACCTGCAGCTGTCAACTGCGTGCAATAAAACAAGAAGTGGCAGGTGGCTTTAGCACAGTCAGTGCCCCACAGGCAAGAAAGAAGAGAAGGGAAAGTACTTACACCTTACACTGCTGCAATGACAAAGAAAAGGAGCAAGTTAGGGACAAGAACTTCCACTAGAGAACTACATATTTTTATTCTGACAGTTCTAGAACACCGTCCCATTACCCCCTGCCCTCAAACCTTGTACTCTTCCCCTTTGTGAAGTAAATGAGGTCTGACCACATTTGTTCCAATTGCTCTGAGAAGGCCCATGTGGGGCAGAAAACACCCTTACTCTCAGCTAAGGTTCATTCATCTATGATATATCATGCTGAATAGATCTGTATTTTTCAGAAGCTGCCATATGTGAAATCATACAACATTAGGCAGTTAAGAATTTATTTCTAATTTTGCAAAGACAGAGGTAGCAGATTAAACATCACTGGTGATCAAAAACATTTATGTCTATTTTAGGGGCTGAGGGAGAAGAAAAAGATTCACACATAGCCAGAAATATTTGCGCTTTCTCTGAATACCATATGCTTCATGTTATGTTAGCTGAAGTACTTGACTTTACAGGAATAACGGTGATAAAACAGTTTATCACATGTGTTCTTCAATATATCCAGATTATCGTAATTAGAAATTAGAGTGAAATATTGTAACAAAGCTGCAATGTGATGATATTTTTTCTACACTTAAAACAAAACTTTTTAGAGGATGTGATCACAGGATGTGATCACAGAACCTGATTCACACAAGAACTCCCAATCTCACTGAAGGTGATCAGGCTACCCATACAAATAATGAACAATTCTGCGCTTCAACATCAAAACTGTGACTGACAAAACTGTTACTTCCTCTGTTTTAATGCATCTCACTCACTTCAAGTTCTAGGAGATGCTAGTTTGCTAGATGACACCTCAGTCAGATATAGACACCTCAGAGATACTTTTGTACTTAGATATGCGAATAAGTAATAAAATAAGAACTCTGATATTATATTCATATTTCATTTATACCAAAATAGAGTAATTTTTAGGAATCATTAATTATAAAGCATTGGGGATGGTTGATAGAGTAACTACTGCAATGGTGCAATGCCAATATATTACATTTATCCATCCACCCTTTAGCGGTTTTGGATAGCATGTTAAAAACCACAGACATGAGCTACTTTCATTCACAGCATTCTCTTCTATTAGGATTGCAACTGCAAGTTGTGGAAACCAAGAAAAAGTAATTTACTGCATCCTACACTGACTTTTTAAGCATCTTACTACTGAACTAATAAAGAAGCTTACTTCTAGTTCAAAAAACCCCGAAAACAACACACCAAAAAAACCCCCAAACAACCAATCCTTTTCTTCTAATGGTAAAAAGCTTCCAGGTAACATACCTAACTTGTTTTACATCTGATGGTGAAGGTGTGCTTGAAAGAGATTATACAGGAGTTAAGAAACCTACCCAGAGATTGAATCAATTTGCCACTTACTCATTAAATGCTACTAGACCACTTTGTTGACTTGATAAAAGCATCCATCTAAAGTAGTTGTAAATACGAAGGTGGTAAAGTAGGTATTAAGTATCGAGATTTTTCATGAACATCAGGTAAAGCTTTCAGTCCAAGGTCACATGAATGGAGACAACTATCAAAAAAGGAAGTCAAACAATCAAAGGCTTTCCACCAAACAGAACCGTAATTGGGGCTTTTCAAGCTCTTACCAGCCACAAGAAAAAATTAGTAGCTCCTATTCCTTCAACTCCAGCTCCAAAATTGTTTGAAGCAAACAGCAGCTCATTTATGCAGCAGACACGAGAAGAGCCTGTGAACATGAAAGCGCAGCTTTCAAGGGCTTTTTGTTCGCCGCACTCCGGGGCGTGGAGCGGCGACTCCGGAGCTGTCGAGACCCGCGGAGCCCAGCGCCACCAGCTCCCTGGGGGTGCGCGGTGCCCGTGTACCCGCCAGCGGGCAGAGGGGCCGGCGGGGGAGCAGGAGCCGTCCCGGGGCGGCAGAGACCCAGAGGAACCCTCCTCCCCACAACCCCTCCTTCCCCGCACTCTGCGCTCTCCGCGGAGCTCATTCCCAGCATCTCCCCCGCGGCCCACGGGAAGGCAGCGCGAGCCGGTGCCAGGCGGGGCTGCGGGCGCCCAGCAGCGCCGGGATGCCTCTTGGGCTGTCGGGGGAAGCTGCGCGCCGCTGCCTGCCCCCGTGGCCGCCCCGCTCAGAGGCGGAGAAGACCAGACCCGCGCGGATCTCCCACGCACCCACCTGCCACGCCGCGGGCCGCTGGCCGCCCCGGCCGGCCGAGGAGCGCTCTCCTCCGCCCGCGCCCGCTCCCTCCTCCTTCTCCTCCGCCACCGCCCGCTCCCGCGCCGGCTCCCGCCCCGTCGCCCCGGCAACGCCGCGCCGCTCCCGCCCCCGCCGCGGGGGCCGGGTCAGGTGACCGCGGGCAGCCAATCGCCTGCCCCCGGCCCACGTGCCGCGTGGCGAGGAGGCGCGCGCTCGCGGAGGGACCCGCGGGAAGTTGGGGGGGAAAGGAGAAAGAAAGAGGATAAAGGGAGGGAGCTGTCCCGCAGGCGAGATGGCGGCGGTCACTGGGTGTTCGTGGTGGTGAGCGGTGGCGTGTGCCTTGTGCCGGTGCGAAGCCGGGGTGAAGGAGAAATGAGGCGCTGGTGCCCTTTCTATCCCACCAGGAGAATGGGATAGCAGGGACTTTCTGTGCGCACCCCGTCTGCTGCGGTTGCCGGGGCTTTGGAGGCTGCAGCCCTGGTGTTGCTGATCTCCCTCACCAGGATTATTACAGAATCACAGAATATGCCGAATTGAAAGAGACCTACAAGGATCACTGAGTCCAACTCATGGGCCTGCACAGGACCATCCCCAAGAGACACACTATGTGCCCAAGAGCATCATTCAGACACTTCTTGAACTGTGTGAGGCTTGGTGCTGTGATCACTTCCTTGGGGAAGTGCCCAACCTGTTCCACTGCCCAACCACACTCTGGGTGAAGAACCTTTTTCTAATATCCAACCTAAGCTTCCCCTGACACAACCTCGGGCCGTTCCTCACTGGTCACCACAGAGAAGAGATCAGTGCCTGCCCCTCCTCTTTCCATCATGAGGAAGATGTAACTGCAATGAGGTCTCCCCTCAGTCTCATCCAGGCTGACCTCAGCCACTCTTCATACGGCTTCCCCTCAAGGCTTTTCACCATCATCTCTCCTCCTCTGGATGCTCTCTAGTGGCTTAATATCTTTCTTATATTGCAGAGACCAAAACTGCACACAATATTCAAGCACAGAGCAGAGCAGGAATGGCTCCTTAGCCCCTGGCTGCTGGGCTGTTTTTGCCACCATTCAGAAAGTGAGTGTAGAATGAGTCCTGGAACCAACAAAGCCCTTTCCACCTCTCACACCCAAAAGGCATGATGGAGGCTTTCTGACAACACACTGCAAATAAACTCCCACAAACTCTCCTTTTTGCAAAGTCTCCTTTCCAGCATATTGAGTAGCTTTTTTTTCCTGCTAGCTCAGAATCTGAAATATTTTTCCATTCTGCAGGTAACAAGTTACCCAGCTGTAAGCATAGTGTTGATACCAAAAGTGAGTATCCATGGAGAAACAGAGGAATCCAGCCCTTCACAGATAGCAAATTGTTCACGGTCAGTAGAAAGGGTGTACTTTGCTTCTACTGTGACACAAACTGGGAACTTTCCTGAGGTTAGAGATGCTCCAACGTTGGTGAAACCAATCTTGGAGATCTTGGTGAAAGAACTGCTACTGCAGGGATTTCACATCATTAGTTTTACTTCTAATGAAAAGGTTAATGATCCACTTACAGTCTAGACAATTGTATGGACACAGAAGGAACTGAGTTAGGTTCTGAAGAGAATGAACAAATTCCTATATTTAGTGGTAAAGCATTTTCAAATAAACAGAATTTTTGGAGCTTCTCACAGGTAAAATTTTGAAGATTGCCAGCTGCAAGGACTTCTATAAAAACAAGGAATGCTGATTGAAGTACAGCAAAAGGTATGCAAAGAGATAAATGATTGCTGCAAAATTAATCATTTCCAATTAAAAAACCCCAAACAACTGAAAATGTACAGGGGTTTTCCTGTAATTATCTTATAAATGGCCTTCAAAGAGGACTTTTGCTTCAGGAACCTTGCCAGAAAGAGCTCTGCAAGAGGCTGGAATTTCAGTGAGGAATGGCATACTGTGGCACAACAGCAGCGCATCTGTTGTGAATGGCAGCTGCTGCACAGCACTGAGCATTATGCATATCTTGCTGCTTACAGACAACTGTTTTGTATGTTATCTGTCTTCTTGAGCCACCAGTGAAATGTATTGCATGAGTTTTTCTTAGTAGAATCATCATGTATGTTTCAAATAGTATTATTCCTCAAATAGTAGTTTAAAGTAGTATAGTTAAGCAAGTATATTAAAATATCCCAGAGTTCTTAAAGTGTTGGCTAAAGACCGAAGATTACCATATAAAGAAACATTAGGACCTCCTCATCAGACAGTGAGTTACTATGCTGATGAACTAAGAGCAATGTCTGTAATACTGAAACTTAAACATTTAAGTCCTTGTCGTGGCATATAAATCTTTCCTCTAAATGTAAAATGGATGAGTTAATTCCATTTGTCACTGAAAAATGTTGAAAATTGCAAGGTTTATTTTGTTTTAAATCATGATGCTTCTAAGGAAATTGAAGAAGTCATCTGTTAGAGGAACTAGTATAGAGATTCTCACTACAACAGAGAAAGCAGAAAAGAAATATTTGGAAAGTAGTTTCAGCTGACCCCTTTGATAAGACTAAGTTGCGTGACATATCTGATATGGAAGCAGAAATTGTACAGCAATAGGAAGTTGTTATCTCCATATCTCAAATGCTAACACAGTTCCCCCAGTCAACTGTGAGATAGATCTACTCTTGTTATGACAGCTGTTGGAAACTGATGTCAGTATAACTGTGCAATGTCTTTTGATAGTCTTAACTATTACAAACCTTAAAATATGTTTATGATGTTATCTAAGACACACTATTTGGAAATGGCTCTGTTTATAATCAGAAATTGCTCAAGTTATTTTAATAAATAAATTATAAACTTGTGAGTTTCCTAGTCAGATTTGCTTGAAAAAGCATTGTGAACTTTTTGTTTCTGAAGACCTAAGCCTGAGGATTAATTAATGTTTATACAGCACTGTGTAAAAGCAAAATCACAAGTGCCAAGAATTATTACTATTTAATCTTTAAAAATCAGATCAATGACAGACTAAACTGTCAGAGAACTGCTGTTTAAAACAACAAAAATGCTGGAAATCCTCTTCTCAGCCCATACTTAAATATGTCCAAGTGTGCTTTCATTTCAACCTCACTTACATAAAGACAAGCAAAGATACTTTTCAGTTTAAATGGGTTAACGCCCATCTTTGTTTAAATATGTGGGGAGATTACATAAAATCCTAGGGACATTTTACAAAATGAAAAAATTGTTTCTGAAATGCATTTCCAGGGTCCAAATATTGCAGATATTTTTATATGCAAGTCCTACTCAGCAGTCTAATATATCTGATTAACCAGTGTTACTTCTGTGCACTTCACCTATTTGTGTGATGGGTCAGATCCTTGTAGTGATAGTTAAGTTGTATTAGACTTGCATAGCTATTTTGACTTCTGAGGAAGAAGAATCCTTACGTTACTTTCTAAAATTTGTTTTTCTTTCTACTTTACACCAAACAGAGGTAAGGTATAGAAACAATTTGCCTCAGAAAATAAATGTACATGTTGGAAAACAAGCAACAAGCAAGAGAAGACTGGAAAAGTAGAGAAGCTCATCAGTGAAGTATAGAATTAATGGGTAAAGTCATCTTTTCAGGGTTACAGAAACATGTTTTAGTACATCATTATTATTTAGGGAGAAATACTGCATTTTGCATTGGCTATGCCTTAAATGATATTCTTCCTTGACAGCTATACACATATTATTCATGCAGTGCTAATTACTTTCCTTATAATGTAATTGACTTGTTAAGTAAGAGTATGAATTAATTGGTGGCATAGAAAACTAAATGGTACCAAGTCAGGCCTAGTTAATCTGTGTCTGGCTTATTATCTCTTGATATTCAGTAAATTTAAAATTTATATATACAAATTTATGTAGAAGAAACAAATTTTGCAGACTGGCTAATGAAAGCTGTCTACATTTACCTGGAAGTGTTGATAACTTGATCTTACTTGGATGCAAGCAGACTGTTAAAATTTAGGTTTGCATGTTACCATGGTACATACTGAAATAGGAACATCTTGAGGATCCTATGCACTGATAAACCTCTCAAAGAATAGTGTTCAAACAATGCTTAGCACCTATCAGTTATGCTGAATTTTAATTGCAAGTTGTTAATAAACACATGTAGTTAAGATTTATGTACACTTAAATTTAGGCTCAAGAATATATGTCAGTATTTCAGGAGATCTCAGTAGCCACCATTAAGACTAGATCTTCAAAGAGCTCAGTGTCTGGAATGTTGAACTTCTTTGCAAGTCTGGTCCCAATTACGGGTTCTAAGTTCTTCTGAAAATATAAATTATATTTAAATACCTACAGAAGAAACTTGAGTCTTATTTTAACAGACTAACTCCAGCTGCAGGCACAGAACACTCATGGATTTGGCCCAAACTCACACCCCTTAAAATTGAAAATGTATAGTGAATAATCCTAAATCTTCTAATGATTGGTCCTTTATAATGAATTTCTGGAGTAGATATCTTAAAATTTCTTAAACACAGTACATTTTTGTAAATATGAATTTGAGGAAGAGAATACAAAACACCTTGAGTGGAAATTGCATCACTAAAATGAAGCAAAACTTTCATGAAGTTCAGTAAAACCAGGTGTTTTCTCTAGACAAACCCAAGATTTCTTTTAATATATTTATTAAAATGCCTTAGAGGAAATTTCTATCATTAGGTAAAAATGTTGATTTTATTTTCAGGATTTCTTTTCATATGGCACAGTTGAACTATCGTCTCTTCAATCAAAATAAAACTATTTCCTTTTGTGTATAAGGATGTTTATAAATTTATTTCTAGTAACTTGTGGAAGCTGAGACTTTTTTTTCATCTCACGTCTGAAACTATTTGGCTTAAAAGTGTTGCTTGAAGAAGTCACATTTTAATAAATGCACTGAGAGCAAACAAAGTATTGCAGTGTGTAGGAAATATGGTTGGTCTTTCCTTAGAAAATAAATACACCCCCTAGACATGTAATACTTGTATTCAAATATAAAATATAAAATTACAAAACTATAGACAGTTAAGAATGAACAGTGTACACCAAAATCTTATGTACCCCCAAAACGCTGAAAAAGTTTTTTGATTTTCTTCAGTTTTCAGTTTTCTATGTATTCTAGATAGTCCATTCTCAATATAGTCCTGCCTAAGAGTTGCAAATAAAATGCTTTATAAATTATATAAAATCTTTTGACCTTTGTACACACGTGTAGTATTATTGGTTACGTGAACTTTATAAATTTTTTAAAATCGTGCAACACAAAACTGCAAAAAAAATTACAAAATCCAGTACCTGTTATCTGATGAAGTTTTCCAGTGCCAGACTTTCTGCAGCTTAATTTCACACTGCCAGAGCTTCTGTATTAAATGCTTTTACCGCCTTAAAAAAAAAAAAAAAAAAAAAAAAAAAAGTATGTCAGCACAAGCCCAGATGAAACTCCAAATCCGGGAAAATAAAATTAACCATGCAGATCAAAGGCAGACGAGCACTGAGACCAAATGCCTGTAATCTGATCAGTGATCAGTTGCCGTACATCAAAGGCAGTGCTTTGGCGAAGAAAAAGAGCTGCTTTTCCAGCAGGTAGTTGCACTTTTAAATTCTGTCTTTCAGTACTCTGCACGAGCTCTTTTCCCCCTTTCCTTGCTTGTGCTGGGAGAATGCACACGGTTCTGAAATGCTTGGGGTTGAGTGGCTAGATCTGTAGCTTTTGAGTTCCCAAGCTGTGTTGTGGATTGTGTGTTGGAAGCTTTCCCCAGTGCCAGCGGGTTCCGCTTTATCCCTTTCATCTCGCTGAGCTGCAGATCCCATGACATCATTCAATGCTGTGGGACTGGTTAGAGAGCTGTAATACAGCCTGTGGGGGAATGCAACTAAAGCGCAGCAAGAGTTTGCATGATTTCTAATCAGGTTAGTCCATTATAACAAACCCAAGGTTCACTTCAAAGTTTACATTACATTAAAGTTTCCTCCCAAGAAGGGAGAATAATGCGGCTACAAGGTTTTCTTGAAAAGATACTTTTAAATTTTGTCAGCAAAAGAAAGTTAAAATTTTCCATAAAGTTCTGAAAGTCAGACATGCAGGTCGGTTTTCTAGGCAGCTGTAAGACAGGACTTTTGTTTATCTCTTTATTGAGCTTTGGAGCAGGGGAAATGGTGTATTTTGTGCACCAGAATCGTTTTTTTGCACTGACAAAACCCAGCACAATAGAGCATGCTCTTAGTCCCTGGTTCATGTCCTCCCTGCTGCTTACTGTGTGGCCTTTTGCAAATCATTTTTTTTTTTTGAGCCTGATTCATCTGTGGCTCATGATTCCTTTACGTAAATGAGCTGTAAAGCTGCCCTAAGTAACTCACGGGAGTGTAAAGGCATTTTTTAGCTAGAGAGATTTGAAGTGGCCACCATTGTACTGTCAGCAGAGGGAAGTTTTTGGGGGCATGAAAGTGTATCGACAGATATTTCTCTGTGCTGCTGGAGTTTATAGTCCTTCTTAGTCCCGAAGATTGCTGGAGGGTCCTCTGTGGCCCTGGAAAGCAGAGGAATCTTCAAGGCTGCCATAACTTGCTCTCTGCAGTACAGAAGAAAGGCAGAAGAAATGCACAACTGAATTTCATTTTCTGTGATCTTAGACGAAACTAGCTTTTGGCACAGAGATTAATTCAGTCCTCTGTACTTCAGCTGTTAATAAAACATAAAAATATCAAGCAGGACGGCTTTTAGGATAATCAGCCATACTGAAGATGTCACTGAAGTTCTCATCAACATATACCCCATACTTTGGGCATACCATATGTGCAGATGAAAGTGATACAAGCCTCTCAACTGCTAGATTACTGCAAATATTTGTACGCTGAGTAACCGAGAATCCATTTGAAAGGCAAAAGTAAAAAGAGACACTATGCTAGACACAGTTGCCCTAAGCATTAAAACAAAAGCAAACAATCAGCGGATAATGGTTGCTGGATAATCGAGAGCGGGAACGATAAAGTGTCCTGCAGAGATCCCTCGTTGTGTTCCCGGTGTGTGGGGTGCAGCCTCCTCCCTCTCCGTGCTTGTCTCCCGCTCCTGCCCTGTGCAGTCCGGGCGCTGCCGCTGCCCCCGCCGCCGGCGCCGCTCGGGGCTGCTGCTCCCGCGGCTCTCGGTAGGTTAGGGAGCCTTCTGCTGGTGGAACGGCGCACTGTGGGCAGCACCAGGCAGCAAGGAGCGCTGTGCTTCCCAGCGGTAGTAATGAACATTTCCAGGAAGGTTTGAGAAACCTTCCCAAGGGTGCTATGGAATGTAATTTGGTTGCTAGCCGGACACAGTGTAAACGTTGTTTTGAATCACCTATCCAGGCAGGCCTCTGGGGGATATTCTGGTTATTGAGATGGAGAAGAGGTGTTACGGGTACAAAGGAGTGTAGGACAGGTAATGAATCTGACTTTCAGGTATACACTGCTGGAAAAAAAAAATGTAATCAAACCATAAATTTCTCTCTTTCTCTGGTTTCCACATCCATCTGTTATAAATAAAAGTATACAGGCTGCATTTTAATATTAATTTGTGCTCTTCTGACATACAACCTCCCTCTATTACCAGAAAGTTTTTTCATAAGAGACCATTTGTAGCTTTCATGGTAAAACTGGAAATGCTTATATTGAAATAAAATTTATAGGTGAGCTGTGCGGAACTAAAATAACCCATTTAATTTCAAAAGTGCTTTAAGAACAATACTTTCACAGAAAACACCTTTTAGTTCTCTGGATTTTAAGCAAAAGCAAATCCTGATGGTCTATTACAGGTGTTTGATCTTTCTTTTGTACATATGAAAAAGAGAAGTAAGGTTAATTATTGCCAATTTAACCTTCTGAAGTTTAAGCATTCCATTTTACTTTTATGACACTGCTTTTCACAGTGGAGCCTGTCAGCCTGAACCATCTGCTATTTCCTATTCTGTGGCTCCCTCAAAACTTGGCCAGATGTGTGTACTAATAACAACAGTTGTCGATGTAGTTCAATATTTTTCCAAAGGCTGAAAATGCTTTTTTTTTCCTTACATAAAATGAGGATAAGATTGTGATTCGTGTAAGGCACAGGGTAGACTAGTACCAGAGCAGTAACAGAACCAATCTAACATGACACTTCACTTTTACACTTTCTGATCATCAGCTCATACTTCCTCTTGTAGTCACTAACCCAGCAAGGCCTGATTATAATCACTGAAACTACTGGAGTGGGATCTGATCTGAAACTACTGAAATTGGGGATCCAGATTGTCACTAAGTATCTAAAAGCTCTTCTAGAAGAAACACATGCAATTCCTGTACAAAACCAGAAAGAGGTGTCTCTGAAGTCCTGCAGAGGGAGATGCTGTCTTCCTAATTAATTTCCTAAATTTTTCTAAACTTAGACATAATCTTCCTTGAGAAACATTTAGTGGGTTTACAATTCTCTTTTTACCAAGTGAGTACCTCCAGCTTTTAAGGACGTCACTTCATTTTTCTCCTAAATGTTGGGCTAGAATTAGACAAGGCTACTAAGTTAGACAGGTTAGATCCCACTTGAAGAATTTTTAGGGAAACAGAACAACGTCCAGGGCTGCTATTGGGTCAAGGCCATCAAAGACTGTCAGCTGACAGATATGAGAACTTTCTGGAGATGTTTCTTAAATGTAAAATTCTTTGTGGAAGAAACAATCAAACCAAACAAAGGGGTTTGTACCCCTGCCCCACGTTTACCATATTTAATATTCATGCTATGCCTCGCAAACTTGTATCATGTGCATCAAATGATTTATCCTGTTGCTGCACCACTCCACTGCACCTCTTCCCTTTGTTTTACTGTAGTATTACATTTGTGTGGCCAGGCTTTGGTAGTGGGGGTTACAGGGGTGGCTTCCATGTCCAGCAGAGCCAATGCCAGCTGACTTCTGGACAGACCCACCACCGACCAAGGCCGAGCCAATCAGGATGATAGTAACAACACTGTGATAACATATTTAAGAAGGAAAAAGAGTTATTGTGCAGCTGAAATTGTGGCCAGAGGGGAGCAGAGTGAGAGTTACAACTATGTAAACACCAAGGCCAGTGGAGAAGGTAAGAGAGGAGGCACTCTGGGCACTGGAGCTGAGATTCCCCTGCATAATATCCCCAGTTCAAGTCTGTTTTGCCTGTGACGGTATTTGATGACTTCTCTCCCCTGGGCCTTACCTCAACCCATAAACTCTTAGTTATATTTTCTCTGCCCCATCCAGTGGCAGAGGGGACTGATAGAGTGGCATTGGTGGGTGCCTGGTATCCAGCCAGGGTCATCCCACAAGTATGTAGGATCTCCAACAATTGTTCAGAGAAGAGGTCAGGAATCATCACAGGAAAAGCTGTGCCATCATTATAGCCCACTCACTGGCCATGAAAACACTATTTGTACTGGCTGCAGCCTTTCTAAGTGTGGCATAAATGCTGGATATTCTGTTACAAATGTCACACCAGCAGCGTTGGTGCAGTTGTAAGCCTTCATCATACACATCTACTGGGGCATCTGTCTCCTGATGGTAAGTGGTGAGCTGCTGATTTATGGAGATTCAAGACCATTTTCAGAACCTTTTGTGACAGGTTAGCACTGTCTCTGAAGCATTGCTTGTCTATCTGATGTCAGAAGTGCTGATCATCACTCTTCTGAAGTACTAGGTGGTTACTGTTCCATGGAGCTAGTCAGTCCTGTGGTCAGGAGAGCTGCTTTAGAATACCCAAATCCCACCTCCTGCATTATCTGCATTGCCATTTTGATAACAGCTAACAACCTGTTTCTGCCATATCACATGGGTGTTGTTAGTTCCAGGTGTTGCTGATACCTACTCCCACTCCTTGCTACAGTGCTTGCAATCTCCTTGAGAATCTTAAGGTTTGTTAAGAACTTCAGATACAGCACCTTTAGGCAGAAAAATCAAGACCCTTTGGCATTTCCTGAAAGACTGGCTCACTGTTATCACAGAATATGTTGCCAGACTAATCATAATCTGCAACACTCTGCGCAGTCATTGCAGAGCAGCTTGTCCTAGTTAACACTACCTTTGAATGTAATTCCATTAGTTTTGTACTTTCAGGGAGAAAAGTCCTGTCTGCCATTTATATGTTCTGCAATGGCAGGTCTTTGACCTCATGGCTTGGGAGGAGAAAACACCTTTGGTTTGCCTGTTTTTGGTCCTGAATTTTTATTCTTGTTTGCCTGTGGGTTTTTTTTCCCCCCATAGGTCTTCATAGGAGACAGACTCCTTTATGAGTACCGTAAGATCTAAGCAAAATGGAGATTTTTGGTTCTTGGCTCACTGGGTGGATCACTCTAAGGGAAGCCTCAAGGGCATTGGCGCATCTAGATATTGTAGAAGGTTGGGAACTTGCTTTGAGGTTGTCCTCAAGGATAATGTAGATGCACCCTGTAGGAAGCAATAGCTAATTTACCTGTGATTGGGAGTCAGAAATTGTGGTTTTATTCCTGGTTCTATTACATGGCTATGGCTGGAGGCAAGTTACTTTTTCTCACTATGTTCGATCCTTAGTTGTGTAAGTTGTAGATAAAATTATATCAAAGGAGCAGTGTCAGTTTATGCTATATGGCCATCCAGTTCCCCCCAGTATATTTTCCTATCCCTTTTAAAATAATGTAAAGATAATTATTTGTAATACCATACCTGAGATAATGCAAAACAATTCTGCATGAATTCCAAACCAAAATAATACGGTTCTGGAACTTCAAAAGTGTCTGTATTTAAAGTGTTCTTGAAGATTAATAACGAGCATCCCTAGGGCAATAGTGTGCTTCTCACTGTGCACTGAAGTTTCACAGCCCTTAGCTGTCCTTACACACATCCAAGAAGTGAATCAATAGTGTAAGTTTTGTGTCTTTTTAATTGTTCTTTATTGCTTCATTAGATGAAAACATAAAATTTCTTCCCTCTTCTACACAGAGTTTTTCACTTGAACTGAAATGGTCCATTTGATTTTCTACCTGTTAGGGTGGGTGAAGCTTTGCACTAGCATGCAAGCTTTATTAACCTAACATTCTTTCTAGAGGTGCTGATGGAGTTGTGTCAATGAATTGACTTCCCCCAATGGTGTTGAACCTTGATTAGCAATATTGTTCATGTAGCTGGAACAGGAGGTTTGGTAGGCCCCTGATTTTGTAATTTTGTATTTCAGAAACCAATGGATGTTTTTGAGCCACTGTATTTTCATCCAACTTAAAAAAAATATATACATACCTAGTAGCACTCTGTTCTCTTCATAGGATTTTATTATCCAACTTTTAAAGTGTGCTAAGTGTGCTAAGTGTCCAAGTTCTGCAAAAACACAGTATAAAACCCCCAACACTCCAAATCCAAGTCCAACCGTTCTATAGAAGATGCTAAGAAAGCAGACTAAGTGGGAAGAAAAGGCATGGAGAAACAAATTTGAGATGTGCAATTTACTGATCCACAGTAGAGATCATAGCTGGCCAGCTGCCTAGTTGTTATCAAAACACATGTTTAGAAGTATTCTCTTAAGGAAACCCCAGCAAAACAATTTCTAAAAGGTCATGAAGTTAGTTGCAACTAAAAAGAATGTTCTTATTTTAGACAAAATGTTGTTTATAAATGCATGTGTGTGATGATAGAGACACTGCAATCACATGATCACATTCTGTCTTCAAGCATTTGCTCAGTTTTGCCCTTTATTTTTACTTTGTAGTTTTCCCAATTTAAATGAAACACTCAGTGTGTTTCACAGATTTTATACCACTTCTCCCTTCCTCTTCCTTTTGTCTGCCAATCTCAAGCAGAATTAAACCTCTTTCCCAATCTTTATTTTCCCACAAGTAATCAAGAACAAACTAAGAACAAGTTTACTTACTCTTTTTTGTAAGTGACTCATCTGAACTTGTCTTCAAAAATATTATTTTATACCAGAGCTTTGATTCAGTTACCTATTTAGTTAAGGCATGAACCTGGAAAAATGCAGTAGTCAAGATGCTCAGATAATTTGTAGTTTCCTGTGAATTATATCAGTACAGACCTTAATGATACAATTGTACTTTCCTCGATTTGTCATCACTTTGGCATCTGGGAGCTCACTTCAGTACTTCAAATGAAAAATCCAATACTGCCTGTATCAAATCCTATATTCCAAAGCACACCTACTGCAAACACAAATCCAAGTTTCTGTGCTAAGCAATTTAAGTTCCTTATGACTGCAGACTGTATGCACTTACTCCCTCTGTAGTCAAGATCCTAAGAACCTAATCTTAGTCACTCAAAAGTGTTAATCTTGTTGAAAAATGCAAAAGGGGTAGAGAGTTGGTTTCTTTTTTAATTCCATCCCTATAGCAAAGCGCTTATATGTCCATATATTTAAGGAGGAGATAGTCAGTAGGACTTAAGTGCATGCGTATTTCTGAACTGAGGCCTAGTCTGTGTGCTATTTTTGGATATTCAGACACAAAAAACCTTTCCTCAGTGATTGACTTTTAGAGCAGCGTTAGTGTAGTTTTTGGGTGACTTTTGCCTCCTAGACAAAAGTAGGTTTATTTGAAGAAATTAAATACAAGAAGATATACAGATTGTCACCACTCTTAGATAGCTTTGATAAATAGCACTATCATTAAGAAGACATCTGAACAGAATCAATGTTTCAGAAGAAATAGTAGTGAAATCTAATCCTTAAACAATTGTCTGAAGTCCCAGTTGCAATACAATTTTTTTCCCACATATTCTACTTTGAAAGAGTTGATAGATTTGCTTTTTTTTTTTTTAAATTTTCTTACCTGGTTATAGATGGTAAACTGTACTTTTCCTGTATGAAGTATTCACAACTTTATCCTACTGTCCTTAAGAAATCTTCCATATTAGATATAGACATAAAAATGCCAAAGGAATATGGAAAAATATAAACAAAAGAGCATAAGTTATAAAAGGGAGCAGGCTCAGCTGATACGTGCTGCCAACTTTTTTATAGCAGATGTTCTTCTTCTGACGTTCATCTGTTTTCAGTCTGGAGTTCTGTATCTAGTTTCACACACATTTCCTAGCACATGATTTTCAAAACTTTCATATATTTTCCCTAGATACCTTTTTGCACTTTTCCTCACCTTAAAACTCTTCTTGCTTCTCTAAAAAAAAAAGCAATGAGCTATGAAAAACATAGTTGAAAACAATGGAGAAAACAAGATACTATAAAGATTAAGTGAAGATGACTCAGGAAAAATAATCATGAGTTCTAATAATATCTTCAAAGTAATATTATAAGTGATGACAGGGCAGATTTAAGATTTGGTTGGAAAGGGTTATGAAAGTATAACAGATTTTTTTAATCAGGAAAATACTGTGACAGCAATTTATTTTAGGAAAGGTAATAATAAAAATCAGTCAAGGTTGGTGACTGTCACCTGATGCATATTAATTCCTTACTGAATTTTTTCACAGAAAAGTAATTTCTGTGAAGCCTGTTTATTCTGTAGAACATGCTCTTGCATTCAAAGTGTTGTGTTTCTTGGTTTATTTTTGAGTTATATGCTTGGATCTCTCAAAATGCTGAGCTGTAGAAATGCGGCTGCATTATTTACATGATATATTCCAGCTTCGGACCTATTCTATGTACTCTGGTATTAAACACATACTTTTGTCAAGGAGTGAACTGAATTTTATAGAATGGCCAAAACCATCAGCAACATGATAACGCCTACTGTTCTGCAACTTAACATCATGCTGTATGAAGCAATTTCTCCTTTTGTTTATTCTAGCCCTCCTGACTTGTTTTATTTGATACCTACAAGTTCTTGTAATGAAATAAACAGGGAAAATTTGTTCCATGTGAATATTTTGGATTTTAAGTTTTTAATAATATTTACTTTTTTTTTCCCCCTTAGAATATACTATTATGAAACTACTATCTCATTTGGCACTTAGTATTAATACCTAGCAATTGAAGGGATCCACAATCTGTGAGATATTGGATCACTGGTCTGTTCTACAAAGTCACAGCATGTCTAGACTAAGCCCTATGCCCCATTGGGCTCCCACTGTAAGCAGGAACTGTGTGAAGATGCAGTTTACAAGAAGCTGCAGAATGGGAATAGATCTATAGGGTAATGATAGGTTATATACTGAGATCACCATCATCACTAGTAAGTGTTTTCAGAAATTTCAAGTTCCTCTGCTACGACAGTGTAATAGTTTGCAGTGATCACAACACAGATCTTGTGTTCTGTTCCTCCTGAACCTGCAGCATCTGGCCCTACACTGCACCTTTCTCCTGCAGCCCAGAGCAGATGTTACTTGCACAGCCTCCCTTCCCCAGCAGAAGCAGGAGCAGAGGCTTGAAACTTTCTGTGTTCTCACATGCTTTTCTCTGTCCTTTGAAACATCTGTTTCTTCTCAGAGCAGAGTGGAGTATTCAGTAGGGAATCTGTATGTCCTAGAAGGGAAGAGGATGACAAAACATGGTCCCGTGAGACAGCAGAGCCAAAGAAGGAGATCTCCTGCTTCTGAGAACCAGTTTGCTTTTCAGCATCCACTGTCAGAAGTTATTTTCAGTCATATAGTCAATCATAGAATAACAGGTTAGAGGGAACCTCAAGAATGATCTGGTCCAACCTTTCTTGGAAAAAGAGTGGCCTAGACAAGATGGCTCAGCATACTGTCCAGCCAAATCATAGAATTGTCCAACACTGGGGAATCTGCCCACTTCCCTGGAGATACTATTCCAATGGCTCACTGTTCTCATAAAAAATATGTTCTTTTGTCCAGTTGGAATCTCCTGAGGGTTAATTTGTACCCATTATCTCTCATCTTTTCCATGTAACTTCTAAAAAGGGAGTCTCTATTTTTTTTTGTAGCCACCCTTTAAATACTGGAACATGGCAATAAGATTTCCCCTAACCCTTCTTTTCTCAAGGCTGAACAAACCCAGTTCTCTTGACCTTTCCTCTATGGCAGGTTTCCCAGTCCTTGGATCATATTTGTGTCCCTTCTCCAGCCTGTCCACATAATTTTTTGCATAGTGGGGACCAAAACTGAACACACTATTTCAGAAGAGGTCCTGGATCCTCCATGATACAAAAGTGGCTGCTCTGGAATGTCACTGACTATTTCTGAAAAAGATTTTAGTAAGACTGAAACACTTGTGACATTGTGATACTAACTTGGTACTGGTATCACTGAAAGGTTCAAAAAGTATCATTCATCTCTATGACAGGAAAAATATGTATAAAAGTATCTCTGAGAATGGCTTGGTCTTATTTTCTACTGATCTGTGCTGTATGTATTTACTTAAAGTGAATAAAACTTGTTATTTCATCAGCTTCTATATGTCTCTCCCCAATATTTGTTCACATAAAGCAAACAGAATCATTAAGTAAGTATCTGCTATGTACAGCTATGCTGTACCCACATTCTCGTAAACTGTAGCTACGCTGACTTCTGCAACCCTGGTTAGGCACTGGGCTTCCTAGAGTGGTATCTTTTGTGCCAAACAAAGTTGTGCCAGTATTCAAATTTCTTCACAGAGTATAATGTAAGAACTTGTTTGGCCTTCCCTTTCACATAATGGAAAGTGTTTGTGACATGCCAACAACTTAAATTCAGCAAAGCACATAAGGCTATGCCTAGTCTTACTTCACTCCATGACCTGAGTTACAGCCATAGCCCAAGAGCAGCACTGTCTTTGCAGTGTCTCCTTCTGCAGGAGGCAGAAAGGCCATCAGTGTCAAGAGCTTTGGCTTCCCCTCTGGAGGATTAAGTGAGGGGCTGATGGAAGAATACCCAGATATGTGTATGAACTTGGCATTATATTGACACCAGGTGCTGCTTTTAATAAGCTATGTAATCTTCTGTGATAAACAGTAATCGGAAGCAGGTTTGCTGATAGTGACTTATGAGGCTATGTGCAAGCTGCCATCAGTTCTGTCCTGCTGAATAGGGCTGTCAAGCACTACCTGGAAATACTGTGGTTGGAGAAGGAAAATCTCTGTTGCTGGGCATTTTTGAGGCAATTATTCCTGTGATTTATCCAACCCATATGAGCAGTGTCAATGAATAAACACCTGACTGGGATAAGGGAACAATCCATTTTATATCTGTGCTCTTTGTTTCCCTTCCTAGCTCTACTTGGTAAGTATACACAAATAATGCAAAAATAAAGAATAGGTATTTGTTCATTTTATACCTGTTCATCAGCCACAGAGAAAAGAATGAAAAAGCACTGGTAAGGAGGCAAACATAAGACATCTGATACCTCTGAGACTCATATATCTGAGGGACAAAGGGGGATCTTACTACCTCCAAATAAATGTACAGGACAACTGTTCATTGTTAATTCAGAGAGCCCAACCTATTTTCTAGTGCCCTGCATCACAAAGCTGTATGCTGTAACTGGTGGAAGATCTAATTACTCAAAGACTAGTGGCTTGGTGGCGTTACAATTTTGGCTGATTGAAAACAAGAGGCTTTTGTTCTGTAAACCTGTCTGAACAGTGAAGTGTCCAGTACTGTTCATGCTATTCATGCTGTCAGGAAAGTACTTTAGCCAGCAGTGGGTTCAGGATATACTTGATGACAGGTGTATCTTCAAGAATCCTCAGAACACCATGACTGTCTCGAAGTATCAAATATTAGTCATTTTAGGGATTGTGGTATGATTTCAAATAAACTTATTTCCTAGACTCTTATGTTGATGGGAGTATGCAGACACAGGCCAAAGAGCATTACATAAAGAGTTTAATTTCATGAAAACTATCTTTTCCTCATGATGACCCTCACATTATTTTAAGAACAAAAGCCAGTGGAAGATGCTAAATCTCTAGAGAAGATCTCTAGCACAGGGGAAGTCAGTGGGCAGAATGGTAGGTGAACACAGCTGAAAACGTGTTGAAATGCTGATGAAGATGATGATAACCAGCAGTTAAGAGGTATGCTGTGGTATTTATGAAAATGCACAGAGATTTACAGATTAGTGCTACATTTTCAGGCAAGATTCATAGCACAGCAACCTTGAAAAGTATAAGACCTTGCATAGTGTTACCGTTACTCAAAGAGAGAATTACAAACAGCAAGTGCTATAATGAAGACCCTATCTTTTGCAGCATAAAATGAAAGGTTCTGATGTTTTAAGAACCTCTTAGGATCCTTAGTGCTGTAAATAGCAGTGTATGTGATTGGTACTATGCTGGATTTACGGCAACAATTTCACCCTGTGTTAAAAGCCTATCTTTTAGCCAGCTATGGAAAAGTTACTTAATTTTCAGCAGTTTGGGGGCTGTACTAACATGTTATATAGATTAGCTCTGCACACCTGTTGTTCCTTCAGCCCTGCTAGTTCTGCCCAGTCAAAGCTCAGTGTTGCCCGGCCAAGATCACAGTAAGGTTTTGTGGGGGTGCTGGTTCCTTTGCTGAAAAACAGCTTGCCTGCATATTATGTGCTTCTTGGTTCTTTCTGCCCGATGAATAGGGAGCAACATGTTGTACTGCTTTGAATTGGACTGAATCAGCATAAATAATTGTACTATTTACTGAATCTTTAATTCTTTGAAAATAATGTTAACGCTATATGTGTCTTGCCATTTTGATATTCACAGTTTTCACGTGCCTCTTCATCAGCACACACCTTTGAAAATAGAAATATATGCTGGAAGACTGTATGGAAGAAAGGGTATAAGCTTAATGTTTTGGGAACCAGTAATCTCTCTGGTTTAAAAGGCTTTGATAGCTGCCTTTTAATTAAGGATCTGCCAACAGCAATTTTCATCCCTATTTCACAAGAAAGACAGTTCTGTTCAAAGCTTTTTTTTTAATGGCATGATATGGTTACCCCAACTACTTTTTAGAGCTAGACTCTTTCTCTTCATGCTGAAACCATACAGATACTTATGTTGAAATACGAGGTATTGTGGATATGATTCCCGTTTGTCTGTCATTATGTCTATTTCATCTTCATCTTTTGTGAATAGTATTTTGTATTTCCAATAAGTGATTTAACTTAACCACTGCCTTCCACAGAAGCTCAGAGTTAAACTCTAAATATTATTTACTGCCCTTTAATTATAAAAATAAATCAGGTTACTTTATAATTAAAGATAATGATAATGTTGTTTGATACCTTGTGGGAAGAAGTTTAAATATTCCATGACCAAGGAGTTCTAGAAAGGAGGGCAAAAAAAACAGCAGAAGCTTCCCCCCCCCTCCTTCTCTCCTGAAATGGGGAACAAAGATATTAACCCAAAAAAATAAAATGAAGGAGTATGGTAGCAGGTGTAGATCCACTGGATACAAGAGAAGAGAGTTAGCACTGAAAAACACACACATGAGCTCACACAGATTTTGAGGCCCACCTTCAAGAAGGCACCACTCCTGCCTAACTGCTTGTCTTCACCCAATAGAGACAGCAGAAACAGGGTGTCAGGGTCTTCTGTCCAGATCTATCTTCTAGGATCATAGAATCATAGAGTACCCTGAGTTGGAAGGGGTCCACAACAATTGTTGAAGTCCAGCACAGAACAACCTGAAGAATCACACCATGTGCCTGAGAGCGTTGTCCAAGGATTTCTTGAACTCAAACAGGCTTGGTGCTGTGACCATTTCCCTGGGGAGCCTGTTCCAGTGACCAAGCATCCTCTGGATGAAGAATTTTTCTCCTAATATCAAGACTAAACCTCTGCTGACACAGCTTTATTCTGCTGATTCAAGCTGCATATAAAAACAGATTATCAGGGTGTCAGACTTAGCACAGAAGTGGCAGATACTTGGTTGCAGAACCCCTTTGAAGGACTCTTCTTTCAAAGAGGTGGAACAAACAGCTGGACTCCTAATTTTGTTAACCCGCCAGAAGTATACACCAGCAATATACAACAGAAGTGCTTTGTCAGCACTCTTAAGTAGAATGGGGCACAGGTGAATGACATCTTTGCATGCTCATACTTGAAAACAATATCTACTCTAGACAAATGTGATATATATATGATAAATATGATAAATATGATATGATATTTCATATGATATGATAAATAAATTGGAGTTTTGCCAAGCTTGAAAATCTCTTGAAAAGATTGTTGTATGTCTGATATTCAAGTATAATGAAAATTTCCTTTGCTAATTGTGTCTTTACAAAAGGGAAGAGATTATGAGAATGAGGGCCACTCATTCACAACTAATTATCACTGTGTTGAAAATTCAGTATATCTTTCTACCATATAAGTAAAAAATATACCTTGGACATTCCTGTTGTTTCAAACTGTGAATGCTCAGCAATGCAGCCAGCTTGATGTACCTCCATCAAGGTTTTAAATTCCAGTCCAAAACACACAGTCCACAAGGATTGCTTTCTTTCCCTACCTAGTTAGAGGAGGATAAATCTGAACTGGTATTTTGTAGTTTGCTGCTATTTTATCTCTTTTCTGCTTCATATGTGTATGTATTAGTAAAAACCTCACGTTAATCCATCTCAATGGAGTTCTTTTTACGTATGAAGTATGCTGACACATGTGGGAGACAACAAAAGAATGAAAGAAAAGAAAGTCTTTACCATAGCTGTAAAGAATGGATGAAAATCAGTCTGTTCTGGCTGTGGGTTAAATGTCATTTGCTGAACCTATGGTGTATACTGAAGATTGGATAACTTTTGTTGAGTGTGGAAGACTTAATTTATTTTGTAAAAATATTGTATTTTGTAAAAATTTTGTAAGATATGCTTTGTGATACATTGCAAATCTGATAAAACAACAGCATTCTATTATCTGCAGGTATTAGCTATTTTAGAAGGCAATAAAGTTTACAGATGAGATCACAATTAAACTCATATTTGTAACATTGTCTGTCTTGCTTTTTAAATATTTTTGACAGATGTGCCTGGTCCCTTGTGAATGCTTTTAGGTAGGGGAATTGGGGCCATTAGTCATAACTGCTTACATTCCTTAAGTTTCCTGAATACAAGGAACAAGAAAAATACAATTGCATGCTGAGTCTAGAGAGATTAGAGAGGACAAAGGAACTGAAAACGTCAGAACCTCTCCCTTGATGTGGGTTTGCCCCAGCAGAATCAGCTGGACATGCTTCAGGTATTCCAATGATATGGACATAGCTCTGCCATCCTCAGTACAGGAAAACTTCACCAGAAGTAGTAACAGCCTATGGGCAAACCCTTTACAAAATAGAAAGATCTTTAAAAATATAACACATGAGATTATGCGCAGGCTGCCATTGGGAGGTGATTGCAGTATGTGCAGGCATCTTGATATAACTTTCATTTAGCTAAAAGCCATATCAGTGAATCTTTAGCAGCACTGTCTTCACACCAACCTATATGAAGATACATGAGCGTTTGGTTTTCTTGATTTTATTGAAGTCAGTGCTGCCACACCTTCACTGATGTTTCTCAAACTGGAGAGCTATCCAGACTCTGCTTATCTAAGCTATAATTGCACTTTGCTCCAGTGGAAGCATAACTAACTCTGCAAAAAGTAGTGAACTGAAGTTTTAAAACCGGGAGAATAAACAGACTTCATTCGTTGTGTAACATAGCCATGAAAACACTTTTTAATGTCTGTGTTGGCCTTAGACAATATTATTAATCAATGTTACCTAGCAGAGGACTGATGCACAGGACCATCTCTTCTCTTTCTGGCAGCTGTGAAGAGCATTAAATGTATCTCAGTGAACTTCTGTAATGGACAGAAATGCCCCGAAAAATCCGAAGGATACAGCTCAAAAAGACTTTCTATGTATGTCCAACTGAACAATTTCAGCCCAGAAAGGAGACTGCTGCAAGCAGATATGCTGAGCGTAGGACCAGCTTTAATTGTCACGAGGTGTCCTTTGTAAAGTGCCAGTATCTCTACTTAATGCTTGTGGTGTGTCCTCCAAATAAGTACTAATACTTTGGTAACTGTTAATCACATAAAATGCTACTAATGCTGCTGCTGCAGTTTGTATAACACTGGGAGCTATAGTAACTGTAATGGGTTAAATCTACTTGAAGCCAGTGGCTTGGACATTTCAACATATTATATTAACAGTTGAAACAGAATTATTTTCCCTGTGCACGCTGCTAGATTATAGCATTAATACATACTTTGACTTACATTGTTTTCTTTTTATGAAGTCTGCATTTAGAATAGGCATGAGCAGCTACCACAGTTTATCTGGGACAGAGAACATCTCTCTCAGCCCCTAGTGCAACAAGATCTTTCCTTCAAGGTAAACATAAGGGAAAAACAAACTTCTTTGGGTCAGCTGTCTGAAAGAATCAGAAGCATCTGTTTGAAGAACACTGGGGATGTACAGGACGGTGTATGTTTTGATGACTGCTACAACAGAAATACTGAAGCAACTCAAAAATGAGTAGCAGAAAGACAGAATAGAATAAAAGCTGCTGTAGCTTAGCCCTGCAGACAAAGGTAGTAAAAAGACTTTCATGTTAAGAGCTAAGAGCTAGCTGATGAAGAATCTGCAGCTTTACTTTCTCTTGCTTGAATTATGAATTACATTGTGCCAGGGAGCTGAGACCTTACCCATTTTTTATATCAGTGAAATACCCAGATCTACTTAACAAATTCTTTACCCCCCCAAAAAGTGGGAAACTGTCAAATACAGCTAGTAGATATAGCGATATATAAACATTTTATTTAGATACTATTATGAAGTATATTCTTATTTAGATAGTATTATGAAGTATATTCTTTTTTTGATATCTGGAAATGATTTGCAGTACAATGGGGAGATGGGGAACAGAGGAGTCCCCTTGTATGATGATGATTTTGTTATTTTTACAAATAGCATAGAAGGTGGAGACATAGTGAGTTATATAAAGGATAACTAATTTCAAAAACTAGTACTTCAAGCTGCCCTTCTGTCCTTTTTGGCCATTTTACTTGGAAAAAAAATCTAGTATTTCAAAACTCCATTACTTGCAAAAATAAATGCAATTTTTGCCAAGTTCTGCCAAGTCTGGACTTGCTTGATGTTCCTGAAGGACTTGTTTCCCTGCAAATTATACTATGCAGTCTCCCACTATCCTCATAGCAATACGACTACTAAGTTTTCTGTGAAAAGTTACTTCCTCTGGCTTCTAACTACTCAGTGAGTATAAACAGATGATAACTAGAGCAAGCCCTCACCCCAAATTTTTAGTAATCTGACATTTAAATGGTCTTCATATGCCCTGATGTATACAAGGTCTTACGGAGGTGGCTCAGCCCAAAGCCTTCTGTGTGACATTAGAAGGTTTCAGATGTTTCAAAAAACTCATGAATTCCTGTAACAGAACACAGAGCTAAAAAACACAGCACATAAAAATCCTCACAAAAATTCCTGAAAGTTACAAGATGACTTGTGCTTGACATCCTAACGAGTTTCATAATCCAGAGATAAAACAGACAGTTCTGTCTAATATGAAATTTCTAGATAGTTTCATTAAATGCAGGAATTATGCCTGCGATTTCTTTTCTAAAAATGTGCTTGCTCAAACAGAAAGTATGGTATGCTGTAAATTCTAACTTAATTTTGATCTCTCAGTTTAATTTTGTCTTTCCTTTTTTCCCCCCAGAAAAATGTATTCGAAATAGAAATTCTTACTTAATTCTCCTCTAAATAAATGAGGGACGTCATAGCCTGAAAACAAAACAAAATGGAGATGCTTAAGTTTATTACTCAGGTGACAAAATGTTATTACTGAACAAGCAACACAGATGCTGGATAATAAAATACATAAGTTTTAAATTTAACACTTAAAACATTTGAAAGTATTTCATTTACAAAAGATGGAAAACATAAGGAATTTTTCTTTTTCTTTTTTTTTTTTTGTTGCCACATATGCTGACTGAAGTAAATAGAACTATTCACTTTAATAGAAAGAAAGGTTTTATTTATCTGCTTTAAATTGAAGATTTCCTAATGTAAATTTTAACTTCAAAGTATGACATGTGCAGTGTGCTGAAGCACGTTTTCACTTGTTTCCCGGTAAGTAGCTGCTTCTTTCAGTAGGAGGGCAAGGTAGAAGATACTGTGAACAGAATTAGAGGGCTCTTCAGTTAGTATGAACAATAGACCCTGTTCCCATATTTTAAGTCTTGTACTTCCTGAAGGATTTCAAAGTCTATTTTGTTCTGCCCACCCATAGAGTAACTTGAGCTCTTACTAGTTAGAATTTCTGAATATTACAATTGGTTTGTGTGATTTATGTTCTCTAAGTGCTACTGTTTGTTGGCTGTCATTTGCATGGCAGGAATCTGTAGCCACCTGTCATGGAGTACATACAGCATTCTATGGCTTTATGCTATGCAACCTTATCTCAACTGAAGATGTGTCATGGTTCTATACTTTATCATTGTATTTTAATTTAGTATTCCAAGTCTCGTGCCAAAATAATTTCCTGAAACTTGCATCTATCTTGATGCAGACAATTGTAGTTCTCTCTTTACATGCAGCCTCCCTCTTTTGCATATATAATTCTGTAGAAGGTAGAAGTGCATTAATCCTATGTAGTTGTTCCATGCATACACCCACATTTTAAGAATATTTTATATGCACACACAGATGCCTTAGCTCAGAAGTCTTAAACGGGTTTTTCTGGGTTATCAAAATGCCCCAGGCTTTTCCTTCCCATGGTAAAGCTTAACTGATATGTTTTTGGTTAGGAAATGTGTATGAAAATCTCCTGAAAAAGGTCTGTTAAGGGAAATAATACTTTTTTTGCCTTTCTGTGAGCTCAGAGACTCTCAGATTGGGCAGATGTCCATGTCCTCTTTGGGAATCATGTCAGTCCCTACCCTATTCATGTTTATTTCAGGGTCCAACCAAGTGCTGACCCTATGGTAAGTGCAGAAATGTGCCAGCTAACTCAAGGATGAGAAGCAGTCTGAATGTGCAGCCTCGTGCAGGGAGCAGAACAAATTAGCCTGGACTGAGCACCGTGCTGTCATCTGATGTTGCTATTGGGGTCCAAAGAAGTCATCTGTAAGCAAGACGGGTTATCTACTACCAGTCTGCAGTGCTGGTCCCCTAACATGTAAGGGCATCCCAGATCTGGACAACAACCTGCAGCTCTACTGCATCTTTCTGAGAGAAGCCTTTTTGGACTGCGGAGGAAACCCAGTGTGCTCCCTTAGTCCTGACTCTTGCTGTGCCAGCCCTGCCTTCTGCCAGCTGTGATATGTTCTCCTGGTGGTACCTGAGAGAAGTGTTAGTGGCAGAGGTACCCTCAAATGTCTCTTTTCTAGAGGAGGCAGCAAATGATTTGGGAGTGGAGTGATGAGGGCCACATGTGAGGAGTTCCCTGAAGGCACTGAGGTGGGCCAATAGCTTAAGCATTGTAGAACATCATATTAGTTTAATTAAATCTTGGCTAGTTTGACATTCATAGTGGTTTCATTTCTCTTGCCCTTTCCCACCCTACCAAGGAGTAGTGATTAAAAACTACTTTTTGGTTGATTGCTTTTTAATTCTACTTCTTTAAGTGGTGAAACTGGATAAGATATACAAAATGCATTTTACTGCTTGCACTTTATGACTACTCAGCTCTCAAGAATTGCACTGAGGTAAGAAGGATCAGGACCAAAAATTACATCTGGCCTTTGAAACGAGCTTTGTTTAAGGACTTCCACATATCTCATAGCCTGGGGTGAGGAAGTGATTCAGGTGCAGTTCTCATGATAAGACTATAGCACATAGATGTCAGCAATACTGTCCTGGCATGGGACAGCTGGATAATGTGGCTTTTGGCTACCGGAGGAGGTGAATAAGCAGGAGATGGGGAGACCCAACATCAGCAGGAAATGTAACACCAAGCTTTGTGCTCTGCTCTTTCCCAGATTACAAAAGGATAGATGAATTCCCATTGTGCTATTATCACCTTCATCCTCTGACATATCCCTGGATCTTCCCATGCCCTTCAGATCTTTGGGGATATAGTATGTGTCATATGGCCTTTGATCATGTGAAGGCTTTAAATGCTTACAGGAAGATAGCCACCATATGGGCACATCATTTAAATACTTTTAGATAAAGGAATTAAAAGCTATCTCATAGTATCTTCTTTAAACGCACTACCAACATTTCTTCCTTTTGGTAATATTTTAATAACACTACCTTTAAGTTTTGTCGCTGCTCTAAGTCATCCCCTGCATAAATGATTATCATTTGATTCAATGGTTGACTGAAATACCAGGTTTGTTTAAAGAAAAATATTCTTGAGATATTCTGTGTCTGCACAACTTCCTTAAAACTAGTATTTGTGACACTGGTATTGTAAAATGTCAAAATTGTCAGTGTATACACTGGCAAATGCACATGTGCACATACTGACATGTGCATGCTTGCAGAAAAAGATACCATGTGGTAAAATTTTACTATCATATATTTCACTGCATACTTGTCATATTGTTCTGTTTATATATGTTTATGACCATTTCAGAAAGAAAAAAGTTATGTCTGGGTTTTTTAAATGTTATTAATCTGCCAAAGAGGCTTAGAAAAACATCAAGAAAGAGTCCGGAAATTAATGTTATGATAGGTGAGCACACTGGGCATGGAATGCAAGCATGGAATACAGAGGACAGCTAAAGTATAACCAAAGTAATGAAAGTGGTGACAAGTAAAATAATTATAGTAGAACCAGAGCACACATCACTATTGATATAAAAATAGCAAAGAGAGCCAATTTGTTCTTACTGGTAGGAAAACAGCAAATAGGATTTCCCAATTAATACAAGAGTAATTATGATAATAATGTTTTGAATTGGTGAACCTTTCTAGGTGTGGATTCTAAACTGGTTTCAAAAAGTAACACATCATAATTATTATCATAAGAACAACAAAGGAAGACAAAATCACCTCATATAAAAAATATCCATTAAAAATCTTTTGGCAGATATTAAAAACAAGACCAGATGTGTAGAAGTAGAGGAACTGCTATATCCTTGCTGAGACAGTAATTTATGGAGAGGATTTGTTGTGGAATTTACCCCTTGCTGCAGAATTGTTGTCTCCATTCTGAGGGTGTGCCCGCACTTGTGAAGCTACTGGAATTTATTGAAGTAATTATTCCAGAAAAATTTGGTAAATTTCCAGAGAAACTCCCAACCCTAGTTTTCAAATGTTTCTGGCCGTGATGTTTGAGAAAGTATGTGGTTTTATTTGTATGGCTGTATGGAAATAGAATTGTCTTCCTGAGGTCTCAGAGAAAGCCAGGAAAAATGTTGAGAAATGGGGTCGGCCCTGTACCAGGCTTGTTTAAACTTAAAAAGGCAGGTCGACAGCATAGTAAAGATGAAATGTAGACTGAAAGATGAAATAACACTGAAGTGGCATTATTGAATGTATTCCTCTTCTTCAGATTAAAACTTGAAAAGGTTTCAAAATTTGAAAAATGCAGAGACTCTGTGAAGTTGTAGATTTCTGGCAATTTTTTACTTATGTACTGTAAAATGTGGGGACTTTCCTGAAAAAAAAACCAACTCAGCTTTCTGCAGAGCACATGAAAACTCCAAAAGAAGCCACACATTATGCTTGAGGCCTCAGTAGGAAGATTATTTTATTGAATAAAACTACACTTGCTTTCAGACCCAAATTGCTATAAGAACTGTGTAAGAACCTTATGCCATAGAAACACTCACATGTGAATAAGTCTTGGTAAAGGTGATGTACTCTTGCAGGGTCAGTTAGGAATGAGGAGAAAATTGGCCAATTCAGCAGAATGCCCGAGGAGGTAGAATTTATATTATATTGGCATCTTATAGCTGCAGAAATATTAAAAAATTCTCTTGTACTTCACGGAAGTAAATAGTTTGATTATAAATATGTGCACATATGGGAGAAGTTATAAAAATAAAGTTTAATGTACTAAGGTGAGTAGTAGTGATTTACAAGTAGAATTAATTCTGATCTGTGGGTTGGAGAGTCTATCCTCTCTAAGAGTATCCATGTTCTCTATTTGTCAAGCTCAGCCATTCTATTTTGGGATTTGCTTTGCTTTATTTATTTATTTTTTAAAACTAAGAACTTTTGATCATCAGGAAAAATAACTATTTTGTACAATAGAGAATTATATTTTTCACTCATTTTAGATTTTTTAAAAATCTATGAATGAAGCATTCCAGTCCTAGTTTTAAGGGACTGGTTCACAGACATTGAACACAGAAGTAGTTCTTTTGCTGATTTCAGTAGACTTCGAGAATCTGTGGTTAGTTTGTTTTAATTTCTTCCCGTCTAAAGTGTTTACAATTCATGGAAGTAGCAGAAAGTTACTGTTGAGGATATTTATGTTCTTGTTTCTAAGTTTAAAATTGCTTTAATGTACAGATCTAATCTACAATATTCTACAGAGTACGTTACAAACCAATGACATTTTTCAGTTCAAAAACCTACGATACACTAAAGACAGTTTTGATATATTTCAAATGTCAAAGTTCCTAAAAGTTCTAAGGAGTTGTAGACAAATGTGATATTTTAAAAACCCATGATTCTCTTAATAGATGAAGATAAAAGATAAAAGAAGATTAAACACCTGTAATAGATTGAGACTATTAAAGCTCACTTCATCTTCTTCTGGAGGAAGGAAGAACATTTAAAATAAAAAAAATTATCTTTAAATATTGAAGCATAGATGTATATTGGAATATGCTTATCAAAATGATCTGTGTGAAAGATAATGTAGAAAATTATTCTCAGTGCTCTTATATGAACTTTGTTCTGATATCAACATGGATGTGGAAGAAGTAAATTATGATAAGGGCAGACTGTAAATGTAGAATCATCTGTGTCTCGATACTTGAACAAACCATTACCTGCTATTAGTAATAACAGCTTGGTGTTACCAGTAGTAACAGTTAAATTCATAAATTTAATTCCTCAGAGATGTTGGCTGTGACCTTTGTCTCCCTGCCTCAGTCCCCTGTGTAGGAAGTTTTTAAGAGGATTGTCATCAGAACATGATCCTTTGTTGAAAGAGACAATTTCCATCTTCAGATGTGAGAACAGTGGAATACAGAATTCAACCAGGAATATTGTCTCTGGCTTCAGATGGTCATGGAACTTAGAGAAAAAATTGCAGTGCCAGGCTCTCGTGTCTACGTGTCAAGAAGGTGAAGAGCTGTAGTAATGACCAGAGTCTTCAGAAGTGTGCCTCAGGGTGAGAACCAACTAATGCGTGAGCACCTATATCAAAACCAGAAACTCACTGTGAAAAGGCTTTTTGAACTCTAAAACAAACTAGGCTTTAATAACATCCAGTTGGTGAAAGATGAAACAGATAGATGTGAACTACAAATAAAACACACATTTTTAATAGAGATGTTAATTAAACTCTGGAACAGTTAATCATGGGTTGTGGTAGATTTATCATCATTGGAATAGTTTAAATCAAGTTCATATGTGTTTCTAGAAGTCTCCTCCAGTTGAGAGGGGAGTTAATTCAAGGCAGTCCTTTGGCCAGCATTATTCAGAGAGTTAGGTTAGATGACCTCAGTCATTTCTGGCCTGGTTAAATATTAAGATAACAAAACCCACTTTGTCTGTGTAGAATGAGAAGAGTTAGCTATAATCTGAAACAAATAATGCATCACAAACTATTTCAGGCAAAAGGTAACCTCAGAGAGGAAGCATAAGCTGGACAGGTGGCTGGGGATCTTGGAAGACAAACAATTAAAATTGTAGAAGGCACCAGGATAGTAAAAAAAGCCAATTAAATAGCATGAGAATGGAAACCAGTAAAAAGCATTTGTCTTCTGGAAAAAAAATCATAATTTTTTACACACTTATATGAAATTATTGGGAGGAAGAGGATAAATGGACACATAAAAATATCATGGTTAGAGATTATTTATGATATGTGGCAATGGAGAATAAATCAGAATATTAATCTGAGTCACACTCCTTCTGTCTGAGTAAAGTGAAAATTAGCTGCACTAGTGTTGAAACACATAAAAAACTAGATGATATATATATTGGAGAAGCAGTGACTTATTCTCAGCACAAGTCACTGATGTGTATAAACTATTGCAAATGGTGTTTACAGAGGACTAACAGATAACAGTAACATGCTTTTAAAATCTTCTGAAATTCCTGAATGGTTTCTCAGCTGATCAGCAAATATTTTTTAGCACACATGTACTTGGCTAGTTTGGAAGATTACGCAAACCTTGAATTATCTTGTGTGCCATCTATTTTATGATGTGTTTTCCTGGGAATGTATTTTAATACATTTTCTTGCATATATTTATAAGTTGTAAATCGTAATGACCTTATTCTAATATGGCAGATTCCTTCCCAATGATTGCCACTTATGTAACAGTTTTTAGTCACAATGACACACAGAGCTAGCACAGCAATGAAATCAGGCAGCCTAATCTGTTTTTAAAACATCTATAATCAAACGGACTGCCAAAAATACCCCAAAGCAATACTCCAAAATAGTGCAAAGGACCAAGTTTTCTATACAACTGGCTAATTGTCCTATTCTGTAAAAGAGCTACTTAGGACCCTGGGCTTCAGTTGACACTCATGGAGGAATGGGATTAGTCCATCTCGCTGGCACCAAGCTTGTATGCTGGAATTTACGGCTGTATTTTGGCCCACATCTTCTGAGGGAGGCAGATTCACTTTGGGAAACTAACTCTCAACTTGTATCTTGGGGCCTACCTGAGGTGTCCCAAGGTAAAATGTGGATGGGGGGATCCTATATTTGGAGATTAGAAAGAATATCCTACTCCAACCGAACTGTCTGTGAAAGAGAGTCACAACAACACAGGTGCGGGACTTGGAAATTGTCTTCCTAAGATAATTGTTGGGTCTTAAAATTAATTTATAGAAAAATTTTAAATGTAGCACCACTTAGAAAATCTTCAAAGTTGAGTTTTAATCCAGGTTGTGGATCAAAGGCAGTTTTGCTTTGCAAAGGAGATCAAATTATGTCTCTGCATGACAGGCAGCCCGGCAGGTTGCACCCTGCTGCGGAAGGAAGCATAGCCCCAGGAGATGACCAGAATGCCTCTTAACTGAGGATGGGTAGCTTTTATTTTTTGCTGTAAGACTCCCATGCAGCAACAGTGACTGAAACTCTGAGAGCCATCTGTAGCTCCTGCAGCTGCAGCAGCTCTGCAGGGAGGTGGTGGCTGGAGAGGCTTGTGGCTAATTGTTGCTGCTACCTTCCTCCTCATGACCCAGCCTTGCTGTGCCTCAAGGCACCACGTTTCTTTCTCCTAAAGAAATAAGATGGTAGCACTTGATGTACACCCAAATCAGGGTTAATTCCTCTTGTCTTTATGTCAGCCTTTGTTAGCACGTTGTGCATGGTACTCAAAAAAGAGCTATCTGGTGACCTCCAAAGCATCAAGAAGTATGAGCCCGCTGGGGCAGGGATTCCAAGGACATGGGACAGTCTGAGTGGCACCTGCCTTTGTGGTTTTGCTCTAACTCTGTGGAGTTAGGCTTGCTCACATATGATACTGAAGATTAATTTGGCCATCAAGAAGCCTGAGATAAAGAGTCTGGGAAAGTGGCTGATACCTGTTTTCTACACTTACTTCTCTGCTGTATCAAATGTGGCCATTGTGCAGGCTAGTTTTATACACTTACACACACACACTTGCCATCTCAAGTTTGTCCTTCAGTGAATGTTATGGATACAACACATGAAACCTTGGAGGGATTTTGTTTGTTTGTGCTATCCATTTATTTATTTGTTTATTTTATTTATCATAGTGCCCAGTCGAGCCTGCAGGTAATATCTCAGCAATTTATTTTCTCACAAAGATCGCATTTTTGGACACAGGAATGCCAGTGACTCAGTGATCATAACTTTTCTCAGTTATTCTTCTGGGATGGCAGCATAATTAGCAGCCAAACACATGCAAAATTAGAGCACAGGGCTTTCATTTGGTGGTCAGCTGAGGAGAGGAGAATGTATTTATCGCAGAAGCTTAACCTGGGAGGAAAGTAGGACAACTGCACAAGACATGCTGATTCCCTTTAAAAATGCCGATTAAGTTTGGCATGTTAAGTATCCCAGAGATGATTAACTATTTCACTCTTGCAGCTGCTTTTATTAAAGCTGGTCAGGAGAAAAAAAAAAAAAGAATAAAGACTCGTTTAAAAACTTGTTCTCTTTATGCTTTGCTCTGTGCAAGTTTTTGTGGCATAATGAAGATATCATTTAAAGTCTGAGGTTTTAAAATTAAGTAATTTTAAAAATTATAAACACAAAAAGTCAGGCACTTAAAACATGTGAAAACAGATGGCATTTTTATTTGCATCTTATTTTGATGCTTTTCCTCAGATGGGGCTGGGAAAAAGGCTTAAAGACCTTTTCTTCATTCTGGCCAACAAAAAAGAAAAAAGAGGCTGTGTGCTGGTGGGTGCAGGGGGAAAGGAGGGTTGAAAGAAACAAAGAACACTGGAAACCTGAAAGAAGGAAACCTCATTTCAGTGTGAATTTTGATTCAGCATATGTTGACACAGATGCCAAGTTTCTTCTAATTCAGGGCTTCAGGACTGAGTCTTCTATAGTTGTATTGCTAATTTCTTAAGGAGGATTATTTTTTCCTACTGTACTGCAAAGATAAAGTTAACATTCATTATATTTTTCATTACACCTTGTACTTTTCTCATTACACATCACAGATTCTTTATTATTTCCATCTTTCCTTATGTTACAAGTTTTTATACATGGTGACAGGACTTACATCTGCATTAATTCAGCAAGGCATATCAAATTTACCTTCTTCAGGCACTGACATTATATAAATCTAATCAATGAATACATAATTTGGATCAGTTTCCCGAGATGAAATAGTAAGAGATTTTAATCTAAGAAGAGATAACATAATGTACAAAAATATAAACAAAAAATTATGAAGAAATCTGAGAAATTCAAACTTGAAGTCTTTGTACCACTGTGTGCCAGATGTTGTGCTCCTCTGATGCATGAAGGAGCCACCTCAGAGGCTGGAGCTGGTTTCTCCTGCTGCCTGCAGAAAGCCCCCTGCGTGCCAAGAGAGAAGAGGGGAGCATGTAGAAATGGTCCAGGCTTCAGCCTGGAGAACAGACATTGTCAAAAAGAGGTGAAAACCGAATGCTTTATGCACCACAGCCTGCTGCAGATGACCTGCTTTCTGCAAAAAGAAATATGTGAGCATTTTGAAAATCATGTTTAGATTTCTCTTCAGAAACTCGGCAACACATGTTTCCTAGGAGAAATCTGTGTCAAGACCACAGTAATTTATTCTTTCCTGGCCTGAGTTTTCTCTAGCTCTCACAGAGTTTGTCTTAGTGTATTATCTCTGATATAGTAATAATAGGTACGAAATTATCAAGAAATCTGTGGCATGTGTTTTGTTCCTGTCAATGGTTAGCCTACATTTGGGTAAAGTAATTTATGCATGAATTTTGCACCACCTTCTAGCAAATGAACTTGTTTCCAGATGTCAAAGATGGCTATTTTGACACACTATTTTATGTGTCCTTAAAATGATCAGGATATTCATCTTTATTAAAATGTGTAACTACCATTCTGGGAAAATGTTCAGCTCCCTTTCACCACCCTGTTAACAAGTTATAAATGGTTCTGAACGATAACAGAACATGACAGGTTGGAGAGTGTCATATAACATAGAGAAATAGCCATGGGTCCAAGGTGGAGATTCAGCTCTCAGGATTTTTTTCTGCAGTTTCTGTTCCAGTTCAAAACAGAGAAATAAGAGGCTAAGGTCTAAAATTAGTCTTAATAGTGCTTGTGCTTGGTACTGTTTATTTTCTGCATCCTAAAGCCTGTGAGGTGCTTTGTAGTCAGAACTACAACGCCTCATGTTAGAGTGGCACCCGAGTCTTCAAATGCATAAACTGTAGCTTTATTTTTGTATCCTTTCATCCCACTCTTGACTGGCACCTGGTGGTGTAGCCATAAAATGAGTAATATAGGGAAAAAGAAAAATATGGAGAAAACAAACAAGCTCAAAACTCCTTAATATCCCTCCACTGAATTAAGACTGAGAAAAGGGCTAAGCCTCTTGCTTTTCAGCCACCCCACTACTGCCCCCATCATAGCCAGCCCTGCTGATTGTAGAGGATCTCATGAGGGATGGTTGTTGCCTGGGAAGGGTGAGCCATTCTCCAGGGCTCCCTAAGCAGACTGAATTTAGGTAGATAATCAGAAAGCTGCAACTGGTTTCCCAAAGTATCCTGCTCTGTTGCACTGACAGCAGGTGAAACAGAGTCTGGCCCAGTTCATCCATTCCAGCCTTTAGTCTTTTTGCTCAAAAGATGGTATAATCTAATCCAACATTCGCATGCATTAATGGCATTTTAATAAAAAGGGCATCCCTATACACTTTTGGTCAGAGCTGGCTGCGAGCAGATCCTGCAGCAGGGTGCTGTGCCCTCAGGCCCCCAGGAAGACACTGGGATGTGCCCTTCTCTCCCCATTTTCTGCTGGTTCATGTGGTTGGCACTGTGCACTGTTTTTTAAAGATCCCATTTGTAGATGCTTCAGACTCCACCAGTGTGGGCACTTGAATATCTGATTTTGTTATGAATTTGATTTTGGCTCCAGGACCTAGATGTTCATGTGGCCTCATTTCACAGCAGGGCTCCAACCATTTAACTCATCTGTGGATTTTGACGTTGAAGGGTATTAAAATCACACAATCACAGCAGGAGTGCTGAAGATCCTAAACATGATCCTGTAAATCCTGTATTTTAAACAGTCCTGCATAGTTGAGCTAGTGTCCTTGCCAATATGTTTCAGTGAAGTCAATTTTTAACATTGCTTTATGTTACATTGGACAAAAGTTCTCACGACTGTGGGCTCCTTTTACCTCAAGAACAGGGGCTGTATTTATTAATCACATTAATAAAGCCATAAACTAAGAAGCCTAATACTGTCATTAGAGATATAATTTTTATTTTACATTTTATTTTTCAAAGTAAGTGTATCTACAATTTTAAAAGCCTGAGGGTTGAATCACAATATAAAGTATCTAGTTTCATATATCAGATAAGTGCTTAGGGAAGATTAAAATCAATTACGCTATTGTAAAGTTTTAAAGTTTAGAGGAATTGAGATATGTAAAAAAAATGTTCAGATGTAATCTTAAGGCAAAGAATTAGGTACTTATGGCTTCATTTAAAAATCTGCTCCACAATCACAAGCTGTTTCATTCCATCAGTCTTAGCCTGGGACCCAGTACTGTAGTGTATTAACACGGGATTTGATAAACTTCCTTAGTGCTGAATTTCAGGAACCTCAGAGCTGAACTGGCTTTGCAACAAACACAGTTTTTACTTACATTTAGTTAGCTTAATCCATGAAGGGATTGAACTATTATATCATAAAAACTCCTGATAACTGGTGTGGTTTTTTGTTTTGTTTTGTTTGCGTTTTTTTGCTTGTTTGTTTGCTTGTTTTTGGGTTTTTTTTGTCTTGTAGGCTTCTGCTCCCATGAGCACTGTCACTAAAATCCAAGGAACAATGTGTCAGGAGCACATGGATTGCAAATACTCCTGCAGCAATATTAGAGGTACAGCATTGAGAATTTCGGGGAGAGCAGCCTGTGGTTTAACATTTGCAGATGTAGACCTTCATGCCTTGCTGCCAGGCAAAACTGCATAGCTGGCATCACAGCAACACACACTCCAAAGTCACTGCTGAAGGCTGTAGCACCATGCAGCAACCTAAGCATTGGAGCTGAGACCTTTCTAGTAAGAGTTTGAGCTGCTTTGAACACAAAATCCTCAGCCCCTTTTCCTGCAATTATATCATCTAGGACAGAATGATATATACAGCCATCTCTGCCAGAGCTGAATTTCATCCATAAAGACCAGAGAAAGAAATAATGCCTTGCAGGTTTATATCCACATCCATCATGAGAGAATTTGGTTTAATGAAAAGAGCTAAGGCTTTATCTTATAGCTAGCAATGTTAAATTCATTGGAAAAATAGTTCTGAGAGACTGGGAAGGAATGTATCTACATATATATGGAGAACAGAAAAGTACAGATCTGTATCTATATGGGTAAGCTCAGGACTGTCATCCATGCAAACATGTTAGTATGAACTACTTAATACTGCTCCTCAGAAAAATTTATTGCCTTAAACTGTGGACTCTCTTAATATGTGGTCCACCCAACCTGGGAGATGGTTATGGCAGATGTGCAACCATTGGTACCAAAGCACACAGATGCGCCCGCAAGCCTCTGTACAGCTGTAGGAAGAGGGGTGAACTTGTCTTTCTTTTGATTTCTTTCATGGTTAATTTTGTTTTCAGAGACCCTTGAGGAGCCAGACAGCCGGGTTGTGTGCATGGTGTGAGAGAGCTCAGAGAGGTGCCTATGGCTGAGTAGAGCATGTGCTGCAAAGCCCAGCACCCTTTCATCTTTCCTTCCCCAGAACCAGCTGGAGTAAAATTATAAGGAAAAGGGTTTATCCTGGGAAGAAAGGCAAAATTTAGATGGCAAACTTGTCAGGGCATACTCATATGTTGCTCACTTTATGGGAGTATGCTTTGCATGGGAGTACGCTTTGCTTCTTCTGTGTTTGCAAAGTAGCACTTAAGGGAGTTTATTATTAATAACAGTAAATTATTCTACATTTTCTTATCAGATAATATGAGATCAAGTAGCTGTCAAAACACGTTGGGCAGATATATACAAAACCAATGATATCTAAAGATCCACAACAGAAAGGAAAAATTTGGAAGGTCTTCAGTCAGCGCCTAGCAGCTGCAGATTTTACTTTGGATGAAATAATGAACCCATCTAAAGGTTTCTCTCTGAGAACAGTCTTGTCGAGTGATTCTTGTCAGAAGTTGTATTTGGCTTTTCATCTTGATATCTTCCCAAAAAAGGAATTGGAACAAACACCTAGAAATGAGTAGGGTGTAATAAATAAATTAAAAAAAAAAAAAAAGCCTTATATGCAGCTGATTTGCAAAAATAGGATGCTGCTGAAGTTGATATGGTATTGCTTACCTAAATATCTCTGCTCGTATTTATATTTAAATTTTACACTAGATGATATGATGTGCAAGATAAAACTCCAGTCTAAAATCAGCCAATGCCCTTAAGGCCATGATACAAGGGCTTCTATTTGTATAGTATTTGATTGACTATTATATTGTTCTTGTTTCACGGTTTAGATTTCTGCAATGAAAATCAGTTGGTGTACTGGCAATTAAAGATACAGAAACTAGTGAGGAAAAAAAGGACTAGTATAGTTGCAAATATATTGACACACTGATATTGGCTGGGATAGAGTTGATTTTTTTTCTTTATTATTACTAGTAGAACAGAATAAAATTATTAGTTCTAGATGCTTTCTATTTGTTATTTGGATTCATTCCTTTTTGTTTATTTGCACTTCTATGCATGAGCAGAATTAGCGTTTTCTTAAAAAATGCAACTGCTTAAGGAATTACATATTTAATTGCATAAATATGGATTTGCCTAATTTGTGTTTTTTTTGCAATTTTGTCATCTTGTATGACAATGACTTTTTACTTGAAAGTTCTAATCCTTTGTTGAAAAGATCATTACGCAGTGATGTAGCAATTGTGGTACTCTACTACTCCAGAGTTGTTGTAAGAATGTAATTTATTATACTTTTGGGCAAAACTGGTAATAATCAGGCAGTATTTATATATATGTGTATATATATATTTACTTATTTTGCCAAACTTACTGGTTGATGGCATGTTCATCTGCCATAAAATAGGGATATCAGCATCACATATAGGTGCTGCATCTCTATTATGAAGGAAATAGCTATGGGATGTTCACATAGTGAAGGATGAAAAATTGTCACACTATTTTGTGCTTGGGTATGTGTGTGTGCACATATGTAACCTGGTACTCACTATTTGCATCTTCTTCTGTGAGTGCCTCATTGCTTCAGTTGTAATAAAGCCTTTCTGCATGTGGAGCCAAATGAATCTAATTAGAGGAGCAGACAACGTGTTTCCTGAAGTCGAAGATTCTAACGCTGTACTTTTTTGTGTATTCAAAATCTTCATTTATCATCACAAAAGGATCTCATGCCTGTGTACCCCTTACATACAGTATGAGTGATCAAGAAGATCTCATCTGGCCCTGGCCAGCACATAGCTCAATTCTTGCTTGCTTGCTGAGAAAACAAATGACATATTGAGTATATGTTACAAGAGACACAAAGTTGGAAAGTTTGCAGGTAGAAAAGACTTTATACCTTAGATGGTCACAGAGTCCTCCCGTTCACAGCATTTAAACCTACCATGTTTTGTCATTTTTCTTTCTGGCCCAGGAAGTATCAAGCTTTGAAAACAATATTCGCGTATTATCTGGAAGGGTACTGCTGTTTCAGTACTGTTCAAATAGTATTCAAAAGGGTAATGAAATGTGTTGTCCAAATCCAGAAACATCAGTTAGCATTGTGGAATGGGTGCCAGGCAAAGATAATCAATAATTTAATTACCAGTGACCCATTTTGTTTACTTCTAATTGAAAGGGAATTTCTGCATTCTGGCAGAAGTTATCGTTTATTCAGCTTTTCACAGATGGATTCAGATGATGCTTTTCCTGCCCTCAGGATGAGATGAACTTAATCCAATGTTATAAATGAAAAACAGGTGTTCAGATACACACTCTTCCTCACAGCTTGCATTGCATTTATTTACCTAGAATAATTCCTAATAAAATTTGCTGCCAAAAGTTTAACTTACCTTCACTTAAGGTGAGTGTGGCCATGGATGCAATTGCTGCAGCAGCAGAAAATGACTGTTAGCTATGTCTTTTTAGGGTTGCAAGCCCTTGTGAGAAGGCCAGTGTTCACATGTTGTAGCTATTATTATTACTCATTTTTATTGAGAAGGCAGCTGGCTGGAACTCCAGAAATAGAACAGTTTTAAACTGAAGCAGGACTTCTCATTTGTCTCTAAAAATAGGTCATCTTCCAGCATGGAATTTGAAACTGCAAGTTTTTATGCTTTTGAATGCCCAGAGTTATTCCTGTTGGATTTCTCTTCATAGAATTTTAATATGAACCCTTTGAAATTGGATGCTGGCTGAAGTGTTTCTTTGGCTTGAAAGTGTGTGTTTCACTTGCAGTTGTTTTAGTTAAAAAAAGAAAAGCTGGATGAGAACAGGTGGTGAGACATACTTTTTTTAAAAAGCATTCTGGATTAATGTGGTGTATGACATCACCACAGTCAGGTTGTAGCAGAGAAGTATGCATTACACATCTTTGAGAGATCGAACTTACATTTAATCTGTCCTTTTGGTTTCTTGTAGTATGATATACTCTATATAGATACCTTAATATTTTATAACAAATTACTGTGCTTGTATTATTAATACTGGTAAGAGATCAAAACAGAAATCAGGATGTGCATGTGTTAACTCTCACCAAGGAGCTTGGGAGACCATTCTTACTCCAAACTCATGGCAAACAACATGGACAACACTATGGTAGCATTAATACCTCCACTATGCAGAGGAGAAACCTATATACAGGAAAATGTATATTATTGTCCCAGAAGCATTAAGCCTATGTCTAGACACCATAACCTGGGAAACATCTGAGTTTCTGACTCAGGATGTGCACACATGCCATGTCTGGGTCACATTTTGGGGTGAAATCATGTGCATTCCAGCCATCCCACCTCAGATCCCTGGTTTCTATAGGACATGTGGGGGTGTGAGCCAGGCTGAAGCCACAGCGAACTCCAAGAGATGCTAGGGCTGGCCAGTCAGGGGGCTGGATGCAGATGATGGAGCACCTTGGCAGTTAGGTGTGCTCCAGACAGATCCACAAATATTAAAATAAAAACCTCCAGCCTTTACAATGGTAACTCCGGTGCATAATAGCAAATTTGTCCTTTATGAATCCAAACACTTAGCAGGATTAAAATGCTTAAATAGCTCTAAGTGTGCGGGAGCAGTTTTAAATAGGGTGATGGGGAAATGGTTGGAATAGTTCCACTATTGTCCAGAGCCATTTACTCGATCCTGGGAACAACACTTCTGTGCAGCCCCACTTTCAACGCACAGAGGAGCAGAGCAGATTCATTAGGCATTTTTGAATGTGCAATAACTATTTAAAAAAATAAAATGGCTGCTACATCATGGGTGGGTAACTAAGGAACTGCTAGATATTTTAAAATTTTTTGACCGTATTAAAGAAAAAAAATGAAGGACACTTCAAACTGAGGATCCTGCCTATGTCTTCCTCTAGTGCTACAGTAGCAATGACCATTTAAGGACATAAGCAAGATGAAGTTTATGAATAGAGGTAATATGGTCTACGTTATCCAAATATGGTCTTTATTACCTCTTCCTAAAACACTGTCTTTATGTATTTTTTTCTGATCTGCACTACTCTCAGCACGATGGTCTGTAGCTTTTCCTAAAAGTTTTTATGATAAAGATACTGCCTGGTGTAGAATATTTTGTGAAAAGTCTCGTCAGCATTTGAAGTCAAAGCTTTACTGTTATTTGTACCTCAGACTTCAATAGAGCTGTAGGATTTATGCCTACTCAACTAATAACATCTTCAGAGAGTATATTCCTTTAATTGAAAAACTCGCCTCAAAATGTGCAAATTCACAGATGTTAACGATTACACACATGTTTCCCCTTATTGCTTCAAAGCCAGCAAAGGCCAAATGCAGCTGTAATTTGTACTGCAGTGATGAGATTGGATTAATATCAATGAAATAAAAAACCATATTCAGGGACTCATTGTTTTTTGCAGATAATGAGGCATTTCTAGAAATGTCTATTTTGGAGAAGTAAGTCTCATGCTTCAGCCCATAAATCAACAGGAAGGTCACTCCCTAGTGTAATGTCAAAGATGTGCAGAAGGTGAAGAGAAAGAATATGCACTCCATGGCAACAACTGGGTGTTGGAACCGCTGTCTCCATGTAATGGGATAGAAGGAAAAACAAAGTGAAGATAAAGTGGTGGGTGAAAAATACACTGATACCCAACAGCAGTGGTGATATTTACATACCACATGCACTGCTATAGAGACTTTAGCCATGTCCTCTGTATCTATTTACATACTGCCTGTGCTTCCAGGCATGAGTTTTTGCTGATATATACATTGTAAATAATATGAATTCCCTATTACTATAGTAATGCTGATACCAACCATCATGAAGTACGACACTGAAATATGAAGAAATATGAAAAAGCCCTTCTATACAGATATGTGTGATCACAAATTTTAATAACAGGAAGAAATGTATACCCAGTGAAGAAAGTTTTCATATGCTTTTCTTTCTTCAAAGCTGATGCAAACATATGGATTTGTTCAAGTACTCTCTACACAACTGCTAAGATTTTTAGAAGGGACTAGGCTTCAAAACCCCAATTTGTGGTTGTATATAAGCCCTCTATTGCACTTTCCATTCATGTTAGCAATATCTACTAGACACAATTTTCAAAACTTCAAATTAAGTTTTCAGGTACAAGCAGGCAGACTTGAGACACCTGCTTCTGAAATTTGTGCTTTAATCTCTGTGCTCTCTAAGGGTGAGTTTCTATTTTCTCTAAGTGGAATATAATGCCTGTAGGAATACCCATGCACACACATGTTTTTCCTATCTCTTTGATATCAAAACAAAAAGCCGGTGCCGTGGTTGAAGGCACTACTGTAAGGCATCAACGTGACACTTAGTAAAGCTTTTAACCTACTGCATGACTGAGCTCCAGCACAAGTCCATGCAACCAGTGTGCTGGTACCTTTTGGGAAGGGCACTCCTCACCCACTCCTCCGTGGTGACAGTTACATGAGGAACAGGACTCCTGGCTCACCACACAGGAGCTTTGCAGCGATGGCCGCTGTCCAAATGCCTGATATACTTAGCATCAGAAAGTAATTCAAATTCTTTCAGTTCTTGTCTTTGGTCTGGAAATGTATTCCCCCCTTCAGTCACTCCTAAATGACAGGATAACATTTTTCGCTTCTAATCAGACACTTACAAGGTTACTTCATTCCCCCTTGGGTCATCTAGTGTGAAAGCTTAAGTGTTTATGACTAGTTGCATGCAGATGCACGTACTCAGCTTTGTGCAAAGCAGTACATTGCTGAGGTATGTTACTGAGGCATCACACATTCCTATACAGGCTAATTCACCAGCTTCACTTGGTAACAATGTTATATACTTACTGAACATTTTTTTTATCTGGGCATTAAGCAAGATTTTTAGGAAGCTTAGGAAAACAAATATTTAAGTCTACTGGACTGAATTTTTACATTGTTCTAATCAGAAGCCACTTACAGAATTTTGAGGCTGTAAGTAAAAGGGCATTTTGTCAAGACAAGGCACTGCCTAAGTTTTACACAAGCTAAAGCTCTTCCCCTGATGCAGCAATGACCTTGACTTACCAGGGTGAAATTTTTTCGTCATAGTTTGAGGCTCAGTTTGATGGGGAAAGTATGCAACAGGCACCTAGATTAATCACTGCAGTGATCACATTAGTGATTAGTGTAAACAGGCTTTAAGAGGCTATAGAGACTCTTCATGGCTTTGACATCTGCCTAAGTGGAGCTCATGGTAGGACTGGGCCCAAAATGACTAGCTTCTCACATTAGGCATTATCTCTGCAGGCAAAGGAAGCTGAGGAACCAGATTTTCAGATACTACAAAGGACACTATTGTGTGATCACTCTTGAGGGTATTGAAGGGAGAGGTCCAATCCTGTACAGCATTTTTACAGGTGTATAGTTTCAAACATGAGAATAATCATACTGATGTCAACGAATTGCTAATGAATTTAAGATTAAATGCATGCTTTGTTGGATTAAGGCTAGGGTACACTCTTACCAAATTTAGCCTCTGGTTCTTCCTAACTGTACAACTAGGCCAACCTGTTCCTTGCCCTTACCTTCTGCAACAGCAGTTAATTAGCAATGAGTTGGTCTGTCAGGATTTTTATTTTTTTTAAAAAAAAAAGTAAGTGACAACCATTGAGATATAGCATTGACCAAACCTAACAGGATGGCTAATATGCTGCTGCCTGCACCTCCCTTTCACTTGATGAATATTGCAGAGATATGTGTTGCTTTCACTACCACGAATCATTATTCATATTCACAGTTCAGCTGGAACACACCTGCCCCTGAAGTCATCTTGATGTCTAACAAAATGCAGCTCCAAATACGATTCAGTGAAAATATGTGACAAGTGCTGTGTGAAAAGGTTTAGTGTGCATCTATTTTTTTTTTCTGCATCCATTTGGGGCCCTCACTGGCACCAAATTGTTTGCACTTCTCTTAAAATTTTAAAAGTAACGTTGGAGAGGAGTGAGGTTCTAATTCTAGTTTTGTTAGGTTTTTTTCTTTTCTTTTTTTTTTTACTTACACTTTATCAGTGGAACAGAATATATAACTGCAGTCTTTGAAACGCAGGAGGTATAACTGCAAAGATGAGACTACAAGGCAGGAATTTGCAAATACCATTATTTTGAATGCCTTCTCATGTAAAAGAACCACAAACGGAGTTACACATTTCAGTGGGCAGACAAGCTACAAGCAGACTCTGCTCTCTGCTGGATGTTACTATTTCTGTTCTTATTCCCAGTGGAAGTACACCCATTTAGGGGGGTACAAAAAAACCCACCCATAATAAATCAAATTTCATAGTTAGGTGCTTCATTTTAGGCATCCAAGTTTGACTAAGTGGCTTTCTCGTGATGCCCCAGCCTGTTGTGACTGATGCCGTGCCAGGCTCAGCCGCAGCCCGGGTGACGCGCGGAGGGCCCGACTGGCGGGACTGGGGGGACCTCTCGTGGTGGCAGTGGAGGGAACAACCCTGGGTCCTCTCCTCCCAGACACCTACGGCAAAGCTCTGCTCGTGGGTGAAGCTGATTCGAAGTGAAAAAGTGAATCAAAGTGCGCATTGTCAAGAAGAAATTAAACGACGTTGTGACTGAAGGCGTTGAGATGCTGGAGAGTGTCCAGAGAAAAGCAGCAAAACTGGTGGAGTGTCTGCAACATAACTCCTCTGAGGGGAGGCTGAGAAAGCTGGGATTCTTTAGCCTGGGTAAAGAAGGCTCAGGAGGGACTTCCTCACTCTCTACAACTACTTTAAAGGAGGTTGTAGCAAGATGAGGATCAGTCTCTTCTCCCAGGTGGCAAGTAACAGGACAAGAGGAAATGGCCTCAAGTTGCACCAGGGGAGGTTAGATTGGGTACTAGAAAAAATTTCTGCACTGAAAGAAAGGGTGGTCAAGCATTGGAACAGGCTGCCCAGAGGTGTGGTGAAATCACCATTCCTGGAAGTGTTCAAAAAAATGTGTGGATGTGGCACTTAGGGACATGGTTTTGCAAGGAACTTCACAGTTCTGGGTTAAAGGTTGGACTCGATGATGTTTTCTAACCTAATGATCATAGAATGGTTTAGGTTGGAAGATACCTTAATACTCATCTCATTCCAACCTCTGCTGCCATGAAGAGGGACACCTTCCACTAGACCAGCCAAGTCCAAGCCCCATCTAACCTGGCCTTGAACTTTTCCAGTTGTGGGGCAACCACAGCTTCTCTGGGCAACCTGTTAGAATGCCTCACTACTGGAAGGATTTTTTCCTAACCCTAATCTACACTTGTTCAGTTTAAAACCTTTAACCCTTGTCCTACCGCTATACTTCCTGATAAAGAGTCCCTCCTCATCTTTGCTGTAGACCCCTTTTATGTACTGGAAGGCTGCTCTAAGGTCTACCCAGAGGCTTCTCTTCTCTAGACTGAACAACCTCATCTCTCTCAGCCTGTCTTCACAGGAGAGGTACTCCAACCCTCTGGTCATCTTCATGGTCCTCCTCTGAGCTCAATGCAACAGGTCAACATTCTTCTTACGCTGGGAGCCCCAGACCCCAGATGCAGCACTCCATGTGGGGTCTTACAAGACGGGAGTAGAGGGGAAGAATCACCTCCCTTGAACTGCTGGTCACATTTCTTTTGGTGCAGCCCAGGGTACAGTTGGCTTTCTGTGACTATGATTCTATGTCTATGATTCTATGACTGTTGCTCAATGCCAGTTCTGGTACAAATCTGAGTTCCTGCCTATAATTTAAAAATATTCTATGAAAATTCATAGTTTTATGAGCAATTGATGACTATATTAATTGTGCAGAATTTTCAGTCCTTTCAGTGACACACAGCCCCAACAGAAGAGTTCTTCCATCCTAGTTTGAGGGACATGCCCCTTCATCCTTCCTCAGGCAGTAGTGCTGCAATTTTTATTATTCCTGTAACACTAGTTTTGTGGAGTTAAAAAAAAAAAAAAGTAGGTTTATGCTTGCATAATTTAACATTTCTTGCTTTCTTAATGCATTCTGGATTGGTTTTCAATCAAAAATACATAAACTATGAGTTTGAAAAACACTTGATTCTAGTTTTTTAAAAAGCTATGAATGATGCATTTGGTCTGGGAATAAAATTCTTTAGACATGACCAGAACTATGAATGAAAACTACAAATGAATCACGTACAAATGTAAACTCAGATACTACTTTTTTTATTATCTTCTAGAATATTCTATGGAAGTGCACCTACAGGTGTGCCTTCAAGGCAGATTCCCATCTAAGCTTCCTAATAGAGACATAAAAGGGCTCTCATCAATCTCTCTTTTACCTGTTTGCATACATGAAAGTAAGATAAAGCTGCAATGTTTTGTTTGTTTCTTCATTTGGGTTTTTTTTAATCAAGAACTACTCATAAGAAATGATGAAGAAGCTTCTCCCACTCAGCTTCCAAGAAAAACTGTTTCAGCCATTTTGCTGAAGTGCAGCTGCAGTGCTGAGCTTGGATGTCAGGTAGATACAAGGGAAGGTACAGAAAGAGACGGCTCTGCATGTGTGGCAGGACAGAAGTGGAGCTGTTGCTGTGATGTCTGCCCAGAATTTTAATGGACTGGAGGGACACATTTTCAGGAGGATGGACATAGAGGATTATGGGATCACAGGGCTGAAGTGTAATTGAAGCATGAGAGACCATAGGAGGCCTCTGATCCAACTTTCTCCCACAGCAGAGTCAGCTCTGAGGTCAGGGCTTCATCCAGTTAGGGCTTGCAAACCACCACAGACAGAGAGTGCATCACCTCTCTTGGCAACCTGTGCCTCTGCTTGCATGTCCTCATAAGGACAAAAGTTCTGTCCAGTTGTTGTGGTTTAACCCCAGACAGTAATTAAACATCACACACTGTCCCGCCGTGGTATGGGGGAAAAAATCTGCAGGGTAAAAGTGAGAAAGAGTGTACTGACAAAAAAACAGTTTGATAATTAAAAAGTTGCTTGGTTTTTCTTTCCTCTTTTTTTTTTTTTCCCCCCAGTTGTAAGGGGAAAAAAACCCCTACAAAAACACCAGAGATGAAAGCAAAAAAAAAAAAAGGTATAACAATGAAAAAAGTTGCTCGTTGCCGATTGACAGTCCCTGAGCAGTGGCCTTCCTGTCAACCTCCATCTCCAGTTTTATTGCTGAGCATGGCACCATATGGTCTGGAATACCCCTTTGGTCAGTTGGGGTCAGCTGTCTTGGGCTGTGGTCCTTCCCAACTCCTGTGCACCTCCAGCCTGGTGGGGAGGCATGAGAGGCAGAAAAGGCCTTGGCTTTGTGTTTCACTCATCAGTGAGTAAAACATCAATCTGGTATTAACACTGTTTCCAGTACAAATTCAAAACACAGCCCCATACCAGCTACTGTGAAGAAGTAGCCAAAAGTACCCCAGCCAAACACAGCACATCAGTTTTAACCTCTCTTCTTTCAAAATATACTTGCTGGTTCTCATCTTCCTGTCCTGCACTGCTGTGAAGAGCCTGGCTCCTCCTCAGTGACCTCCCTGTCGGCACCAGGAGCTGTTAGGTCCACTGAAGCCATCTTTTCTCAGGCTGAAAAAGCCCACTCCTCCAGCATCTCCTCACAGGGCCAGTGTTCCAGCCCCCAGCAAGGTGGTGGCCTCTGCTGAACTCAATCCAGTTATAGTCAATGCTTCTTCTATATTCAGAGCCCTGGATTCGAATACAGTAACTTAGATGTGGTCCAGTAAATGCTGAGTAGGGGGGAATGAGTGCTTCCCTTGGTCTCTGGCACTGCTCCTGCTCATCCAGCCCACTATCTGTTGGCCTTCGTTGGTGCCAGGGTCACTGCTGGCTCATGCTCAGCTTGCTGCTCACCAGCACCCTTGGCCTTCTCCACAGACCAGCTGCCAGCCCAGCAGAATCAGCCTGCACTGGTGCCAGAGGCTCATCCTTTCCAGGAGCAAGTCCTTCAATTTCTCAAGGCTGGACCATTCCTCTAGCCATTAGAGGTCTCGCCGAATTGCCTGTTCTCAATTGTATTCACTGATTCCCCCCAAACTGGTGTCATCTGCAAAATTTAATTAGAAGTAGATCTGTGCGTGTAGGCAATTGATAGGACTACATGTTTTTTTTGCAGACCAACACGAGCTCCGTCTTTCACTGCTCCAAGTGTTTATGTGGCATCCAGCCTAAGCTAATATACTTTGCCTCTCAGCAGAGCTTAATAGCTTGGGATCGGGATTGTGCTAATCACAGCTAAATAGCTTTTGGTTCAGAGCACAGGAAAATTGAGCTGTGTCTGCTCCAAACGTCCTGTGTGAGTATAACACGTAAGTCCACCAATATGCCTGTTCCACTAGCTCTGATGGAGCTACTGAATGAGGAACTGGCAAGCTTGAAAGATGCAGTGTTGTGATAAAGTGGGTCTGAACCCAGTGATGGTGAGAAAACTGAAAGTGAGAGTATTTATTAATCTGAGGTCACTTACAAGACCGTTGAAAGGAAATCATTATCTCCACCACCAAAACTGAGGACGTTATTCTAGTCGTCTGATAGAGCAGCATGACTGCTTGTAATTTCCAGCACAATTTCTGGCATATTGAATAATGTGCCTCCTTGCCACCTCCTGACAATAGCTCCCCTAACTATTGGCAAGCTTTGGGTTACATCACTGCTTATGGGCATTGTCAGAGCTGTGCATGAAAGAGCTTCTGAGCGTGCTGGCATTACAGCTGATGGCAGCCTTGCTTCAGAAAGGACTATGCCAAGTGTGTCAGGCTCCTGATACCAGCCTGTGATAACTTGAACAGATGTTGGAAGTGCAATGTGGGAAGTCAGATGTTACACAGGGAGGAGAGAAGATGAGTCTTAGATGAATCAATACTCCCTAAGTGATACCTGTTGGCTTTCAGAGGGCTCCAGTTAGACACAGAAAAGTAGGGTGGCTAACAAAACACATAGATGAAGAGAATCCATATATTCATAGGGATGACCAGATTAACAATATATATTCTACTCATCCTTAGCCTGCAACCATGACAGTTTGGGAATTAACAAAAATCTATAGCTGATTTTTAAACAGCCAAAAATCTAGAAAAACAAAGCAAGCATCAGCCTTAAAGTTTCTTATTCATGTGAAGTAGCTAGAAACACAGTGCAATGCTTCTAGAGGAGACCTAGAAACCTCCATTTTCAAATGCATCAGGCATTTGCTGCCTGTGAGGCACAGGAGGGAGAAGTAACTCTGAAGGAATGAAAATATCAGCACACCTATTAGTGAGGGTGCCTCATGAAATAATTTTTTTCTTGTATACTCGTCTTGGGTAACTAACACAAAGGAAGCTTTTGGGTCTGATATTTTTGATGGGATGAGTCTGCTAGTCTTACTTTGGGTGAAATCACAGGCTGTTAGGAGATGTCATGAAGAAGCTATAGAATGCTGGGCCTAAGGTCTGTGAGACAAACAAAGGTAGGGCTGTCAGTACAGTGATTATTTTATTTATTATTTTATTTTATCATTGTATTATTTATTTATTTTCTTTGAGAACACTATCTAACATCTAATCTCCTAAAACAGTCTACCCATCCTCGTAAATAAAAATATTCCATGACAAGGAAAAGGAGACAGACGGCATCACTATAAAATTATAATGGAAAACTATGCCTGTCCATGTTTTGACATGCAATGCAGCCAGTTCCCACCCAGTTGCTGATGCAGAGGCATCTTGGGCAGCTCCATTTTGGGAGCAGTAATACCATAGCCAGGCTCTCTGTACTCCTGGCAGAGATCAGCATGATTTCAGGGCTCTCTGTGGCCCATGGCTATTGTGGCCATTGACCGTTCCTTTCTGCTTTGCCTTCTACACGTTCACATAGGTAGAAGAAGAGAAAAAAGCAAGGCCAGTTAGAATCAAAATCCTAAGAGAAATCCTTCTTAGAGCTGAGGCATTTCTGCTGGTCATGGACAAATCTGGTCTTCATCCTCTTGGGAGCAACCACCTGACATGATTGTTTTAACTGTCTAACTGATTTCAGGGGAAGGGGGAAGGAAAGATGGAGGAGGAAAGGTGAGAGAAGAGCTCCATTTATACTTGACTAGTATGAAATACTAGATGTCAGAAATAAAAGGCCGCTGACCTGTTGGTAGAGCCTGAACACATTAAAACATGAGAGAAACTACAAAATGACAGGGAGTAGCTCTTGAGCCAGACAAAAAGCACATATGAGAAGATTCTATGAGTAAGATTTTCCCCATGAGTGAGTTGTCTGATAGTGAGGCAAACACACCAATACATGATGAAATGGAAGGTAAAGACAAAACTGGTTATCAATAAGTTTGTGAAAACTGATTTAGGAAAATTTTTTGAGAGGAAAATACTTTTTAACTTTTTGCACAAGGATCAATTTTGCTAAAAAAAATGTGAAATGGGGAATAGCCACACGAAAAAGGAAGAAAATGCATGAAAAAAAAGACGATGCGAGCATTTGTGAACAAGAAATTAATACTGCCCAGTAGGCTAAAAACACCTGCTTCCTGGGTATCCATGGCTGTTACTGATGATCAGTCATTTTTCTTTTCACCTTCCTTTGATAAACAATAAATAAACAATAAATAAAATCTCTTTCAAGGTGAACATGGTTTTTCTGACTCTACTGCTAGGGCTTCTCTGAATCTATTTTCTGTGTTTTCTTTGCATCCTGCTTGACTGGGACTAAATCAGAATCACATAGAATCTTGTAAACAGCTCTCACTAATAACTTCCCATTTTCTGTCCCCTGTTGATCATGCTTTTCTTCTTCATGGCTACATTCCACCAGCAGGTAATTGTTATCAACAACTTTTCTAATAATTATGATTTTCAAGATGAGCTGTAGCTTTTGGAAAGAAACATATTTATAAATATATGAAAAAAGAAAATTACATTATATTAATTTATTTCTAGAATAACACATAATATAGAATATATGGATTTTATATCATATATCTACTATGATTTATTACAAAGATTAATAATATTTTCTGACTACTGGATGGAGGCAGGGTGCATATTGTTGACACTGCAATGACTCATGCTCCCAGTCTGTCTTCAAAGCCCACTTTGACACCCCTCATTTCACACAGCCTGCTCTTCTGTCGTGTCGTGATCCCTGGCAAGCAGGTACAAGAGGGAAAGATGAGAGATTTCTAGAATGCTGTGTAAGTCTTTACTTATATCTGTTGGGGTGTCTGGAAATTGTTACATGTGGGTCTTTTCATCTTTCTCTCCTGGGTGAATATTTAAATTGTGAAAAATAATGTGTTAAGCATGACTCTGCCCTGAATGTTGATCACAGTGATTAATGCTAATTCATGCTTACCTTACACTCTGTGCAATACAATGTTTAAGAAGGTATGAGCTACCATGGCTTAGCTGAAACATCTCCTCATGTAGGAAAATATCCTTTATAAATAAATAAACCAAGACTGGGAATGACACAGCTCTGAGTTGATTACTGAGGAATAATGTACAAAATCACAAAACTAATTCTACACAGTTTTTCAAATATTTCCCATAAAGCTCTTCAGTGGTAAACAAAGAAAATAAGCCCATAGCAGGAAAAGCTGTGTCAGTTATTTGCATCTATGTACACCACAAAAGAGAGCAGGAAAATCTCCATGAAAAATCATCCTTCCGGTGGGAAACTACACAGAGTTGCTGCCTTGGAGTGAAGTATTTGTAGAACAGTAGAGAAAATGAAGAGTAACAAATTACCAGGGCCTAGACATCTTTAAAAATCAGTGTGTTTAACAACTCTCAAATGAAATACCCGAATGACTATCTGTGCTTGTAATGTCAAACCCCTTTGGTTCCCACAGGGCTGGAAAGAAGCTGGTGATACAATTTTTCAAAATGGGTTCCAAATAGGGAGCTGAGGATGGGACACTTCCACAAGACTTATAATAAAGAATAAAATTAGAGGACACATGAATAACTATGACACTGTGAAAAAGTCAACACGAATTTTGTAGGTGCAAATCACACCCCACATGAATAGAAAAGAACAGTATATAGGGGTACTGGAAATCCTGTCTACCTAGAGTTCCAAAGGCATTTGAGTTCGCTGCCAAGGGTTTTTAAAGAATTTTAAGTGGTCACAGGATAACACTGCATGGATATATAGAGACTTGATTAAAAAATAGAAAATTCAAAGCTGCAGTAAATGGTCAATATGGATATATGAATATATAGAGAGTACATAGTGTGTGTATATATATTTAGTGTGTATATATATATGTGAACGCTACACAGTTCCTAAGAAGCAGTGTAGATGCAATTCTGAGTTGAACACTCATGGTCTGAGCACTACAGCCCTACTATCTTCTGTGAAGTGGCTTCAAACTCCTGTAAGTATCTGCTTCTATAAAGTTGCTTCTCTGTGGCCTCACTTCTCCTGGGAGCCTGAGCCAAATCTCCACCAGTGAATTTTCCATGGCCTTTTTGCCCTTAATGTTGAATTTTGCTTCTTTGTCAGTGTTGCCCAGATTAACCATAGAAAAAGCCCATCTTCTGAATTTGAACACTTGGTGTCAAAGCCAACTCTTCTCATCAGCTGTTTTTTTACCTGCCTCAGAACTCAGGGCTGCACTGCACTGCAGTAGTTAATGCATCCACTGCCCTGGGCAAATGGGGTCAGTCAGGCTGCACGGCTCTGGCTGCATGCCATGGACTGACTGAACTGGCATTTAAGTTTTAGTCAGAGGGTGAACACATTTCATCATTGTTTTAATTTCCCTGCTTGGAACTCTTACTTGATAATCCAGTCTTTTTGTGACTCCTCTTACCCTGACAACATGTTACATTTCCCATTATCATGGCAGCACAAATGCACCAAAATATATTTTTCTTATGATTACATGAATATTTGAAACATACATATATGTATTTCGATGACGAAAATATAGTTAATGAAAAAGCAGCATGTCAAGATAATCTGAGCCTAAATTAATTATCAAAGGACTATAAAATTCCATGCCATTGGTGTTGCTAACACTAATAGCCAGGGCTGGCAACACACTAATCACTCTGGCTCTAGAAGACCAGACTGGTATTTTAATCACACAAACGCTAATTGCTTGGCCCTGCTGGCATTATAATTGTTATGGCACTAATAGCCTGGGCAAGATGGTATTTTAATCATCCTGGATCACAGCCTAGAAATGTTAATTTATAACATTTCTGTCTTTTTATCAAGGTTAACAAGAGGTCTACCGCAGATATGATCAATTACAAAATGCAGAAATAGCTATTTTAACTTTAAAGAGGAGCAAATCAGGAGTCTTAGAACCCACAGTACTGGAGACTTTTCAGTTAGATCACCTCTTTCCCATATGTCTTCTTTTTTTTTTTTTTTTTTAAACTTCTTTTCCCTGCAGCACCTTTAAACCACATATGAGTCACTTGAGACAGCTGGAGCAGGCTGTGCTGAGGAGTTTACTGTTTTAAGTATTACAGTGATCTTACTACAATATCCAGCTAATGCAGTTTCATATATTTAACCTCATAGGATTAAAACCCTCTCACTATTATTGATATTTTAAGAAATGAATTCACGTTGTCTACAACTCAGCTTATTTTCAAATATTACTAATTCGTTATCTACATTGACTACATTCATTGTACATTCATTGACTTCAAAGAGCCCACCGAGTCTTTGCTGTTACATAGTGCAGGTCACTAACAGATGGATTTGGTAGGAAGGTTTTATGGCTAAGCTTCATTTTTATCCCCTTTAATTGGAGGCTGGGTATGCTGGGGGCTGGGGAGACAAATTAAACCGGAAATTTCTGGTTTTCCTCCTACAGCCAAGGAGTGTGATCTTGAAATGCCTGGAAAAATCTATTAAAATTGTGGAGGAAATAGCACTCCCTCTATAAAAACTAATTGTGGTTAAGATTTTGAATTTTGTTTTGTATTTCTCATGATGGTTGGGTCACCTCTTCTGAGATTCTCCACAAAGTTAAGCAATCAGAGCTCCCTTGTAACTTCTGGATCTGTTACTTAGATGCAGTACACTGCCACTTGAGGAAGATTTCAGCTCCCCTCATTACGGTGATGGCCATGGGCTGCATCTGGGTGATGAAACCATTTGTTCATCCTGGAGCATGATATTGGCCCTGTGTGTTGCAGGATGAGTAACAGCACGTGTTTTTGGCTGCCTCCAGCCCAGAGCTGCCCACTGGGAGCCCAGCTCTCCTCCCACACTGCCATGACCACAGTCAGCAAGTGCCCAAGGGGCAGCAGGGGCTTTGTGCCTCTTCTCTACAGGCATTGTGCAGAGGCTGCCAACACCGAGGGTGCTCCGGGACATGAGGTGTCCCTCAAGGTGAAGTTAAAGTGGTGGACAATTAAGAAGAATGGTTTTGACTGAAGGAGGAGGCAGATGAACTTAATAGGGCATCAGCATCGAGGGCCACCCATTTGAGTAGCTGGGTGCACTTTACTCATGTCAGCACCAATAAAAGTCATACCAAACTCAGTAGCAACAATGGGCCTCCTAATTTTACTTGATTTCCACAGCTGAGGTGCTGAATGCATCAATGAAATTACTTATTTTTGCCTTTGTTTTAAAACGTCCCTGGAGGGGAAATTCGTCCTGCACCTGCTTCCCACACGGGAAGCCCAGCTGCTCTTTTAGGCTCAGTTTCCAAACACAGGGCTGACCTCAGCTGACATTCTTCCATAAGAAGATTGCTAATAATGCTAGTAGTTCACAATCTATTTTCATTCTAGGAATGGAATTTCAAATGAGGGCTTTTTATGCCTGCTGCTTAAAAAGGATTTGAGCTCTTTGTGAGAGGATGCTTTTAAAGAATTCTCATTTCAGTGGTCTGTCCCTCATTGCCTCCTATCCTTGTGATGCTTCCTGGGTCGTCCATGGCTTCATTGCCAGTCCTCGTGTGGATTTTTTCTTTCTGCTTTCATTTAAGCAGGGCTGATGCCACCCTACTGGCCTATGTGGCCAGCATGGCCACAGGCAGTTGCAACTGACCTGCTTGGACAGGTTGTTCTCAGTGTGCCACTGCAATGGAGCCAATGCTTTCAGAAGCTAAACTTAGGAGCAACACGACAGCTGTGTGAGATCAGTGTGCTGCAGGAGCTTATCCAGCAGGGCTATGTTTTGGAGACTGGCACTGCATGTTTTTCTGGCTAAACAGTCTGCTCTGCCTGGTTACAATGTCCTTTTGTTTACTTCAGCTCAGAGAGGATTTCTTACCATGCCTGTGGTTAAAGCTGAGATGTCATGACCAGAAAAATGTGTTCTCCTTGATCTCTGTGCGACAAAAAGAAACACTGTAGGGCCAGTATTATTGCTTACTTATGCTCAGCTGCTCTTGACCTTTCATGACTAAATACAAGGATGTTGGCCTCTTCTGGTAAATTGGTTGTGATAACACAAATAATTTCATTATCAGATGTACTTTAAAATCGAACAGGATTCTTTTTCTTGGAAGTTTAATATTTCCTTTTATACAGTGCTGCAGAAGCATCTTAGAGTTTTAACCTTCAACATGAGAGAAGTCAGCCTCAGCTCTTTGGCAGGAAAACAGTTTTTTTTAACCAAAAGCAGTAGCGTAGTAAAGTCCAGGAATTCTCTGAGTCCTCTGTCTGTACAAAGCTGCAATAGCACTATGTGGTTGCTTTCTCTGCCTCTGCAGAAATTAAAGAGTTCCCAGAATATTCTGAGTTGAAAGGGACCAACAAGGACCATCGGATCCAACTCTGAAGTGAGTGTCCCGTACAGGGATTGGATGGGGGATTGATAGCTTAGCACTATGCTCTAGACAACTGAGCTCATCTCAGGGTATCCTGTAGAGGAGCTGTTTCTCATGCATTGCCTGTGCAAACAAGGACTGCAGAGGGAAAAGAGCTCCAGACTTCCTAGAAATCCATAATCTCACCCTTTCAGCTAGTCCTGAAGCTCTTGTGAAGTGCTATGTTAGTACAGCATTTTAAATGAAGACTGATAGATTGGAAGGAGGTATTTCTGGCTGTGAGCTGCTGTATAATGGGGAGGGACAGCACTCTGCACTGACAAGTGAAATTAAAAGGAACACAACTGGCAAGATTAGAAGGGCTCTCAAATGAAAGGTATTTGGTTTTCTTAGAGGACGACCTGACTGGTTAACACAGGTGACTAAAGTGAGAGAATGAAATATCTTAGAAATGCCTTAAATTCTGAGGTCTGCTTTCTGCAGTACATCACATGAATAGGAATATGAATGTGAAGTACATAAAGAGATAAGTTTTAAAGTGTCTAAGTGCTAAAGATAAGTGTGTAAGCACAAGTTACCTGTGCCAACTTGGAAAAGAGAAGCCAAATTCAGATGCCACTGGTAGCACACAGATTTCCGAGTCTTGATGTAACCAACACCAACAAAATTAATTTAAGGCCATCCTAAAGAGTGTGAGCAAAACACATTGTTGATAAAGCAGAAGAATAAAAGTGTTTATTAAAGTTTCTGTACAGACACAAGTTTTCACGGGGGACTTTTTCAAATTGCAAACATTTAAAATGTAAACATTCTTTAACGCAGCAGGGTAGTTGAACCATGAAATAAATAGGTAGAAATCCCATTATTTCTATTGAATAAGCTGAAAAAATACAAAAAGTGAAGAAATAATGCAGCAAAATGTAAGGAAATAAACTTCAATTAAACTACAAAATTGGATCTATTACAGGAAATAGTTCAAATACATGCTATGCCTTAAGTAGCATCTCTTAAAATTGTGTTATTTTGGCCTTCTGTCTCGGTATCCTTCCCCATCTGTTGACTACCCCACGACTGCAGTTTGTATTGTGCTCCTGAAAAACTGAGGTTAGTCAGGACCATATCACTTTAAAAAAAAAAACCCAACACACAGACAAAGAAAGAAAAAAACCAGGCTGGGAAGGGGGAGCTAAAGCCTCTGCTGCATTGGGCTGTTTGGATACACTGGCTGCAGCAGTGGTCACGCATCCCTCCGCAGTCTGCTGATTTCGCAAAAGAGGGGGGAAAGGGTCGTTTTGCAGCCCAGATGCTGTCAAACACAAGCAATCAATGGAAGAAATGGCACAATGAGCAGACAAGCATGTGGAAGCAGTTTATGAAGAAATAGTTAAATACCGAGCTTTGTCCCGGCTGACACTGTAAGTACGAGCTCAACAGCAGATCCCGTGGTCACTGCAGTTGTTTGTGGGAGATGTTTCAGAACCCTGATGCTTTTAGCACTCACAGGTGGAGAAAGCATCGACTGTGACACGTTTCATAGTGTATTTAGGCAAATAACTGTATTGTCTGCCTCTCTACAGGACTTTTGAGTGACTCACAAGCTGCAGTGCACTGGTAGGGTGGGTGAAGAATGAGCACATGAGCTTATTCTCCTTTCCTGATGGCTTGTCTGGGCTCTGCTCTATGGATATGCTAGCAGATTGCTGCAGTACCACCCTCTTTGTGCAAAGGCTGAATTTCAGCTCTGCCTTCAAGCACTGCTGTACACAATGCATTTTTTCACACTCCAATGGCTGACTTAAAAAAAATCCTAGAATTATTTGTTATGCAAACTTTCTTCATGCCAACTGCTCTATCTTAAATTTTTCTTATATATGCAGTTGTAGAAAGCTTATGACATTCCAGTAGCTTTGTGTGTTACCATCGGGAGACTAGTTCTTAACATAGCTCTCCCAAAGAGAGTGCCAAGTATGATTTATTACTCAAAGGAATGATCACTTTCCTATCTTTGGTCTGTTGCTAGCTGGAGTAATTGTATGTATTTTTAAATGTAAACATTTTTCTTATGGAAATCCAACGTCTTGCTCTTTGGCAAATGATTTGCTGTTTTTTATTCTACATATGCCCTAATGATCTAGTACAGCTTTAAAAAGAAGTAAAAAAGCAGAGCTAAAGAAAGTTTACTGCACTGTGTTTCTCAGCAAATTTTTTTGGTAATCAGACAAAAATTTTTTATTATAGCTAAAACTGTGCATGTCAGCAGAGTTAAAAAGTGAGGTCGTGAGTATTTTTCTCATTATTTTAAGAGAATATTAATTTTGATTTCACGTCCCTAAGTACTGCATAAGTCCGTGGTGATTTGCACTAAACCAGAGAATATCATCTATTTGATGTCCTCTGCTGTTGTACTTTGGTGCTTAATGCAGCTTCTGAGGAAACCGCTGGGAGATCTCTACTCCAGTGCCAGGGGAGTTAACTGCAGGGTAGTTGTGATGAGCAGCCTGTGCTGGGATGTTAAGGAGGATGAGTAGTTGTTGCAAGGAGGAGCCTTCTTTCCTGCATCCCTTTTGGGACCTGGCAGAACTGCAGCTCCTGATGCCAAAGGCTGCAAGTACACACACACTTCTGCCCCCCTCACGCTGTTCATCTCATTGGGGATGTAAGGCAGAGCCTTGCTCACACTGAGGAATCCACAGGGAGGTTTTCCCTTCATTGTTTTGAGAGTTGCCCTCACATTCCCAGAGGTATTAAACCTCCATCAGCTCTCTATTCTATTTGCAAAATAACTGCTTACTGCTTGTTACCAGAAACTGAATTATAAGAGGCCAAATTTATCGCTTAATAAGTTTATAGCAAATTACTGTTACTTAGGGAGCGCTCTGGTAGTGAATGTGAATGCTGAGGCTGTGTTATTGTCAGTGTTCCTTCCTGACCCTTCCTCTCCTGTATCAGGACTGTCACCCTCCCAACACCAAGCAGAGTATCTGGCTGGAAAAAGGGTTTCCAAAGATTAAGAAAGTAATCATTTGCATTGAAATGAGTTGTAAAAATACAAAAATAATACAAAACCTCAGTCCAACATAGCTAATTTCCGTTCCCCTACTGAAAATATGCAGAACTATAACATAATTTAATGAGATAAAATTGTTTTAAAGGCTGCTTGCTGTTATGTAAAGACAGTGGGAAAAGTTCAGCTCCTGTGTACTTCCATTGTTTTCAGCAGAATTACACTGGGGTGAATTTGGCATTTTCAGGGGCCAATTCAAGAACCTCTTCTTTCTCTGTCCCTCTCTCTTGATTGTTTTCCTGTTTTTCAGATGTGATTTTGTTATGACTTCCAAGGCAATGGGCCCATATTTATGAAATATAATACAGCAGATCCAAGATGCCCTAGTTAGGACCATGTTTGCCTGAGGCTCCCTGTAAAGTAAATGGAAACACAGCAGCACATCCAGAAAAGCTGATACACCAGATATCTAAAACTAGCCTGTGGTCATTGTACTTCACAATGTTTGGGGCTGCTTGGATTCTACTCTCAAAAGTAGAGTTTTTAAAACACCAGTTTTTATGTTTAAATATACAAAACTGTAGCATTTTCTTGAAAAGTTTAAACCGTGTCTAGCTGGCCAGTTTGTATGAACCCTTGGAATAACACACAGAATTGAAAAAATGCATGCCAGCTTTTAAAGTATTTGAACTTTTGACACATTTAGTTGTTTTTGAAGTAAGGGTCAATTCATTCAGCAATATTTTTTGTTATACATGCAATTATTCAGCAATTATTTCTGCCTCAGCTAAGAAATATAACAACTCACACATTACTTTGGTACAGTAGGGTCATATTTTTCTTCTAAGTGCATATTTAATGTATATATTTGCATTTTATAAGTCTTAAACTAAATCTTTAAATGGGGTGGTCTAGTTCATTAGCATTTTTCATCTTCCTTTTGATTACCTCAACAGAAGATGGTCATTGTTTGGAATTTTTTAGCAAGTATGTTTGTTGGTTGTGATGGAGATACACCAGAGCTGTGTGAGAAAGAAAGGTTTCACATTCCCTATGGAGACCTACATGTATTTATGCACAAAGAAATGCGCAGCCATGAAGGTCAGACTAGAAATAAATGAAGCTTAGTTTTCTTCCCTGAAATTACTGGTAGAAACTTTCTCCATCCAGGTCAAACCAAAATAAGGCGTAATTTCTGATAGGTGATGATTACACTAATGACACGATGGAGCAAGTGTTTTGAGCTCCTCTGGTGACCTCTCAGGAGGGCATGAATGTGCCTCGGGCTCCTCTCAGTGGTAAAGTTTGGTTTCTTTTTTCTTACTGGAGAATGATACAGCTGGTTGCATATACCAATCACCACCTATTTGAGATAAGACAGCTGGTGGAAAGTAGTAAGAGTCAGAGCTTTAACACTCTGGTCTCTCATAAGGAAGGAAATAACAATGCTAGTATTGTCCCAATTTGTCTGGAATAGAGTTAATTTTCTTCCTAGTATCTGGTACAGTGCTACGTTTTGGACTTAGTATGAGGATAATGTTGATAACACGTTGATTTTATAGTTGTTGCTAAGTAGTGCTTATCCTAAATAAAGGACTTTTCAGTTTCCCATGCTCTGCCAAAAAGGAGGCGCACAAGGAAGCTGGGAGGCAGCATGGCAAGGACAGCTGAGCCAAACTAACCTAAGGGATATTTCATACCATAGAATGTCATGCCCAGTATATAAACTGGGGGGAGGGGCCGATCACTGCTCAGGAATGGGCTGGCCACTGGCCGATGGGTGGTGAGCAACTGTGTTTTGTATCACTTGTTTTGCTTGGGTTTTATTTCTATCTCTCTTTTTGTTGTGTTCCTTTGTATTACATTATTATTATTATTTTTTTTTTCTTCCAAATTTTAAGCTGTTCTTATCTCAACCCATGGGTTTTACCTTTTTTTCTGATTCTCATCCCCATCCCACTGGGGGAGGATGGATGAGCAAGCACCTGAGTGGTACTTAATTGCCAGCTGGAGTTAAACTACAACAGAGTTTTAGTTAAAACTTAAGTGAAGCAAAAGGAACAACTTGTACTTTGCTCTTTTAGGACAGGTTAATTTACTTGTCTACCTCTTCTTTAGTTATATATAGTACATTGTGGAGGTCTGTAGCATTAACAGCAAAATTATTGTCAGATTTTAACTAATGTAAGCCGAGATCCTGGGGAATGTGATAGTAGCTTCAGAGTGGTCTGATGTGCTTTACAAGCAGGCACCAGCTGTCACCAAATCCTGTTCCGCAAAGTTATTCACACTATGAAAGAAATTGCTAATGTCAGATGTTTGGAGACCTGTTAGGACAGAAGAGGAATTGCAGGACCCTCAACCCTTACTTATGCTACTTGTGCTTTCTCCATAAAATGCCCCCTGTAAACCTTCCCCTTTCTCCTCAAATTTCTCCCTCCTTATTATTCTTTGTCTCCATCCCAGGACAATTCCTACATGAATCACCACTTCTGATCAACTCTCATGAGGTTTTTTGTACCACCATTGCCCCCAGCCTGCCCCAGTCCTGCAGCAGCATCTTGCATTTCTCCTACTCCCCAGGCCACAGATGCACTGCTAAATAGGAAAGTGAGGGAAGAAAAAACTGCTCAGAGGTGTAGCCAAGGTCATGCCTGCATGTGCTGAGCCAGGTTCTCTGTTAGAGTAGTCCATGGATGAGAGATGGAACGAGTTGCGCACTGGAGGGCAATTTTTGTAGGGTGACATGGAGTCTCATTCCGAGTGCTAATAATTTTCAGCTCGTTACCTTCATGTTCATATTGGACTGGCATTGGAAATGCTTGCCTGGGTCTTGACATAGGCTTGTGTTATCCCACCCTGTGCCAGGCAAGATCTCAGCATCACAGTGTTGATCCACCACAACAAACTGGATTTAAGAGCTGAAGAACTTAATGTGCTTTCTGGTTTGCTTTAGTTACTCCTGACAATGCTAAAAACATCTCTTTGAGTCATACTGGTTGTTTGATGATTATACAATGTATGTATATGCACACAGGGACATCCCCCAAACAGCAATAATGGTGTGTGGAAAGCTCATCATTTTGGGACATACACAATCATATACAATACATTATTTCGTTGCATGTGTTATCAAACCCTCTCCTACTGCAGAAAAATGAATCATCAGATCTGAAAAAGCTTTCAATTTCTTCTGTAAGAGATCCACAAAAATGGATTATTGCAGTTTCTCATTACATGTGACAAGGATGATGTCAGACAAGTTGTGCATGCCCTGTTCTATAAATAATAGATGAGAAGGACCCTGTCTCCTCTTTCTCTAATGGATTAATGTTATAGCTGGATGGAAAAGGCATCAGCTTCCTTTGTGGAACTTAATGGAGCACCAAAATTGTTTAGACTCTGTTGAGTATATTTATCTCAGCAGCTCCTGCTTGCCCCTTTATCTTGATCTCTGGGCATCTTTCTTAACATGTTGCAAAGTTCTACTTTGGTTAAATGGAATAACAATGAAGTCTTACAGATTTATAAAAAAACCCAAGAAATAACACAAAAACTGCTTGTTTCTTTTCAGTCAACACAAACTCTATAATGTAAAAATCTTTCAAATATCCTTTCAGCGTGGCTTCATATATTAATTATTATTCTAGCAACTCCAATATGGAATGTGCTTCTCATTTCTTTCTTTCTGTTGCAGTGCTTGCAAAGAGAGCTTTGTTGTTATAAGTTTCTCATTAATCGTAATTATCACTAATAAGGTGCTGTTTAATCAAGTAGTTCAAAACACTCTGCAGACACTCATGAATGCAACCTTATTTATGCAACCCCTGTTGCTTAATATAGCTCTTTGTGAATACTATTATTGTTGTTTCATATGTTGAAATGTTCATATTCAGTCCCTTGGTCATTCTCTTTCAGTGTTAGTCCACCTTTTTAGCATTTTGAATTGGGGGGGGGGGGGAAAGCATTGAAACAGCTCTTAAGAAAGTAATATCTAGAATCAGGTACATTATGAAGTAATACAAGAAAAGGAAGAGATGTCAAATCATGGGCATACCAAATCTTGGCAGAGTTCTAAGAATATTTTTCAACAGCAGTTGCTGTTGTGAATGTCACCTGCTAAATAAACAGGTGACAATTCAGTGCTTTCACACTGGTTTGCAACATCTGCAAATGATTTAGGTATTCTCATCTTTTAAAATATTTCCTCCCCACCGTCTTGGTATGCTGATTCAAGGCCAATTTTGTGTTAATCTCTTTGCTTCTGCAACATTTGGCATTCCTAGATGAAAATTTTCAGCATAATATGTCCCAGTTTAGATACAAGGACTCCCACTTAAGAAGAAGAAATCAATACAGATGAATTCCCTGCTTAAGAGCATACTAGTCATAGACAGAAAATGGCATACCATTTGTCATCAATTCTGGCTTACAAATAGCATAGAGATAAAACTACTTCTGTTCATGTCTGTCAAACTCTATCCATACTTGTATAAGTATGCAGTGATCATAAAAGTCTCTTCCTTTTTTTTTTTTTTTTTAATTGAAAAATGGTCTTGGAGGAAATGAAGAGAAAAAGAAAACATATTAATGTTTTATTAATATCAGTAAATGAAAAAAATATTAACCATACAACAAACACAACAGAAGTATTTGTCTCCTGGTCTTAATATCCTTTGCCAGAAAGATGAAAAGCACTTGTCAGAGGTCATTCACTCTTGAGTCTGATGCAGCTCCCTATCCTTTGAAGGAAAATTTGGCTGGCTGCTATGTGGAATTGTTCTGGAGAAAGAAGATAGCCTGCAAAATATTCCCCACTTCTTACTTATGGACCTGCCTCTCTCCTGGACGTGAGTCATGGAGGCACTCAGGATTAACTCTATGTCAGTAACTTTATGCTATACAAAAGTTTTATACAATCTAACTAACCATCATTATTTAAATCTTTTGACCTAAAATGAACCCTGTTTCCTCTAAGCTCCCACAAATCTCTCAAGAGCACTGGGATGTCACAGGGGACACAGAGGCCTGCGAACAGGGTTACCTGGATGTGTGGCCAAGATCTAGCCTGATTCTGGTCTTGAGCACACACAAGTCAGTATGTATCTGATATGCTGCATTCTGCATCTAGGGTGGAGTCAGGCACAAGAATAAACTCTGAGAGCAGGGGCTGGAGACCAACCCTGCAGAGTGGGATGGGGATGCTTGTCAGCAGTGAGCCCTGGCAGCCAGGAGGGCAAACCCCATCCCAGTGTACATCAAACAGCATCATCATCTGGGCAAAAGAGGGGATTTTCCTGCTCTATGCAGTGTTGATGTGGCCTCACCTCAAATACTGTGTACAGTTCTGGGCCCTGCATTTTAAGAAGGATGTGAAGGTACTCAAATGTATCCCTCATGCATGTTCTTCTCCAGTACTGTGAAGCTGACATCTCCTTTTGGTTGACTGATAATGACAGTCTCCAATGGTCCCATGTTGTTTTTTCAGGTTAACTTCTCAGAATTTTCTACCACAGAAGCTCATAGGTTGACAAATTCTGATTTGAATCAAGTGAGGATGATCAGGAGGCATTGTGCAGCTTGTGTCTGAAACCATATCACATAACATGGCCATATATCTCTACCAGCTGGTATTCATAGGAAGAAAATTGTAGTCACTTTTGTCTCCTCCCTGCCTTTTGTTACTGTCCTCTTCCAAAAATACCTTCATGAACTCTACTTTCATAATGAAGTACTAAACCCAGACAATCTTTAAGCTACTTAAGTGTTATGCTAACACCATGTTCCGCTAACACGTACTACAGGTTTTATTTCTAGGACTGCTTCTGGGGCTGGTACTGGCATGTTGTGACTGTCATTATTAGTGGAATGGGAATTGGTGTGAGGAGAATTTTCTGAGATATCAGGTAAGTCTCCGCACTGCAAGCTATCAAGTTTTTACTCAAGTACTCTAATAGCTAAAGTTTTAATCACACACACCAGACAAGCCCTAGATACAAGATATTGTAAATCTGATGCTGCCTGGTTGACCCTGACAGCCACAATATTGGATGGTTTAGTCTCTGCAGCTGCAATGGCTGGACTTGATAGCTCTTCAAGGCTGGAATCTGGAACCAAAGAGGGCTGCTTCTATCTTCCCCAAGTGCCACTGGGCATTGCTGGAGCTTATATACTTTTCCATAGATCAGGATCAGTGTGGTCCAAAGTCATACTTTCCCTTCTCTCCTCTCCTCACAGGTCTGGTCTCTTCATTCACGCAGCTGTGATGTATCTGTAGGTTCCAAATTGTGTGATTCCTTCTAACAGTTGCCTTTACTCTAGATTTGATACTACAGTGCTACTATGTCAAACAAACATCTATTACAAAATTTTTTGTTCTCTAGCCTAAATCAGACAGTCCTGTGGCATGTCTGGGTGCAAGGCAAAATTGATGTGTTTTGCTTTTTTACCTTAAGCTGGGCTGTCTTATGGTATGTTCAGGTGCAACAAACAGAACAAAATCACCAACATAAACACTGAAATTCCCTGCCAGCTGACTGGACAACAGGTAGCTTCTTTTTTAGGAGACCACATTAAAACAATTTTTGACTTAATGTATCCATTCATTTTTGTTTTATACCCTTACACTTAGCAAATCTGAGATGCATGAGTGCACTGCTGATGATGCAAAAAGGATCTGTAGTTGCCCAGATCACTTTTTCTTAGTATATAGTACCAACCTCTGTTTGATTTATTAAAAATATTTCCTACTAAACCTGCAATTTCATGTTCCAGAGTTCTTGGACGGAGATAACCTAATTTCTTCCAATTATAGCGAGTTAACTTTAACTCCTAGCTCAATTAGGGAATTTCAGTTTCTGCACTTCTTTTTCCACTAGACTTGTCATCTTGGTTCCCATGTTGAATGCTAAAAATAAAAGAGAGTGCTGCTTGCCTTTGTTACTTAGCCTCTGCAGTAGGATGTGAATGAGGCTTTCTAAGTAAAGAAGCCATATCTCAAATGTGCCTGGAAATCATTTGGAAGCTGCTTCAGAGTAGGAGATGCGTGTTTTGGTGAAGTAGTACACTGCAAATAGTCTGCAGTCCATAACTGCTTTGAAAGTCTCTGACATAATGAATCAGAGTTCAGTTTCATCAGATGCAGTTATGTAAGCAATATACTCTTGTCTCACCTGGAGATCCGTCAAACCAGGTCTGTCTGTATATCTCATACCTCCTGAAGAACAGAATGACTTGGCAGGCTCATGATGCCATCAAGATTTCCTCATCATAAATTTTCAAATGTGAAAAAAGGTTCTTTACTAGAGTAATTGAGGACAGGATAAGTGTTAGGAAAATGCTTGGCTTCATTAATGCTCCTTTGAGACTTGCTAATATCATCCCCTCTATAAAAGTATTGGGAATATTCTGAAACTGTACATTTGAAATTTTCTCCTCAGGCTTTTGTCATCAAATGCAGATTTCTGAGCTGTAGTCTAAGAATTTCAATCTACCTCAAATCTTAAAGAATGACATACTGCGAAACATATTCATACAATCATTCAACCAATCACATTTATTAATAGCTGACAAAGGTTAGTGTTTTGCGGCTATCAAGATTTCTTGAATTCAAATATCTGTAAACAAAAGGAGGAACCTCCATACAATAATAAATACTCATTTAATGAAAGAAAAAAATTATTTCAACACTTGAAAAAGCTCTTTTTCTCAGGATTTTCAAATCACTATGGTAATAAATTCTTTCCAATCTTCATTGCAATCATAAGAATAATGTTGAAAAAGACCCCGTACTGCCCTTAGAAGAGAGAAAGTCCATCTAAGAACACAGCTACTCCTAGCAGAAGGCTAACATCCTTCCTTCCTGGCCATCTGTGCTGCAAGGTCAACACAGGGGAAGATGCTAGGCCAGAGAAGGTAGCAAGACCAGACACTATAATGATAGCATTCAGGGAACTGTAATGCCTAAACCAAACATAAATTTATTTTACTGATTGGAGACAATTTTTTCTAAACTTCTGAACCCATCTGCTCTTAATTGAAATGTTGAAGTAAGATCAGTACTAAGATTTGAATATAGCTAACCCCTTCACTTGAAAGTAAACCAAATAACTTTAAATACAATGTGTGAAAGGATAACTTTCCATATATATACATTAGTTATGATAACTATTTGGAGTTTGATTTAATAAGTAAGAAAATTTCATAAGTATATTTTTTCTTCTTTAAACATTTGAACATAAACAAAGAATTAATTATCCTTGATCATCTAAAACAACTTACAAAGGTGTTCTAATTCAGTATATTTCAGTATACCTAAGCCTGAACTGCCTGTTAATTTACAGTGTAGGAGGCAATGCACAAAGAATTCGGATTCCGAGATTATGTATTCAGAATTTAGGGCATGACTGATCTTACAGTAAATGAATATTCTTCCTAAGTTCACTTTTGGAGTAAGTTCATTTACTGTTTCATCTTAAGTGCATGTCTGCAAAGTGCACTTCAGGTACACTCCAAGACTTTGAGTATCTGTTAAAATGGTTTTCTGTATACAGCACAGTATAGTCCTCTTATCTAACCGAGAAGGGCATTTGGTTTTCCTGGTATTTCAGCCACTAGTGATGTTGCAAAACAATAATCAAGGTGTGAGTTTTCCAGGTTACTCTTGAAGAGAAGTGCTTGAGAGCAATATTTTTGTAACTAAAAGAATGATTTTAACAATCCAAACAAAATCTATTTAAAAGAAAAACAAGGGAAGGAAATCCATAAAAGTGCTTACTTCTGTTCATACGGAATCATATTTTCAGAGCATTAGACCAACTACTTTTCCTTCCAGCCCTGTATCACTTACAGAGACTGACTGCAACAAAACCACTACTGGTGTAATTATTCTGGAATTTTAGTATTTTCTGTATAAGGGCTCAGTTCCTATCTTGTCCTTCATCTGGTTTCTCATCAGGTACTCATGAGACTGAAACCCCACTGCTAGATAATTCATGAATTCTTGCATTGGCAAGCCTGGACAGAACAGTGTGTTGCTATGGTGGATGGTCCAGACTGTTTCAGATGCTAGAAATTAGTGTTCAGCTTGGACTTAGTGTACCCTGTTTTGGAGCAAGAAGAGCTTATCAATTAATCTCTATATCTCTAAATTGTATCATATTGTGCAGTCAAGTCATAACTCATACTCCTGTTATTTTTTCTCAGCCTAATAGCCCTATTGTTTATATGTTTGTGACTGCAGAGCTCTTTAGGCTTCTGTATTATGGTTCATAGACAGCGTCAGTTTCCCATTTCATTGGAAAGCCTGTTAAGTGGTTCAGAACTAACACTAAGCACAACAGTTCTCCTTCTGTTTGTCCTTTTTTTTGTGGCATCCACTGCTTTCAGTTTCAGAGGAGAGGGCTTAAAATATCCACGTTTCTGGAGAACAGTGGTGAGCTTTTAACCACATGGTTCTTTCCCTCAGTTTTGTAGGGTTTTTGAAGCCCTTTGCTCCAGATGCAATGTGTTGTTGCATGTAGTCAAATACTTCTTGGGTCACCTTTTCCATAAGTGAATTATTGCAGGTCTTATGTTAAGCACATTTACTTGTTGAGAATTGTGTTTCCTTTGTTCCTGTGAGAAAGAAACAGATGAAATTGACACAGGATATCTTTTTTTTGTTTGTTTCATTTAACTTGGTCTTATTCTTAAGAATAAATATTGTACTTTTTTATGCCCCTGAAACTAATTTCCTCAACTTGAGATAACAGTCAGCTGATGTATCCGTGCAGCACAGAGCTGTGAGGAGATACTGGTTTGATCCTTAGAACAACAGGGCTGTCAACTCTGCTTGCTGTGATACTGGGTTATTACTATTCTGCTGCCTCTCGTTTCAGAGCTAGCAGTTACTCTGTTTGCTCAGGTAACTCTGAACTCTTTTCCAGGTGCATCCATACCATTATGGCCATACTACTTACCATTATGGCCTTACCTCACTGTTTGTTTCTGGAGGCTGTCTTCTCTCTTTTAATAATAAAGAAGTTTTCATTTCAGTGAGTGTCAGATGACCACCATGATGTGAGGCAAAGAACAGGAGAGGGGGTTCATTCAGCTTGAGGGAACCCCAGAACCTTGCTGCAGATCATAGACTCAAAGAATGGTGTGGGTTGGAAGATTACCTAATTCCAACCCCCCTGCCACAGGCAATGACACCTTTCACTAGACCAGGTTGCTCAGAGCCCTGTGTAACTTGGCCTTGAACACTTCCAGAGGTGTAGCATCCACAGCTTTTTTTGGGCAATCTGTTCTAATGTCTTACCACCCTCACAGTAAAGAATTTCTTCCTAACATCTAACCTAAACCTACTCAGTTTCAGTTTGAAGCTATCCCCTTTGCCCTGTCTCTACATGGTCTTGTAAAAGTCCCTCTCCACATTTCTTGTACTGGAAGGCTGCAATAAGGTCTCCATGAAGCATCCTCTTTTCCAGGCTGAAAAATCTTAATTCTCTCAGCCTTTCCTTGTAGGAGGGGTGCTCCATCCCTCTAATCATCTTTGTGGCCTTTCTCTGGACTCACTACAATAGACTGATTGTCTAGTGGGGACCCCAGAGCTGGATGCAACACTCCAGGCGGAGTCTCATGAGGGCAGAGTAGAGGGATAAGATCACTTCCCTGAACCTGCTGGCCACTTTGCTGCAGCCCAGGATGCAATTGGCTTTCTGGGCTGCAAGTGCACATTGCTGGCTCAAGTCCAGCCTCTCATCCACCAGCACCCCCAAGTCCTTCTCAGCAGAGCTGCACTTGGTCTGTTCATCTTCCAGCCTGTATTGATACCAGGAGTTGCTCTGACACAGGTTCAGCACCCTGCACTTGGTCTTGTTAAACCTCATGGGATTCACATGGGCCCAGCTTTCAAGCTTGTCCAGGCCCCTATGGATGGCATCCTGTAGTTTCAACCCTTCTGCTGTGTGCCAGGGACACCTTCCACCAGATTAGGTTGCTCAGAGCCCCATTCAACCTGGCCTTGAACACTTTCAGGTATGCGGCATCCACAGCTTTTCTGGGCAACCTCTTCCAGTGCCTCAGTGAAGAATTTCTTCCTAATATCTAACCTAAACCCATCCTCCTTCAGTTTAAAGCCTTTCCCCTTGTCCTATAAGAGCATGCCTTTGCAGAAAGTCCCTCTACAGCTTTCTTGTAGGTCTCCTTTAGGTAATGCAAGGCTGCTATAAGGTCTCTGTGGATAATAGACCTTGACATTGTTTTGAACTTGCCTGGGACTCCAGTGTGTGTTCTGATGAGCAATTTGTCTGTGCTCTCAGTCACACTCATGCTGGTGCAGTTTTTTTTCAACTAAGTCTTGTGGTTTGATTAGGTGCTAAAACTACCTAAATGTAAACCAGTTGCAATTAATTCCTCTTTCCTTAATAAATCACTTTTCTCAAGTATCTGCTTGGGTGCCCGGTTCATGCAGTCAAGGGCAAATACAATGCCAGATTTGTGAATAGCTTGGCAGAGTCTCCTGCACTTTTTTTTCTTCTCACTCCCCATGTGGCATATAGTTTTCAACTCAGGGTTAGTTGGGATTTTGTTTCATTTGTCAAACTTATTACTATTCTAGGATATACTAGTCTATGGGGATAAGGGGATAACTGCTGCTCTTTCTGTTGCTGGTGTGACCTTGGAAAGGGTAGGTAAAAACTCACTTTCTTCAAAAACTAAAACATTTGCCCTGATTTTCAGCTGTGAAATATTTGTATCCTTGTACATATATTTCTGATGTTTCTTAAAAAAGAAACGATGACTATTGTGCAAATGCATCAAAATCATCACACTCTAGAGAAAGAATCACCTTTGTACAGCTACAATTAATCTCTCCTCTAAATAAAAATCATTGAGTGCAGCATTTTTATCCAGTATAATATGAATAGCATTAACAATATAGTATTTGTATCATTAATACTATCAATAATATAAATATTATTAAAGTATTGGCATTTTTGAAAACTTTGGTTTACTTTCAATATTTAAATTGTATGTGATAAAGCATGAAAACTCATGTAATGCATAACAGTATAAATGCAGTGCCATACATTTTGCTGATGGCAGTGATTTATATCTGCTGATGGCATGGACCACTCATACCAGTTGAATTTGCTACACAAAAACTGTCTAGACAATAAACATATTAAGGACATATCTATTTTACTTCCAGCATTTCTAGTTTGTTGGCACATTATTATATTGCACTCTATCAGGTCCATCTCAAATTTCTGCAGAATAGCTACCTCTGAGAAGCAGCTCTTTACATTTGTGTGGTACTTGCAGATGGGGAATAGCCTTGAATTTAATTGGATAGAAATGCATTTTGAACTCAGCTAGTATACTTGTGTGTCGACAGGAATAACTTATATTTAAGAGGCATCTGTCTTTTCAAACTTTTAATACCTGGGCAGTCTTTTTCTTCAAGGTTCAGCTGCTTTCTCTGGACTGTGTACCAGTCCTTGTTGTATTTGTAGTGAGTCTGGTCTAGGCTCATTCAGACCTACTTCTGCTATTGCATGGAGTGGGATCCTAATTATGAGAAATAAACCTGTCATAAGTTCCTGCCTAGTAAATCCAGAAGAAAGCTGAATTCAGTGAAACAGGGGAGCCATTCTGTGTAATGATACATGGAAGTTATCGCTGAGATGACTCCATACTATCTGAGATCAGAGATTAGACGTCAGGCATATTTTATTTCCAGATTGTTCTGCCCCTCTTGGCACTCATTTGTCAGCCTTCAGTTCTGCCAGATATCCTTGCTTTCTCCCTTTTAAAGGGACACTTGTCTCATGCTAACCAGTTTAGCAGAATGCAAGTTCTTAGTTTGTGTCACAAGGCACATATCCCTGTACTTACTGATAAAACCATTATTGGTAAAACCAAAATGATGTCATATGTATGAGATACGAGTTGTATATTTCCATTCAATTTACAGTTTACTAAGAAAGCAGTTTTGGAGGAGAATGAAATGTCTTATAGCAAAATACTTTCATTCCCCCCCCATTTACACATGGACTGTTGGTACCTATAGTGCTGAATGGAGCTACAATTAGGGTGAGGTTGTTGTACCACAGAATATCCTTGAACTTTGAAGACAAATGTTAGGTTCAGTCAAGGTTACCCATGAATGCAGCAGGTGGATGAGGTATCTTTCACTGTGCACATCCCGCTAGTGACCCAGCTATGCTGCAGCTCTGGTCAGCTCAGCTTGCTTTCATGCTATGCTCTTCACAACTGCTTTCCTGCTTGAGGACATACATACAACATGGTCTTGTTTATTCCAGCAGAAGTCACCATAAGCAGTAATGGTTTTGTGATCAAATTGTGCTTTCAGACTGTATGAAACATCAATTGAGCATTAGCTACTGCTTGCTTTGTAAACAAATTTTGTCCTGTAAACTTTGGATTGTATTTAATAATTCTGATGGCTCTTTTATGCTTTTCATGCTACTGGAAGGACTAATAACAGTTTTGATTTAGTTACTCTTGAGGAAAGAAACTAAGTGTAAATTTTGTTTAGACTGATCCTAATGTTAAAAGGGTGGATGAGGAGTGAATAGATAGATAATCAGGCAACCAGGACTAGACTTAGAACAGAAATTTCTGGAGCAGTATTAGTATATATATATATATATATATATATATATATATATATATGCATCTACCTGATTTGCAGGCAAAATTAGGTATTTGTGTAGCTATACCTGTGGCTCCTACCTACAGCTAATCACAGGTGTCCACAGAATTGAAGATTGTTTTTACAGTTTGCTAAACCTTCTCCACCAAATTTCAATTAAAGACAGGCATAAAATCCTGCAGCAAAGGTGTTTTCTTTTAAAAACTATTAAATCCCTCAGTAGAAAATTTGTATAGGCAATGGTTGTAACTGGGTTTTTTTCCAGGAGAGATTTGTGGTTGTCTATACTCATAAATTCAATGACAGATGTTCTCAGATGCTGCAGCTCGATATCATATAAAACCATAAGTTAACCTGTGTGACCAGCTCAGGCACTGAAGATGTGTAAGGTCAGCAAGTTAAGTGCATCAGGATAAATATGTATCTGGTATCTGACAGCCAAGTTGGCTCTCTCTCTTACCATGGGAGACAACACAGACGTGACCATGTTGAAATCTTTCTAGGACTGTAGTGTGATCTGGTAGCAAACTGACAACACCTTTTGGTCAAGTCTACGCTGTACCTTTGAGGACTTTGCCACTGTAGAGATGTCACTTCACACTGTGATTTAACTTGCTCTTCTACTAGGCAAATTGTTTATTGAGTTAATGATTTTTAGGCTGTTTTTAGGTAATTTGGACCTATTCATTTTCCGAACAAGGTGTCGTTGTCAAAAATCCTAGAAGATATTTTTCTTCTCCTGGGCATGTCACTATCAAGAACAAGTAAC
>JAWWES010000001.1:44282421-44294895 GCA_035583135.1 Lophotriccus pileatus | reverse complement strand
CGAACAAGGTGTCGTTGTCAAAAATCCTAGAAGATATTTTTCTTCTCCTGGGCATGTCACTATCAAGAACAAGTAACGTATCAAGGGGCAACATAATAAAGGACAGTGTTTGAGAGGCCAAATCTAGAAATAGAATGGAGTCTGAGAAAGTGTGTCACTCACTAATTATGGAGGGGCTGTCTCTTAAAGTCATAATTAGCTTTCTGCTATAGCATATTTTTCCTTTATCCTTCCTCAAGGCAACTGAAACTGCTCAAATAACTTTAAATGTTTTTCATGTATGATTTTCTAATGACACTTTAGGGGAATCAGTATAAGCTGGCTGGTCTTCCAACCGTGGCTGCACATGTAGTGCCCTTAAGCCTGGCTTCCCACTGCAGCCAAAGTGCCTTTTCTTAGCACTCCCCTCCCAACTGCAACTCATTATGCAGCAGGGCTGTAACTGTTTTGCTTTCTATGAAATCATTCACACCTGAGCAAATGGGGTTGGACTAGTAGGCCCTTTGCTTAAGTCTTTATTATTGAAGTATGATTTCATACGGACTTTTCTTTGGATTACAAGCTAGATATACATCTCAGCATCTGCAGAAAAAAATTATATTGAAACCATTTAGTAACATATTATAAGTTAAATTCTTCATGATTCTCACTACAGTAAACATGCATTCAGAATTCATATACTTTGACATTTCATTTACTGAGTAAACTAATTTACTAACTTGAGGAAAACCTTTCTTTCATAGTGTTTGTATTTCAATATCATACTTACATAGTAAACTAATTCATCTTCTGCAATTTAGCCAGAGTTGTTTTCTTTTCTGGGTCAGAAAAAAATGTCTGTGCATTGCTGTTTGAGGAGGGACATAGGCAACTGCACACTATGAAAAGACGTGCAAGCACTGTCAGAGGCTCAGAGAAGGATTTACATTTGCACAAATGCAGAACAATAATGGAACACCACTGTCATCCTCCTAGCTCTCTCAAACATATCTTCCTTGGGTACCAACTTAGCAAGTATACAGAGGTGTACTGTTTTCTGCAGTTTGAGAGCTCGTGCCTTGCCTCACTTATACACTGTTCTGGTGCTACAAAATCCAGTGTGGCAGCTTGAAGGAAATAGTTCCTAAAGGTATATGCAGCATAGAGTAGATGTTGATTTATATAACTTAGGAGTGGGGAGTAGCTGGGGAGAGTTTGAATCCTCCCAGGGGAAAGTCATTGCAAGCTAGTTAATCTCTTCCCCCAGCTGCAAGCCATTTGAATAGAAGGGCAGAACTCTTCTCCATAAATATTCTGCTCAGCTTGTTATTTTCCTTGATGGCATAATTTTATGTCAAGACTGTAATATATATTGTAGAGCAATATATATCCTAAATAATTGCCCATTGTACTGGTTTTGGCTGAGATGGAGTTAATTTTTTCCCTAGTAGCTGGTACAGCACTGTGTTTTTTAATTTAGTATGAGAATAATGTTGATAATACACTGATATTGTAGGTTTTGCTCAGTAGTGCTTACTCTAAATCCAGGACTTTTCAGTTTTCCATTCTCTGTCAGTGAGGAGATGCACAAGAAACTGGAAGGGAACAAAGCTGGAACAGTGGAGCCACAGTGGACAAAGGATTATTACATATCACAGAACATCAGGCTCACCATATAAACTGGGATGTATTGGCCATGAGGGGTGGATCGCTGCATGGGCTGAGCATTGGTCAGTGGGTGGTGAGCAATTGTTTTGTGCATCATTTGTTTTCTTGGGTTTGATTTCTGTCTCTCTTTTTGCTGTATTCCTTTGCATTATGATTATGATTATTTCAATTATTCAGCTGTTTTTATCTCAATTCACAGGTTTCACCTTTTTCCCTGATTCTCTTCCTTATCCCACCATGAGGGAGTGAATGAGAGGCTGTGTGGTGCTTAGTTGCCAGCTGGCATTAAACCATGACACCTGTTTAGTCAGTGTACTTACAGCTATGTGTTTGTCATTGTACTACTGATTGTATATATTAAACTGGAGGAGAAGCAGGAAACCTCACTGCCCTCGGTTCTCCATGTGCTTAAAAGTAACACACACACAAGTAACACAGTTTATAATTAGTATCATGACTCACTCAATACCACTAGCTGCAACTATGCCCTCAAAGGAAATGGCTTTTTCATACTGTTCTGTTCAATTCTGCTTTGTATTAATAGCCCTTCCCTTTTTCCATGTGTGTCTTCTTCCAGAACTCCTGAGCTGATGTTAAGAAGTGTCTTCTAGCAGGTGTGAGTCAGATCTTTGGGTCTCACCAATACCCTTCCAACTGTGCTTCCTTCCAGAAAAAAAAAGGAAGACAAAGCAGAAACAGCAGCTTTCAGAATTCCACTCCTTCTCTAGAAGATAAATATAAGTCAATTGCACAAGAAGATAGCCTGAATTCAGTTTAAGAAACTAAACAATATCTTCTTGCTTTCTGAGATCTGTCCTGCTACATCTGTTTCTGATTGTAAGACAATGGACTTCTGTGAGCAATTAAGCAAGTGGCTTTAAAAGAAAACTGGAGAAGTGGCAGATGGTGAAGCATAGAGACATCATGGATAGATCAAGGATGAAGTGAACACTGAGTGGACTTTCACATGCTTGCGCTTTCTGCTGTCCACTGAAGACACAATAAGCAAAAAAGATCAAAAATAACTTTCCAATTTATAAATCAAAGGTCCACTTCATGTTCCTATCAGGAAGATATCAAAGAAAAAGAGACAATGGAGATCGAGGATAAGAACAGGTAAAAAAAAATTAAGTCCTGAAAGAATTTACTCTTAGGCTGGCATGTTCTTGCTCAACCCTGCATGGTCAGAATTTAAAGAATGAGTCTGATACTTGCCTAGTGTTTGTACAAAATTGCTACTTTTAAAGGTGAAATTGATTTCTTAAGTTACAAAATAACACATAGGTGCCAGGTTCTGCAGCATTTACTTATGAATTGTCTCTGAGAAATTAATGGGAACTACTTGGGAAAACTAATCACTCTTTTGAGTAATGGATTCATAGTCTAACTTTCAATTTACATATACAGTCTCCACTGAGGCATTTTTTGAAGACAAGTGAAAGTTTCCTTCCTGTATTTGCCTAACTCTGAATCCAACATATTGTTTTACTGGAATGAATGTATAATCTTGTCAACAGCTAAAAAGCAAAGCCAGTTCTTCACATGAACAGTGTCTAAACAAATGAGACAAATATTTATTTGTTGTAAGTTACAGTATCTTAAGTTGTAATTAGAAGTGTTCTTATTTGCTGTCAGTGGGCCTGCAGGAACGGAACAGCCTCCACCCCCAGCCTTGCAATCTGCAGAACCCCCACTGATGTGCAGCTCTGTAACCTACAGCCTCTGCTTTTTCCTGTGTGTTAAGAAGGTGGGCTTTCCACTGTGGTAGACAGTTGTTAGCAACATCTGACAACTCTTTCAGGATCTGTTCCACTGGCTTCCTGGGTAATTCTGTGAAAATTCATGGAAATTATGTATTTCCTTTGCCAGATGACTGTGCGATAGAAAATTTGGGGGGTTGAATCTCTCTCTTTTTCTTCTTTTTACTTAACTAGGCCCTTCTATTGCAAATTTTATATATTTGGGAATCTATGAGGTTTAGGCATTGCACAAACTGTCTCTGCAGCAAGGTCTTCTATAATCCAATGACATATGAAGGCCTTTGTAAAAACTTAGATGGATAGTCAACATGGTTGGTAACAAGGACTGAACTGGGACCAGAAACACAAGTACAGAAGTGCCATGGATAAGAACTGGAAAGTATGGAATGTCCTAGACTGAGTTGCAGGGTCAATATTAAAGATGGAGACTGTGCACTGGATAGAGGACAGACTTAATAAGTCATCAGAGCTCTTGCCAGAAAGAGGCAAACAGGCTTGACACATGCTTGACTTTTATGAGTGAGTGGCTCAACCTATTCTGCTAAAAGCAGATTTCTTACACTGAGAATTATTCATGTTGCCAACAATTAAAAATACCATATGTCAGGATTGACATCCTTGGATGCTATTAAATGATGAACTTTGTTCCACCAAGATCATCAATGACAAATATCCTGTCATGTCAGTTATGTAATGATTTTTGCTCATGCAGTTTATGGGTTTTTTGCAAGTCTCAGTTAAACTGAGTAGTGATGTTTCAGAACCCTTCTACTGGATTTTTTTTTTTTTTTAAATTTCAGTATCATTCAATTACAAAAAAAAATGAAAGTTTTCAAACATTTTTTACAGTACTTCACCTAAGTTCTAATATCGATATTGTACCTAGCTCTTTTTAAAAGTAGCTCTTTTCAAAGTGTCAGTTTTCAAACTGGAGTGCCTCTGCAGGTGTTCTGTTCATTGTCTCACTGTCCTTTAACTGCAGAAAACTCCCTTAATTTCTACATTTCCTGCTTCTCTTGTGTGCGAATATGCAGAGATATGCTAAGGGACATAATGTATCTCTTCTATCACACTGACAGAAATGTAATCAACAATTATGGCATTTATGAAAACCATTAGCCAGTTAATGTAATTTTGACCATGTATTTCACTAAAAGCAGTCAGGACATCTTTATGTCTTATCCTTACTGAAGCTACAGGCTAGCACACACTCCATTCTGAAGATAAGCACACACTCCATTCTGAAGATATCAGAGCTGCCTTGTTCTTTGTGTTTCAGCTCCACCAAACTGAGCCAAAGTAACTCAAACAGTTCAAATAGAAAGAATTTGTTAAATTTGGTGATAGCATCAGAACTGGGGTTAGGCGTGAGTGTGGAAGAAGTTCCACCCGTAAATTGGAAAGGAGAGTGAAATGCAGTGAGGCTGTAGGAAATCTGTAAGTACTTGGTGTCTTACCCCATGCTACTTCATGCAGGACAGGACATGGAAACACAGCCTCTGGTTCCCAATGAACAATGCTGCAACTCTTGTGTATGAGGTAGTGTTTGGAGGAGTATTTACTTGTAGCTATTACAGCCGTAGGATGGGACTTGTCACACAACCCACGAATCCCTTTCACTTCCTTTCTGTGTTTTCCCAGAAGAGGATGCCCTGTGTTCTTCCTTCCCCTTTTCCTCACTTCCTCTCACTAGGCCTTACATATGGCTCATGTTTCTTCTTCTGTGCCACCTGTCCTTCTGTTTTTTAAGGTTAAATTGTTGCTTGTATTTCTGCATGGAACTCTGTTACGAAGGAGAGAGAAGTGATATGCAGGTGGAAAAGAGCTAGGGTTATCTGATGTAGAGACACTTGCAGAGGAGCTTGAAGTATTTTTTCATAATTCAAGAAAACTATCTGTATTTCCTTCTGTTTGATATTCTAATTTTCTCTATATACACGGGGCTCTGTTCACTGATATCTAGAAAATATTACGCAACTTTGGTGAGTGATTAGATGCACTATTCAGAGGCAACAGGGATCAATAAATCCTTCTTAAAATATTTAATGCATGGGTAATCTGGGGCCATTTTAGTTATTGAGTGGATTTTCCTCGTTTATGTGGAAATATAATAGCTTCATTAAGTACTCTGGAATTCAAATAAGAAAAATATCTTAAGTTAGTATGGGGAAAAAAACCCACCTTTGATAAGTTGATGACTGTGTGTTCTAAATGGAAGTAAAAAACCTAGGCACCTAGATTAGGCACTGAAAGCACTTTGCAAATTTAAGCTTTGCTTTTTTGACGTCTCAAGGTTAAAGTGGGTGTTCTAAATCTAGCCCTTTTGTTGGTACCAAAGGACAAAATAAAATACCACCAGTAATTTAACATATTGCTTATTAAAAAAAAAGTATGCCAACAGCAGCTCTTGCAACATTGTGGTCCCTCCAAATGCAATTCTCTAAAGAGCAACTGAGGAGTTTATTTTTAACATCTGGTTTAATCTTTTGCATAATTTGAAATCCCAAGAATTTCGTGCTGGTATTTTGTTATCTGTACCATCTGGAACAGAAAACTCTGTGATTCTTAGCAATTCAAATTCGTGGAGGAATGGTTACTGTGCCATAGTTAAGAGTAAGGTTATAGGCCCTCTCTTTAAGGACTTTGCCTAAAGTAGTCTTTTCCTAGAGGTGGATCTAAGTCGAAATTTTATTTCAACAGTTGAGATTTTGAAATCCTACCATTTATTTGTATTTTCTTGCTCTGCTCTATTTGTAAAGAATAAACTGAAACAAGTTTTATAGACCTTTTAAGTACTTTCCATTAGCATTTTCTTAGTGCCATCAAGAAACTCATTTGAACATTAAAGCAAATAACTCAGAGATCAAAATCATCAGATGCAAGTAAATGTCTATTCCTGGCCTCTGTGCCCTTTAAATTTTACTTGTTTTTAGTGGTATTCAAAAGTAACCTGCTCTATTGATATTTGACATTTAGAAACACATCAGCTTGAGAAAGGAATAAAATAATATGTTCCCCCAGTTCTTTAATTTTTAACTAAGCCGTGATCTTGACAGATATTTTGCTTAGAAGATGCCAATAAAGGTTTCACATGAGGAGTGCAGAGTAAAAATCTGCAGAGAACAGATTCAAACTCACTGCAACAATCTAAAATAAAACAGTTTCATCAAATTACTTAATTAGTGCAATGAATTTTAGGGGAAAAAAACCTAGATATTTTGTTTGAATCAAACATTTCACAGGCCAGAGGTTTTTTTTTGTTTGTTTGGTTGGTTGGTTTTTCTTTCCATTTTTTTTTCCTTTTTGTTGTTGTTTTTGTTGTTGTTGTTGTTGTCATTTGTACTACGTATTTCAGTGAAATAGGACCCTATCTATTTCAGTGATTTTTTTTAAGGAAAAATTTACTTGTTTTCTGCTAATGGAACTATTTGAATAAAACAGAAACTATCCAGTAAGGGGTGGCTTGACAATGACTAGCACATGTGTCATCAACAAATGGTAGATTTACTCTCAAACTTCTTGAAAAGGCATTAATAAGCACGGGCAGAGCTTGTGGCAGTGACTACAGACCAATGCAATCTGTAACTTTTGACTGCCGAGAAATATATACAATGTAATGATTAAAGCATCTGTTGCTAACGCTTAAGGAATTGATTTAAGAATGAAGGCAAGTGCTTGCTGTGTCATGGAACGTTTTGCTTTCATGTTTGGTGTGCACTGTGTCAAATCTAGACACAGTTGTTGAGTCACTGCTACTTGCTGCCAGTGCTGCAGAATGCTGCTTGCTGTGCTGGAAGCCACTCTGCTGCAGCGGGTTTCCTCTGGCACTACTGACCAAGGCATGTTTGTTTCTTATCACCCCACACATCCTTTTTGCAGGCTCCATTCCATCTTTCTAGGCACACTGACAAGGAAGGAAGGGACTTTTTTCTACCACTGCAGGCTTATTTTAAACAATTGGGAAGATGAGGTGACTGCAACACGGAATTTTCTGTTTTTAAGGAAATGTCACTATGAAAATGGCTTTCATTTCATTTTATAAAAGTACTTTAATGTTGCAGAAGCTCTTACATTATTTTTTTTTTTTATCCCATGTCCCTACTTGAGGAGTTATAAGACTTCATTCTGAAACAGAGCTTTTGTTTACAGCCTCAGGAGAATTTTCCATATGTATTTTTAAATCTGAATGCTGTTTTGCTTGGAAAAGTGGGTATAAAAATGTTACTATAGAAATTTCTACATATCATATTAAAAGGTTCTCAAATCAGTCCCAATCCTTATATATTTAAAAGTTGGGATTTTTTTTCTAATTACCATGCCTCCAAAATTCCTAACTGGTAAGGTCAAATGATTTTTTTTTTTTTTTAGCATTGTCATATCAAATCATATGTTCTGCATAACAAATTTGTATGTGATACCTCTAAACTGTACTGATTACTCAGCTTCCATGTTTTCCAAAGGGATAAGTGAGATTTGAAAAAAAACCAACAAAACCATTGTTTTTGTTTTGTTTTTATTATTTTGTTTGTTTGTTTGTTTTTGTTGTTGCAAGAATCTGCAAACTGGAATATGTAGTCTTTTTTCAGTCAGAATAACTTTTATATAGTCACTTTTCTAGTATATTTTTATTTAGATATCAGGAAAAAATAAGGTTTATAAAGGTCACTGTCATAAGCTGTAAAAAGACTTTGGTAATAGATAACAGGATATGTAAATCACTCTGTAATAAGAAAGAGATCTGTATTCTACTTCTCTTGCCAGATGAATGGCCAGGATGATACTGATAGAAATCAACATTGTAATTAAGGAGTGGCCTTAAATTCCAATTAAGTTTCTGCAAACAGGTTTCTACTGGAACTGTACTTGGAATACTTCTACTCTCTTCTCTTTTTTTGTAGACTTTGAGAAGAGCTCATTTGCCCCCATTCATTGGATCTGGTATCAGTATTGGTGTGCATTTTCCTTATCTTTGTTACTGAAATCAACAAATGCTCTTGTTAGGAGGCAATGCCATGAAACTGGTAATTTGAAATTTTGGCATCACTGAAAACAGTGATCATCAACTCCAGTGTGCCTTGGTGGTTCACAACTGGTCTGGAGACTATTTTAGTAGCTGATATGGATGGAACTGCATTTGGTTTCAACTCCTTCCATCTTGCCCAGTCGTCCACGTTTGTGCTACACTTTTCTGCAGGTATCAAGACATAAAAAGATAAACATTAAGAGATTATAAGGCAGCCTTCTCATTCCTTTGGTATGAAAAATTCTGTGATGACAAACTCTGAAGGAGATTTAACAAAATGGAAAGTTAAAACCATGAAATGATAGAAAAAATGAACAAAGCCCTAAACAAAAGCAAAAAGTTAAAACCATCTTGTTTATGTTAAAACAGTTTATGTGTTATTTCTGGTGAAAGCAGGATCAGACACAAAAAATTTCCAACATTTTCATATAATCCTGTAGAATTCGTTATACAAATATTGCTGATCAATGAAATCAGATGTTGCAGCACTGGAAGAACTGTCTACTTAGTGTGTTGGATCCTGATCCACCTATCTTTTGTGGGGTTTTTTTTTGTTTGTTTTTTTGTTTGTTTGTTTTTTTTTTTTTTTTAAGTTTCCTTCAATTTTTTTCTTAGCTTGATACACTTTCTGAAAACATGTTCATTCTGTCTTTTCCCCCACAGAAATTCTGTTACCTTTGGCTGCCAAGTAGCAGTTTTAACTCCCTGTCACTTAGTAAAGTCATAAATATTTTAGTTTAGTCAGGGACTGGAAGTAAGGACCTGTTGGAATGAAATTGAACTGTTGGCTGTAGGTCTGTAGTCCATTCTTTTGCTCAAAGCAGGAGGATCACAAATATTGTTTCAGGTCAGTCATGGCTAAGCCTTCAAATATCCCAATGAAGAGTGCTTCTAGACAACTCATGCCAGTCCTGAGCTCTTCTCTAAGAGGCAGGATTTTTCCTGCTCCCTCATGTGAACCTCCCAAGCTACAGTTTGTTGCCATTGCCCTGTGTTAGTCTTGCAGTACTAAGAAGAAGTCAGTTCCATTGCCTTTGTAACTGCTCTTCAGGCATATGAAGGTTGTTACCATATGACACTTCATTCACTGGACTAAACTAGCCCAGCTTCCCCCATATGCTCCTTGTAGGTCACATGCTGGCCCCCTGACCATGTTAGTAGTCCTCTGTCTGAGTTCTGAAACTGAGTAAGCCCAAACCACCACATTCTGGTCACAATATCTGAAATCCAGCACTTAGCAGAAGCTCACTTTCCTTGATCTGCAGGTCATTCTTCCAGAGGGAGCATACTCTTACCTCACACTCAGCTGGTATCCCCCAGCTCTTTTGAAGCTGTTCAGCCCGTCACTGATGCACAGTCCATGATCTCAGGCATGGAATTTTGTACACAGGGAACCGTGGTGTTTCTGCTGGCTCACTCCACAAGTCTCCCAAAGTGCTCTCTTAACTCATTGGGTTCATAGGCAGATTAAGGAGGAGAAAGAGAGAGCACGATCCTTAAACCTTGAATGATATGACTTACCGTACACCCTGAGAGATTAGGGCAGGGTATGACAGAGAGCAGGTATGTCTCCGACAGAGAGCAGAAAAAGTATGCTTCCTTCGGTGTTTTGCCTCCTTGATAAACCAGGAGGGTTATCAGCTGTAAGTTCTTGTGCTCCATGCAGTGGTGCCAGAAGGCCGGGAGTTACATGAAGCAGCAACGTGCTTCCCTGCCGAAGGAAGGATGCGACTGCAGTAGCGCCTCATACAAGGCTGCAGCCTTTTACAGAATCATAGAATCAGCCGGGTTGGAAAGGACCTCTGAGATCATCAAGTCCAACCCCCGAGCTCTGTCGCCCGAGGGCCCTGGGGCGCACCGTACCTCGGGGAGCTGCCCGCAGCGCCGCGGAGCCGGAAAACCCCTCCTGCAGGGCCTCCCGCACCTCCGCACCCACCCCCGCGGCTCTTGGGGCGGCACTTCCACCCGCTCCCGCCTCCCTCCGCCCGCCTCCTCCGCGGCGCGGAGCTCCGGGCGGGTCCGTCCCTGCCCGTCGCCGCCGTGCGGGCCCCACCCCTTCCCCGTGCGGGGAGCGGCGGCGGCGGCGGCTAACGGTCCTTTGTGTGCCGCCGCGGCGGGATGTGAGTGCGGGATGTGAGTGCGGGATGTGAGGCCGGGCCGGGCCGGGAGGCTGCGGGAGCCGGAGAGCGGGGCTGCTCCCTCCCAGAGAGCGGGGCGGGCATTCCCCCGTCCATCCCTGCACCCCGCGGGCTCCGGCGCCCGTCTCGGGCCTCTGGGGTACCCGACGGGGAGGCGGGCGGGCGGCGGCGCTGCGAGCCCTTTCTCAGCTGGTGTGTGTCGTGTTGCCGCAGGCTGGCCCGGGTGACCGTCCTCCATGACTGCCTGGGCTGCAGGACCTTCGAGCTGCCGCCGTCCGCGGCCGTGGGGGACGTGAAGCAGAGGATCGAGGCGGAGGCCGGGCTGCCCCCCGCCGAGCAGAGCCTGTGGCACCGCGGCAGAGAGGTGAGCGCGGGGCGCGGCGGGGGCGGGCGGCTCCAGCTCCGCAGCTGCGGCGCCTCTCGCACCGCTGCGCTGCGGGAAGTCCCCGCCCGGCTGCTGCCGGGGCCTCTGGTGCGTGGGCAGGGCAGGCTGTGCGGGTCTCTCGCGGGGAGCAAGGATGTCGAGTGGAGAAGCAGTTGGCTGTCACACCGCTCTCGATGGTGCCGGCTTTTGTTATCCGAGTTTTATGTCCTGTGTGTGTGTTTGTTTGTTTGTTTGTTTTTTCCTCAGTCTGACATTATCCATGTGTTTTATCCTAATTTATCTGGGGGGAAGGAGCTGTTGTTAGGGAGAGCAGAAATTTCACCTGAGAGTGCTGATGTGCTTGTTTTGCTTTCCTGTCAATGTGGCCGGTTTCAAGAGCAGAGCTGACATCACTGTGAGAGGAAACTGGCAAGTTAAAAACTGTGGTTTGGGTACCGGAAAGAGAGTCGAATGAATGAAAGAATGAACGACCTTGTACTGTTGAAGGCCTCAGCCTGGTGTCAGTGTTCCAGTACTGCTTGGTATGCTTCTAGCCATGCCCTTGGGAAGTGGGAACTTGGAGGTCTCGGTGGGATGGGATGAGTAGAGACAAGAAAGGGAGATAGAGGAGGTTGGAAATTACTGTTAAATAGGGTAAGGAGACTTGCAGATGCATAGAGAAGAGAGGGTGGCCTTTCAGTATATAAAGGGGGCTTATAAGAAAGATGGAGAGAGGCTTTCTACCAAGGGCTGTAGTGACGGGACAGGGGACAATGGCTTTCAACTGGAAGAGGGTAGGTTTAGATGGGGCATGAGGAAGAAATTTTTTAGGATTAGGGTGGTGAGACACTGAAACAGGCTGTCTGGAGAAGTTGTGGATGCCCCATCATTGGAAATGTTCAAGATCATGTTGGATGGAGCTTTGAGAGATCTGATCTAGTTCCTGGTGGTGGTAAGTTGAGGTGCTGAACTATATGATCTTCAAAGGTCCTGTTTCGACCCAAGGAGTTCTGTGATACAAGGAAGGATATAGATGTTAGTTGTATTGCTCAGGAGGCTTTTAACAACCTACATGGGGAACACAAGTAGTCTTTGAGAGCTCAGGCTTAAAATAAACTGCCTATGTAGTTTATCTTTTGTTTTCTTGCCTGGTTTTGCTTGTCCTTGATTTTGTTCTCTCCAGGCCTTCCTGTTTTTGGAGGAAGAACTGTATCACTTTCTAAAATTTGTCTGGAAGTGAAGATCTGACTGGCACAGCAAACTTATCTTTTGCAGGGAACAGTCAGTAAGCAGATTGTAATAACTATTTTGATTTTTTTAAAAATAATAAACTAGAATATATATGGGAATATGTGGCTGTACTGTAGCAAATTCAAAAATCCTTTATAAACTTTTTGACTCCTGTTTATTCGGATCAAATTATTTTTTAAACTTCTGAGTAGTAGAATATTCATCAGTAAATTATTTTTTTTCCATTGAAACTACTATATGCAGTTTGCAGATATTAAGTAAAATCCAGTATCTCTTTCTCTCAGAGTTCCT